>CM067377.1:45174988-45774988 GCA_034510155.1 Eucriotettix oculatus | reverse complement strand
CTGAAAATAAGGAATTAATGGCGGTGTGTTGTTGATTAACCTTAACGTAACTAACGGTTCCTTTTATAAAAGAATTTACTTTTATAATGATAACAAAAATAAAAGTAACATGTTAAATTGAAAAAACCGAAAATAAGTTAATTTTATAATAAGAATAGTAACATGTTAAATTGAAAACACGGAAATGTAATGTCAATCACTTATCGATGTAATTATTTTTAGCGATCTATGGAATGTATTCACGATTTTGAATTATAACTTTTTCATTTATGTATTTTCCTAATTTTAACGTTTTTCTCAATTTCAGAGTGTTAAATTTATATATTTCCTCATTTGTGTATGATTATTTTTGTACATTCTGTTTTACATTATTTCTTAAACGTTCCTATATGTATGTTTGTGTAGTCATTGATCTATTTTCCGTATTTGTGCATAGTTTGCCGTCTTATTTTATAACGCTATGGTATGTCCTATTTGCTCAGTAGGGGACTAATGCAATCAATAAATCTTAATTTAAAACATCGCTTTCTCCACAATGAATTTCAAAAGTTCACGAGCAACTGTTACAACAACCATGGGCCCCATTAGCTTTAATAAATGTTTCTGTATTCGCGATACTCAAGTTTCGCAATGAATATTAATAACTGGACGAAATAAATATAATTTTCTGTCATAGGAATAAAACAAATAGCTCCCGTGGAATTGAGGGAAATGCGTTAGACAAGACCTTTAAATGCTTTGCGGCAATCTATTCGGTATTCCAATGTTGAATGTCAAAT
This sequence comes from Eucriotettix oculatus, assembly GCA_034510155.1. Lineage (NCBI taxonomy): Eukaryota > Metazoa > Arthropoda > Insecta > Orthoptera > Tetrigidae > Eucriotettix > Eucriotettix oculatus. The sequence goes on along the minus strand of CM067377.1, from coordinate 45,774,209 downwards.
ATTATTTGTAACACGGACGGGAGGTGCGCACATTTCATTTAACACGGCTACAATTGTCATGTAATTCCACGCCCTTCCATGATGAAATGCTGAGTAACTGTATATAGAGAAATTTGTACTTACATCATACGAGATTCTATTATTTATATTTCTCGTGTAAGACGGCCACACACAATAACACACAGAAATAACGTCCCTTTCACTATTTAGTCTCAAAAGTTTTATATGGACTGATAGTGGCCGATCACACTCGAAGTCGCTGTTAACACAACACTGAACTTGCTTATTTCTATGTCATTGACGTCGTCTGACGCATTGTCACATCAACATTATTGTCGTCCTCTGACAAGTTGCCACCGCAACAAAACCAAATAATAAATAAAAAGACGGCCAATAAGTCAGCATATAAAGTTATCACTATTTATTCAAAAGCGACGTTTTGTCTCAGTTTTGAGACTTCCTCAGACTTATTGGCTGTCTCTTATTCATGGTAAAGTCACAAAACTATGTTGTAACATCATATAATTATAAGGGACACTAATTTCATCTTGATATTGTTTTATTAGGTTAGTGGCGTGTGTTTAATCGTTGTTAACACAAAATAGCTAATTTACACGGACATTATGTTTAAGAATTAAATAAATAAAGAAATTTTTAAACACCATTGGAGCTTTCCTCGTATGTGTGTAACCATAAAAATTGCAACTGATCTCCCAGAGTGATTGGCAGAAACGTGTAATAATTTGTCAGTTCACTTCTTAACGCATCAGGTATTAAAATATTTTGCGTTACTTGAAATAAGTTGTAATGTAATGAAGGCCCACAATATTTCTGATTGAGAGTGTTAAGCATAATCGTTCGCAGAGTAGGATATGGAATTAGCGTGAGGAAGGTAGTAGTGGTATGCGACCCCTTCTCTTCTCTTGGACTGGGATTGTGGCATTCCGCAGGCGACGCGTCACCGCGGCCTAATTGCACTCTTTGCATATCGCAATATCACACTGCAAGGCCGAAGGGTCGTCACAGTACTCGTAAACCTCTCCACTCACTCTATTCCAATTATGCATTCCATCGCAGACAAACTGAAAAAATTTAAACTCGTTCGCTGAGGATCGAATTGTTTATGTTCAAGAATGTGTAGTCCATTCCCCCTGAAACTGCATTTAACAATTGTCAATAAAAACGTTCTTTACGGACTTCTTAACCTGAGTAGTTCTTTTGTGGAGAATCGTAGTACAAATCAATTGCTTACTCATCGATTAAGGAATTCATTAAGTATTGAGTTACGTAACAGACAATAGGATATTTTTGCATTTTGTAAGAAAATTACTAAGACTATTTGCTGTGTTTACACACGTAGATACACTGTTACATACCTTAATTCTGAAATATTGAATACTGGACTGGTAAAATTTAAGTCCTGTGCATAGCCAATTTCAGTATCAGTTATACGTAAATTAAAGATATTACTGTGTTGGAACACGGCGATACATGGCGACATAAATGTATGAAATAACTATACAAATTGTAATAGTTTTGATTAACTGCAGAATCATAGGGATTGTTCTTTTACTTCAGTTAGTTCATACATATTTATATCTATGTAAAAAATGTACCAACAAAAGAAAAATATTGTTAAACAGACCTGTTATTGAATCTATAAAACAGGTCAAGTAAATTATTATCAATAAAAAAAAACTTCAGTTAGTGTTTCGTCAGGCCACATTTTCCCTCCAATGCTGCGGCGAATTTCCTTGGTATTGACTCCACGAGATGTTGAAAGGTGATACGAGGAACCTGACACCGTGCCTGATGAATAGCAATGGCCAGTTATGTGAGATTTGATGGCTGCCGATTCAGTTCTTTTGTCTTTGTCCCACAAATTCTCAATAGGATTAGGTTCTGGTCATTTTGGGGACACCTAAGCACGGTTGTCTCCCTAGTGTTCCTCAATCCACAATACCAGCCAATACAATGGAAAGGAGCATTGCTTTGATGGAAGCAAGCAATTTGCGTTGGGATGCGCCGACAATAAGATCATCACTTGGACACTTCAGCTAGGTTTACACGGGCAGTGATGTTCGTGGAAGTTGGGTTGGCTGTGCACTGCCTACCGTTTACATCGCAGGCAGATAACTGCCCCCCTTATTCACTGACAACTCTGTAGAAGTGCTGCCCTAACTACAGAACGGGCAGAGAACTCTGATGCATGTTTATACCTCTCTGCTATTTCTTTGAATCACGACCGGTTGGAATGTTGATGGTGCATAGTATCGATATATTGTTTATATCAAGTTGAATATTTTTCCCCTTTGTGTTTTCGCGCACGCATAATGGCCATGTTTCATAAACAGAAACTAATCACTTTGTGTTTGTGCTAGAATAGGTATAACGAGGAAGGGTTCGTGATATTCTCACGAAAAGTCAAAGTCAGTATTACGCTGCACTATAGATACGTAAAAATGAAAACAGTTGTTTAGTAATATTGCTTTATATTATTACCAGAGAAGTTAAGCAATAATAAAAACAGCACCTAAATTTTCAAGCTGGTTTTCAGTGTTTAATTGGCTCGGTTTTTATTACTTTTTATTATATTCCCCTTAAACATGTAAATTACTGAACAGAATAAAATGATTTACTTTTCATTTCGTGTGATAGTACGTTTATAGCTATATATAATTCTTTCGCGTAATTCTTTAATTAAACTATACGCGTATTGAAAATGCAAAATACAAACTGTTTACCATCGTGCAATCGACAGTCAGCCCTGCCGCACTGTTCACAATCGATAATTGACAACCGTAACTGCCACTAACTGGCCTCCTATGTGGGCAGCGTCTAGGTTGGTGGAGGGGGAACGCCAGTCATGACTGACATACTGTTGACACGCTCCAGGAAAACTGAGACAGTGGTCTCGTGTTAACGATGGATTGTCAGTTGTCAGTGCAGCACTGACATATGTTTATACGCCACTGACATCACTGCCAGTGTAAACCTAGCCTTACTATTGCGTGTTGCAGTCGTTGTTCCATATGAATTGAACGGCGCCAACCAAATCCGTAACATTCGCCCCCCCCCCTTACTTGAATGGTTGTTTCCATGTGATATTCCCGCCAAATCCTCATTCTGCCATGTATATGCGGCTACTGGAAACGTGATACACTTAACAATATCTTCCTTACTCTGAAAGTTGGAGATATTTTCTATTGTTAACTGCATATACCAAAGATGTTCGAGGGGACCTGGCGTTCCCATATACCATGTGATGTAGTGTGTGATCGTGCAGTAAAGTGTAGATGTAGTATCTTTTCTGTTGACTTGTACCAGAGTTGCAACTCTTCGTTCTTCTGAGAATTGACTAGTCGTTGGCGCCCATACTCTTACGTTCAGACCCAGTTTTCCGGCTGTGTGGCCAGCATTTTAACACCTAAACGAAAACTGCTCCTGAACATTTAAACATGATTTTTATCTCTCGAGCACTAATAGAAGCACTTAATTCGTTTTTGTATTCGTAATTTCTCCATCATGCACTGTTTGTAATTTCAATTTTAAAAAATAAAAGTTCTTTCCCCCTCTGCGCTTAGGAACAAATAAGAAACCATTTCTGTCTCCGAAAGAAAATAGGTGATTCTGATAGTAATTTTCCACTCGAAGTCAAATATGTTATTGGTTTTTCCCCATCACAAACGCTTTCCGCGACGCAAGCATTTCTAATATCCAAAATCGTAATATTTCATACATTAATAATTAAACAATATTCAAATATTGAGTTACCTAGAAAGTAAGAAACGATTATTATTCTGCTATACTTCCCCTGTGAAGCATCCCGCTTGATGATTCAACAGTAATGGTCCAGTATTTGAATTGATAAAAGTTGTTAATGATCGGAGGTTCTACCGGTGTAATTCACCTTCACCTGAAGATGGCAACGGTGCTAGTTGCCGAAACGCTGAAAAAAGTTATTAACAGTTTTTGGAAAATAGAAAGGAGGAAAATTACTGTGATATTGACAACAATATAATAACATCATATAAAAATTAAGTTTGTAATATGATCTTTAAAATACACTTCCAGCACTCTCACCAAGACTTCTTCCCGCGCAGCTAAAGACGGGGCACGGGCAACACTTTCATAACTATTATTAAGGTTTTAAGGTAATTGTAATCCTAGTATGATGGCCGATTATTAATAAAAAACGAAGAATGGCCAAAGGTCAGACATAGAATATAATTTAAAACGTTTTTTTAATTAATAAACTGAATTGGCCCTGAAAATTGTGGACGAAACTTTTAAAATGTAATTATTTTATATCTAATTTTTGGATATTATTTGTATTTCACTTATAATATTAAGTCAGGTTATTTTAATTATTTTATTCACAATAATGACCGATTATGGTTGGACTATCAAGAGAGGAACTCCAAAGGAGAAATTTAGGTATCTGAAAATATTATAAACTAGCTATAGCTGCGACTTCGATCGCGCAAAAATTGGACAAATAACTCTTTTATTTTGCACTAAAAACGAAACAACACGTACAGAATTGTGATAAAATTATATTTATTGAATATATAAAAAGTACGGTATCATTTACTTATGATCGCTTCAGGCAAACCTTATAACTCGTAGTAGATTGTGAACAGGTCCCGATTTCACACTTTTCGGAGCCAATTATAATTCCATTATATTCATTGGAATAAATTAGATTTATTTTATTTGCCTTAATAACGACAAATTACTAAATATTAAATTTTTCTTGGCGTGACAAATAAAACCAATTTACGTATACATCGTATCGACGATCCAAAGAAGTTTATTATTTCTCAGGGAGTTAGCTATCTGTCAACGATAGGTTCATTACGACGCGAATCCTGCTGCAACAATAGATGGAGTGAGAATGCTCGCCTGTCCTCGCTTTCTCCTTCTCTCTCCACCTCTCTCCTTGTTCCTCTCCCCTCTCATCTCCCCTCTCGCTCTCACTCTTCCTCTGCTTCTCTTCCTCCCTCTCTCTCCATCGCTCCCCGATCACCTCCCTTTCTTTCTCCCTCCCCCTCTCCCCTTCTATTTCCATCAAGCTATTTCTACCTCTCTCCCCCTCTCTCATTCCGCCTGCAGTAAGTCAGATGTATTGTATAGGAATGCCTAATAAGACTTATAACTCGCAGTTGGTTTTCACCCAGGCCTTCAGGGCGCAATGTATGGATTTGTAAATAGTTATTCTGAACTCTGCAAGATATCGAAATGAAACATACACGAAAATTTATGGTAAAATGCTGTTTTAATCCCTCAAAGTTTCATTGAAATCCGTTGAGTCGTTTTGGAGTCTATTCAAGGCAAACTTTCAGACACTTCAATTTTATTTGTTGATATATATTTTATACAAGTGTGTCTCGGAATGCTTGCGTGATGGGGAAAGTTGATATGCTTGAATTCAGGAGAAAAATACTATCAGAATAAATTTTTCTTTTTTGTTCCTGAGTGATAGGCGCTCCATAAAACATGCCACCAACAATTATACCACGTTCAAAGACGGTCTTTTACCAATGTTTATTGAATCAAATCACTTATGGGTAGTTGTACATATTGAACAAAAAATATGGTAAACTTTTGATTAGAAAAAATTGTATTAATATTCAAAGAAAATTCTTTAATTAACACACTATTTGATGAATATGTGGAAGCAAAGATAGAAGGTTGAAGGTTTAGTATTACAGTGAAATCTGTGGTACTGTTGGCTCTGTAATAATTCGAGTGTATTGATATTCATTTTGCTAAATTTCCGTAACCTGTTCCGTTATAGGGAAATACAACTATACACGGCTGTCCCTGAACTCTTAGGACAAGGTCAAATTTTTCACTCGGGATTGCAGCTAGCAGATGCCAGTTTTTAAGAACAGGGGAATAAAGCTGTTGTCGCAGCAGAGATGAAACGCGGGTGTGCGTGTGCTGCGCGTTTCGCCGTCTCGAGCATTATAAACGCGTCAGGCTGCCTTACTACGAATAAAATTCCTACATGGTTGTGTAAGGCGGGACCACTTCCATCTGTGGGGTGGCATACAGCAGTGATTTGCAGCACATCCTGAAACTGCACCTGTTTCTGTGACGACCTCCACCACAATAGCGTTGGTTTAATAAATAGGAAAATGTTGCAGCTATGGCCACTGCAAACCCCGTTTCCGAACGTACACTCATGGAAGCGATTACAACCCTCAAATTTCGATCACAATTTTTAACCATTTTCAACAAGGTAAAGAGGGCATGTTTAGTATTCAAATTTTGTGTCAAATTACGCGAGTTTTTACTTATCCAAGGTTCACTGAAGCATCTCCACCATTTCTTATCGATTCCACGCAGGTGGAATCATTTATAGGGTATGAGTTAGCTGCGTTTGAGAACCATACAAATTATGCTTTAATATGGTAAAGTATTTAATAGGCTCAATATGTGACTGATTATAACAGCTTCTCACTTCTTGCAGGTGTTTCATCAGTTCAATTTCATTACGGGTCAGACTGTGTCTAGGCGCTTCCCCCCAGAATGCCTCGTTCTCTCTCTGGGTATTTTTTTTATCAAAGTTCTCACAAGCCAAGACACCTTCACCTATTTTAGGAGGTATATGTACTGGGGTGAAAGACCTTGGGTATATGGCAAGAGTTGTCCGCTGCTCCCATTGGATCAGTCGGCCAACTGCCTCCTGAAACTGCTGGAGACATGGAGAAGGGAATGCTGCGATCCCACAGAAAACTCGTCTCCCGTCATTCGTCAGGGTGTGAGAATAGTACCCAATGCCCGACCTACCTGATGCAGGTTTTCTAGGGTCTCTTTAGGTGAAACACCGGGTAGGATCCTTAAACCATAGCCCGGGGGCCCTAGTTAACCTTTGGCTACCTTGCTCTACCTTCCGCATCCCCCCTTTTCAATTCCCTTCCTATCCTATTAAAGGGGAGTTGCCTGTTTCAGGATCACCCTCATGTAGCCTGTTAACCCCCCCCTCCAAAAAAAAAGACTAGAGAACATGCCTTTTTCCGGTCATCTGCCAATAGTTATTATAATTTCATTTTTTAATTAGAAATTTTAAGTTTTTGAAAACCTTGCTAAAGAAAATAGAAGAAAATTATCTTTAACGGTGAAGAAGAGACAAAATAAGAGTTATTTCCATATTTTTATCTATAAACTAGATTTCTAATTTGATTCAAATTGTATACCATACGTAACAAATGTTATAAGAGAAAAGCACCAGTAAATCCCGTAACAGTTGCCTATTTAATAAAAAGAAATGCTTGTAATATAACAATAAGCTTTGGTTCGCTTACCCAGAGGGAGTAGTTTGGTTACTTCGTGATTTCGACTTGAACGACATGAGCGATCCTCCCGCCGATGGTTCACTTTTACATATTAGTATTGAATTTATGAAAAGCATGGCTTAGTTAGATGCTAGGTGAGTAGATGATGCGATTATTGATTATATGATAGAAAATCTAGAGAATATGGCCTGAAGTCTCGGGACAGCATCGCCCTCCTAATTCCAAGGCCGCGAACTGGAACTCGGCCAATTCCGGTCATTCTTCCGGGCGAAGAAAATAAATCGGTATTTTTGGGATGAGATTCGAAATTGGGGAAAACTCAGTCGTTATGCGTATGACAATTTTAACTATTAATTAACCCCACGACGTTTCCTCCACCAATTGGTCGACGTCATCAAGTGCGTATAACTGGATAAGGTTAACTCAAAGGCCGCATATTTATAAACCAAAGACGGGGACCTGAAGACCTTACTGACGAAATAAAAGATAATAAACTTTACATAAGTAATAGCAATCACCTTGAACATTAATGGTGTTACATTGATTTATTCTTATGCTGATCATTTCAGTAATAAGTCTATAAATACTATTACTTATAATTCGTTCTATGTTCGTTGATTCTGGTTTATAATGCCCTTTTCGTTTGATATATGTGTAATTATATATGTAATGTATATAATTATACCCACACCGAAGAAGACTGACGCTGATAGATTTTAACAGCACAGTAAAATTATTTTAATACCCCATGCGTGCAAAATATTAACTAAAATAGTATATAGGAGAATTAAACGACAAATAGAATGCGACACGAGACAAGAGAACCAATTTTGATTTTGCAAGATAATAGAGCACAGTCCTGCGTTCATGGCATTTTTAGACTTAGAAAAAGCCTTCGATAATGTAAACTGGAACACTAATGATTTTTAGAGAACAGGAATAAAATATCAAGAAAGACGAGTTATCCATAACCAGGCAGCCAGCAGTAATTAGAATAGAGGATAAAGAAAAGGATGCCTTAATCAAGAAAAGAGTAATTCAAGGATGCAGTCTGTCGCCCATGCTCTTTAACCTATATATATATATATATATATATATATATATATATATATATAGAACAGGTGATGAAGAAAGTTAAAAATGACTATGGAAAGGGAACCGAACTCTAAGGGAAGAAATAATAACCCAAAGGTTTGCTCATGATATTGCAGTATTAGGGGAGCCAGAAGACTTGGAAATCATAATAAATGGCATGAACGTGGTTCAATACGAGGACTAGATGATGGTCTGTAGTATGGGAAATAGAATAACAAGGGTATTAGTTGGGGATGGGACATTTTGAAGGTAGTTAAGTAATTCAGCTACTGGGCAGCAAAATAACTAGAGTGCAAGAAAGGCTGTCAGAAAAAGAGGATTTTACTTATGGCTAATATAAGTACGAATATTAGTAAATCATTTCTAAAAATGTTGGTTTGGAGTGTGGTGTTATATGGGTGCGAATCGTGGACGGTAGGAGTTGCAATAAGGAAAAGAAGAGAAAGCGATAATTCAACAGGTTATGTTTTGACACATGAGGGTCTTGTAAAATTAGCATTAGAGTGAAGTGTCTGAGAAAAGAACAGAAGACGGACGCTAAGTATGGAATAAGCTAAGCAGATTAGGAAGGATGTAGGACGTGGCAGTTATATAGAAAAGAAAACGCATACACAGATTAGGTTAGAATGTTTATACATTATTATACTCCTATATTAAAGGACAAACAAAAATAATTGAGAAATATTCGCTTACCTTAAATACATTTTATGAGTAATTCTTGCAATAAGTAACTCATGATTTAGAGACAACTAATATTTTATAATTTAATAGATTAATTAGACTATAATTATCTTGCTTAAGAATTGAAAAGATGAAAAAAACCTGTTATAATATAGTAGCCAATTAGGTAATAATGCATTAACTCAGCATTATTGCCATAATCATTGTTATCTATAAATGATTCACTGACGGAATAGAGAGTGCACTTCACCTCGGCCCGAGTATTCATTCCTACGGACAGTACAGTTTAATATGATTTGCATACAAACACTGGAGTCATCGAGGAATCATTTTCAAGAAAACAAAAATTTAAGCGTGTAAAATGAAATTATTTCCTGCAAAATGACTTGGGCGAATAAAATTAGTATGACTATGATGTACCGAAAAGCACATGGGTTACTCATAGGGCTAAAAGGGAATTAGTAGGGAAGTGCGACTACTAGCTGTTTCTATCTCACTCACTCGTGGGGGTTGCCTATGTTTCAGGCACCTGGAAAAACGCAATCACACATCACGTTATATAGAATATAGGTACGGTTGAAAAATAATTTAAATTGAAAGCCCGGAAACTACTGAAGTGAAAATAAACTACTTCATCAGAATCATTTGAAGCTATTTCTATGAGGATATTTAGTACTCGCCCTATTGATACAAAAATTTGTTGATATCGAAGCGGATTTAAGTAATTAAAAAGAGGTGTAGCCACAAAAGTTTCCAGATGAAAAATAATCTATTTATTAATCAGCTTTCGTCATACTCGTCCTAAAATATAATATCATCAATCTATTAACCATAGCGGTTTAAATCATTGACATTATACTGCTCTATTGCAGTTGTGTATCGACGTTGTTGACTCCCAGTTTACAAAATTAATATTAGCAAATATGATCTTTCTGTATGAATTTTATGACAAAGTATAGAAGGCAGTACCAACTTAGGTACTGAAATTTAATTTATTAATTGTTACTGATTTTAGTTAAAGATTTGTTAATATTAGAAAGTTATTTTACTGAATATATTTTCTATTACTATCATTACTGTAACGATTTTATTATGTTTTAGGATAAATATGACAAAAATGTTGAAAACTTTTGATGAATAATAAATCGGATCTTCAACTGAAGACTGTTTATGGTAACACGTTTTCTTATTTACAAAACTTATTTTGGGTAGGTTTAATGAGCTAAAAACCTCATTACAAACAACAGTTCGTAGTATCCCGTTTGAATTAAATAGAACACTCATTTTTCACAGAAACTGAGGATCTGGAAAAAGCAGGAGAACTTAAAATTACAGTTATAGGCCTATAGATAAGGATTTTTGAATAATTTTAAACTTAATTTAGAGATAAGAATTTGTTGCTGTAAGTTTATAATAATTAAATTTATTTGCTAACTTATTTGTCAGTATTTTTATTTATTTACTAGCTGTGGACCCGGCGTTGCGCGGACATTTATTTATCTCGTTACTTTATTTAGTTCTTGGTCAACACGTGATTAAACCGGCAACGAGAACGCCACAATATGAACCTCAAATATACTCCCAGCATCTCGAGAGAGTCAAAAATACTCCCGGTACAATAGCAAGGCTAAAAATATTTTCAGTACTGACAGAATAGAAGTTTTCCCCCACTTAAGGAATCAATTTTTACTTAAAGCGCATATTAAAGGTCATAATGTAACAACGGTTTAGACACCAAACGCGTTAGTTTCCTTGTTTATTTCCACCCCCACCCTTCACATCCTGGAAGCGGTTGAAATTATACACAAATATTGTTGGCAAACATGTTGAATGTAATTGACCTCAAGTATTTTTTCGACTCAAATATGAGCCTCTATTACATATACAAATTCCCTCCTTAGGGGTTGTGGCAATGACTTATCTCCAAAGTATTTGGTTTTGGGAACGCTAGGAATGTCGAAACATAAGTTTGTCAAAATTGTTCTGTTCTTTAAATGCATTACGCAGACTTGAATGTTTTATTTTTATTTTCATTAGACGTCCTCTACACACCCAAGATGAATGAGTTTGAAATTATACGGAAACAAATTCACTGAAAACCCTATCAAATTAATTTACCAAAAAACCCTTCGCTTCTCCAGGGAGATTCACCTGTGAGAGCTGAGACCCCACAGTTCACTTCAAATATATATATTAGAAGGAAATTACTGCCGATCCACCCCAGCTCTAAGTAGTGGCGGCGGCCGTGTGTTAACCTAATTGTGTTGAGATACGTTCGCCAAGAACACCTGTTCAAAATTTGGTCGAAATTGTTCCACTCATTATGGATAATCTGCGGAAGTGTTTTACCCCCCCTTCTTTCCATCCTGTTTTAGGGGATGAACTGTAACTTAAATTGCATTTTTTATGTCAAAAATAAACTCAGTGGCTAACATTATACCGCCGGTTTAGAGCCCAATCTAGATTGCTTTCTGGTTATTTTTATGTTTAGCCCCTACACGCCACCCCTAAGAATACTCCCTTTCGGTGGATATGGTTGAAATTATACGCTATCAGTAACGGAGGACACACTATCAAATTAATTGAATGCATTTATATAATACATATATCGGCCGTTTTTTGTTTATTTACAATTTTTCCCTAAGGTGGTAGCATAGGCTCACCCCGACAGAGCTGATTTCCGGGTCGCGAACGACATGTGTAGCATATTTGGTCGCAATTGGTCCACTCGCTTCGATTAGTTTGCGGAAAATACATACAGACAGACAGACTGACACACACACCCAGATACACACACATAGTGAAGTTTATTATAGAGATTATTAAACAAAATGTTAGAAAATGATGTTTGTATGTAGATGCTAATGTTTTATGCTAGCGTAGTGTTGTAAAGTAAAGGGTGTTTCTGATTACAAGTCGCACTCAATTTTCCTCTACATATTTGTATTAAAACAAGAGCGGTCAGCCACAATGGCTGAAACATATGCGATACTGACGACTTTACAATATTGCAAAGTCCAACCAAACGATTTCACGTTGATTTTGACCGACTCTCACCTGGCGATGAACTCACTCTCCAATCAAAGGTGTAGAAGTGGTTTCATCAGTCAAATCAGGAACCTTCTTCAGAAGATAAAAATAAATAACCAAAAAATCATCATCTGTCAGATCCCGGCTCATGGGGGCATATTGGGCTTGCTGATAAAGCCGCTAAGCCGCAGGACTCTTTGCAAATAAACCACTTGGAATTTCCTACTTGTTGAAGGAAAGACTTAATGGTCGGGTGCATCAACCTCCTGAGAGAAAGTTGGATTAATGATATAAGAGGAAAAAACGTAGGAATCCTGTATAATGAAATGGTATCCTTCAAGGAAATAACGTATCCACTCGATATCTCGAGAAGACAACAGGTCGGTATTGCAAGACTCAGATCTTTTCCCTCCCGCCTTACACATTCATTCCTCTTTTCTAGGTTTCCTCAGCCTTTATGCTCTGAATGTAACACCACCCTGACTGTGCCGCACATCCCCCACTATGATACCAGCAGAAAGTCCAAAATTTCTATTCCAGGTGGGAACTGAGTGAATCTCCAGAGGTTGATCACGGTCTTCTTAATTTCATTGTAGAAATAGGAGTTTCGGAAGAAATCAAAGCAGTTTATATGTGCCGTTGTGATCGTTTTTTCACTGTTCTAAAAGTGTCTGTTTTTTCTCACTCCTTGCATTGTATTATTCGCAACATCTATGTAATTTATTGTTGCAATTTGTAAATATTTTTGTATTCGTCAAGAACGTCAACTGTTGACGCCACTATAATTTCAATAAAAAAGTGCGGTCTGTACACAACTGATAAAGTATTTTATATTTTATTCTCATTAACAAATTTACTATTTAATAATTTCTAATTTGCGAGTTTGTTTTGTATGTTATTTACATGACTTTCTATATGTTTCGTAGGTGTTGCACTTAATTGCATGTAAGCGTGATGTCTCTGTTTCCCATTTATGATTTTACACGTTGTGTTTGTTATCGAGGTACGTACTAATTCTTTGGCTTGTGCTATTTCTTCGGTGGAGGACTAATGGAATCAATAATATATGTGAATCTAGTTTGAACTGCGTTCACGTTTGTGGTAATAGATAGTACACCGGAGTTGAAATATAGTGGCCACACGCCTGGACGTGGGAGCATATTTGAGACGAGTAATGGCGCGACGGCTTGCGTCCGAACACCCGAAGCACGGTATGACAAAGCTGCGGACGAACGCTTTCCTCGTGAAACAAACAGATGTTGGTGGCTGAATGCAGTGAGAGAGGTCCGTATTTCGGTCGGCTGTCGGCCCAAGATGGGATACGCGGCCTGTCAGCCTCTATTCAAATGGGGCGGCCTCCCATAGACGGCAGTAGCATTGTAGTCTCGTGTTTTTGTTAGTTTGCTCTGTAAAAGGCCACAAACAGTGAGCGCGCCACGCCATACCTGGCGGCTCTGGCTCTGCAGCCAGATAACAGCTGAGCATCGCGCATTGCACCGGTCAAAACGACACGCGCTCTCCAAATACGGAGAGAATCACTTTTCCAGAAAGCTGCCTTCATTATATAAGCACATATTCCAATTAAAGGTATCGGAACCGGCCAGTGTCACCGTTAATACAGCACAGAACGCCTTTAATAATCTCAGACATTGCATTTAGATTTCTAATAGGGCATGATAGCCGGCCGTGCCACCATTCCTGGTGGATTTTCCTCTTGCTGCGATGATGAAAAGGGTGCAGTGTAGCTTAACAATCTGGGTCTTACGCTTAAAACTATTCTCAAATAATCTATACAAACAAATAAAATTCAAGTTTCTGTCTGGCTGACTATCTGTCCGTATGTTTCTCTAAAATAGGCTCCGAAACGGCTCAACGCATTGCAACGAAAATTTGAGGGTATAAAAAAATTTAGTCTAAATATTCGTGAATATTTAATTTAGATATATTGCAGTAGATATTAATACTACGGGAATTGTCGCGGCATGTAAACCAACTGCGAGTTATTACGCGTTCCGATAAGGCAGGCTGAGGAACAATGAACTAGTCGACACGACGTATACATAAATTGATAAATCGGTTTTATTTCTCACGTCAGGTAAATTTTAAAATTAAGTAATTGCCAATGAGAAAAGAAAAAGGAAACTATGGACGTTGGTGTAATGCGAGTCATTGTGTTACATTATTGCCTTCAATATGGGGGTTAAGTAAAAATTTAACCTTTAAGTTGTGGAAAATTTTTATCCTGATAGAATATTGAAAATATATTTATTACTGCTATTGTACCGGGGGTAATTTGGACTATCTGGAGAGACTGGAAGTATATTTGAGATGTTAGTGATGTCGGTTTAGTTATGCGTTGACCAAGAATTAAATAATGTAGCGGGATAATATAAATAAATACCCGGGCAACGCCGGTTTCCCAGCTAGATTTAAATAATTACATGAAGTACCATGTATAAAAATTAAATTATAAATACCGTCTGTGGCTTAAAATTTTTAAGAATGAAGCTAGATAACGTACTAGATTTACTGAAAATATTCTCCATAATGAGGTGTTCCTCAAACAAGAGAATAAGATGAATAATTAAGATTTATTATTATTCAATGCATTAGTCCGCTTACAGGGTGTAATATAATAGAACCTGGAACTGGAACATTCTGAACCAATTAAGAAAATTAGGAATCCAAGGAAACATACTCAACTGCATTGCCTTATTGTAAAAGCAAAAGATGCATACTCAAAAGAAGCTACCCAAGAAAATGGTACTGTGCAAGGATCCATCCTCAGAATGGTTCTATTCCTTATTGCCATTAATGACGTCAACCTAGCGATACAATAATGCTGAATTTCGCACATGATATAATCTCCTAAAAAAGACACCGACCAAATTGAATTTACTAACTGTATGGAAACTTCAACAAAAGAATATATCAACTCTTGGAAAAATACAATTGGATTTCCTTTCCTTCAGACAAATGCAAAATTATAATCTTCTCCAAAAGTAAAGAACTTACTTTCCCCTTTTGTTGTTGCGGTATTCAGTCCTAAGACTGAAAACATCCATTATAGCCTACATTACGCAAGCCTTTTAATTTCAGAATAACTAGCACATTCCACATCCTCTCTAATCTACTTTGCGCATTCCCTCCTTGGTCCCCCTTCTCTGATCTTACCCCACACACTTCCCTCTAATGCTAATTTTACAAAACCCTCATGTCTCAAAACGTGGCCTATTAATCTATCCCTTCTCTTGGTCAACGTCCTCCATATCCTTCACTCTTCCCCTATTCTGCTCAGAACTTCCTCGTTAGTTACCCTATCCACTCATCTGATTTTCAACGTTCTCCTATAGCACAACATTTCGAAAGCTTCTATTCTTGTCCTTTCTACAACTCTTGCCGTCCACGTTTCACGTCCTTATAACGTCACACTCCATACGAACATTTTAGCAATGATTACCTAATATCCACACCTATACCAGCCGTACGTAAATTCCACCTTTTTTTTGCGAAAACCTTTCTTGCCTGTGCTATCCTACTCTTTATACCGACTATATTTCTACTATCCCTAGTTATTATGCTGTCCAAGCAGCAGAATTCCTTAACCTCCTTCAAAATATCCCTTCTCAATATTATACCCTTTGTTTTCCACTGTTTCCCATATTACTGTCCATCATCTTAATCATCCCTCTACTAATCCTCATGTCGTACTCTTCCTCCAGGATCACTATCATGCTAATTATTATGGTTTCCAAGACCCCTAAAACTACAATATTATCGGAAAATCGTAGGGTTTTTATTTCCTCTTCTTGTAGTATAATTACTTCTACATATTCTGTTTTAACTTTCTTCGTCGCTTGTTCTATATATAAGTTAAAGACCCTATTGATGAATAACAATATAAGTCAGTACTGTAAGAATATAAAAATACTAGCTAGAAATTGGGATTCAAAACTTAAATTTAATCACCATATTAATAACCTTATCAGGGAAATTAAAAAAAGAACTTCTATTCCAAAAGTAATTGCGGCAAGATATTGGGACGCATCGAAAGACCTTCTCCTTCTCACATTTAAAGCTATAATCAGAAATAAAATTGATTGTGGCGTACAAATCTACACCTTGGCCAACAAATCATTGTTGAAAAGGCTGGATGCCACGTTCGAATTACGCTACGAATTATTACTGGATGGTTCAGATCCATTACGATAATTAGGCTTTTAGCAGAAGCAAAAGAACTACAGAAGAACATCGCTAATTGCAAAGCATGCTATAAATGAGCCAAAACTTCGACTAACGCCAAAGTTAGAGACGACATCTCTTATAACCTACCCCACAACGAATATATTAATATCATATCACATTCTCAACCAAAACGATTGCAATGACTTCTCCTTATTAAATAAGGGGGGAGGGGAGTTTCTCTACCTGATATTAACTCCTTATCACCTCCTCCCTGGAGATACACTGACACATCGCTCACCAGATAAACCAACATTAAAAAAGTACAGTGTCGATTGTAATTCAATAATGATTGATCTTATCGAACGTTACAATCACCCATATACACTGACGCTTCTAAATTTCCGAATGGAATTGGATGTGCCATGCTCACCAAAGGATCATTAAAAACTCAAGCAATCCACAAGGACGCTTCACCTCTTACGGCTAAGATTTACGCGCTATCGATGATCACAATCATTGCTTGAAAAATCCTGTACCAAATGCGTAAATCCTATACGACCCATTAAATTGTATAAACGCTGTCGCTTAGTGAATTGAAATTTTTTGGTCAAAATATAGTAATGTGATAGTAATTTTTGTTTGTATTTTTAATTCTTAACAACTTATTCGCCGCCATGCATAACTTAAACAAAATGTGTTTACGACCAATTTTAGGCGAAACACCGGGTAGGATCCTTAAACTATAGCTTGTGGGTTCTGGCCAACCCTTGTCTACCTTGCTCTACCTTCCACATCTCTCTTTTCAATTCCCTTCCTATGCTATTAAAGGGGAACACCTGCATGTAGGCTTTTATAAAAAAAGACTGCTTTCCTCTTGCGGTGTATGTTCTTACAAGATGATGGAACTTACCTTCGAGGATGCTTATTTCTCTCTCTGGTTCCAAGGTTCTCACATGCCGAGGAACCTCTGGCTGTTTTTCTTTACAGAAAGTTTATTTTTAAAATACCTGTTTAAAACAGAAACAGTTTTGGTATATATTTTACCTTCTTTAGGGTATGGCGTTATGGATAAAATAACAGCTTTGATCACTAAAACTTAGAATTTAACAATAATACAAGCTTTTGTAATATTAATTTGACATTGTTTTATAGTTTCTGAAGCTTGTATTACTGTTAAATACCACTTTCTTTGTAGTCAAAAATTGCAAAATTATGTAATTTCTGCGTAGTAACAGTCTGAAGAAGATACAAATATGCATCACACTTTATTGTTATTTTAAAATGTTTTTTATTAAATTACCTTATTGGTTTTAAACCACATTTTACAACATAGTTTTCTGACTTTAAAATTTATAATAAATAAAAAGACGACCAAAAAGTCATTATATAAATGTATCACTATTTATTCACAAATAGTGATAAAAGTTTTTGTTTGTCTTTTTAATTATTGTAAACTACATTTTGCTTATTAATAATAAGAAACATTCGTTGAAACAAATGCAATAGTTAAAATAGTTTATTTACTATTTATAATTTTCGGCGGTAACCGTCTCTGGAGATGGTCCAACGCGGCTCCAAATTCCTCACATTTAAATTAAATAATCTTTTCGGCTGAGGGAGCCAAGGAGTAAATAGGATGTATTGCTAATTTTTAAGCCCGAGGAAGTCTTAAAATGGAGATGAAACGTCGCTTTTGTTAATAAATAGTGATTTATTTAATGCTGACTTGTGGCCGTCTTTTTTATTTACTATTGTATTGTATTCAAATTAATTATGGAAATTAAAAGAAGTCTTTAATAATTTGGAACTATAGTTCAATAATAGTAAGCTAGCTGCCTCATAAACTGGCCAAGGCATGGACAAGGGAATACTGTGTCTCACAGCAAACCCCACTCAAATGTTCGGAAACGCGTGGGACAAGTAGCAAAAGCCTGATGCAGGCGTTTTAGACTTTTGCAAGTTTCACTATTACGCAAATTTCGGGTAGGATCCTTCAACTATATGTAGTTAGCCCTTGGCAAGCTTGCTCTTTCTCCCCCCCCCCCGTGTTCCAACTGTCAAATTCGATCTCATGCTGTTAAAGGAAAACTATAGCACGGGACACTCTAAACGAGTCTCAAATAAAAAAAGGGTAAACGTTCCTATTATGACAAACCGATTTTAATATTTAAGGTTTATTTGAGATATTTGTTTGAAATTCAGTCTGTCTGAGCGATCAAGGTGAATTGGTAAGTTTCGACTTACACGGGCTGACCTGTTCCCTTAAAGGTTTCCTTGGAGAAAGGCGTCCTGTCAAGAACAATGGAGTGACCATGAAAGTTTCTTGGAATCCACTCAAACGCACATATGTATTTGGAACATCATTAATAAATTAAATACTTGAATTTAGAACAAGCAATGCTAAAAGTCACGTGCCATGTCCTGAGCACAACTACTACCTGCGGTCTGTTTGAGTGGAAGATGACTTTCTTCATGACCAAATGCCAGCGCGAATCCAAAAACGTAGTGCTCATCACCTTGTGAGAATTTTTTAACAGACCAACTCTGGTTTTCTTCAGGAGTCCATTTAGTCTGGTTTCAAATAGTATACGTTAGTACTATTATTTGAGTGGCCATGTTGACTTCCCGCGAGTTAAAACTAGCGGGTAATAAAGGATCAGTCGTATTATTATTATTTTGTTTGTCACATCAACCGTCGTGGTTATTAATTACCACGTTCACTGTACAATTACTCCTGTATTTGTAATAATAATGTTTACAATATAATAATTTATAATGATAAAGAGGGGTACAAAACAAACTATTAGAGATACATTACATATTATTGAATAACTTCAAGTCTTGATGAAAATAATCTTAAGAGGTCAAATACAGTCAAAATTCTTGGACTAATAAACGACGAAAAACATACATGGAAAGCTCATATCAAACACATCGAAACAGAATGCCAAAAACGGATGAATGTCATAAAAATGATTGCAGCAATTAAATGGGGAGCGAATAAAAGTGTCCTCCTTTGCTCTTACCGTACACTGATAAGGTCAAAGATGGACTACGGAGCTATGATTTATTCTTCCGCTAATAAAAGTTTTCTTCAATTGCTTGATCCTATACATAATTCGTGCCTTAGATTAGCTACTGGAGCTTTTCGATCGAGCTAGGACTGTGATTTCCTGGCAGAAGCCAACGAAGAGCCACTGTCGTACATAAGACAAAGCATACGTGTATCATACGCACACAGCGGCGCAGGTAACCCTAGAAACCCTACATCAAAAATTATTTTCCATAATAATTATCTGAATAACTACAACGCTAAAACTTCATACCCAAAACCCCTGTTTCAAAACATCCTCTCAACAATTTCCAATCCTCCTGAAGTCTTTCAATTTTGTTCTTCTGATGAACCCCCTGAAAAACTAAAAACCCCAACTATTGATATAACTCTCGCCGGATATCACAAAAATTGCACCAGACCTCAAATATACCAAATTAATTTCCGTGAAAAACTCAGAATGCATACATATATATAGACCGAAGGATCAAAGACACCTCATGGTGCTGCATTGGCTACCATATTTCAAGGGACCATAAAAGCATATAACCTTCACGACATGCCTTTGATCTTCTATATAAATATAACATATTCAATTAAAGCAGCTCTAAATGATATCCAGAACTCAAACAACTCCAAGTTCGCCATCTTCTCTGATTCAAGAAGTGTTATCGAATCGATCCGTTAATAAGTATAGCCCCATCACGCGCGTTATCATATCTTTAACCTCCAAAATTTTATCCTCAGGTAAACAAGTGACGGATGTATGGATTGTATCCTACGTTGGTATCGCAGGTAACGAAGTCGTATTATTTAAATATATAATATATATATATATATATATTCATCAACAGTAACTACCAAACAAATTCAATGTATACTCCACTGTGTTCCTTCAAAGAATGAAGTTTACCAGTTCAAGTATTTATTTTCTTATTTGCGTGGGTCACATATTTTAATATAATATAATATATATACATTGATTTTGTTTGGTAGTTACTGTTGATGAATTGGCTATTGTGCTTTATTAATTGTTTAATTTGATTCAAGGTATGGTATTATTCCTAAAATGCTATTTAATGTATTTTTCTAAAATTAGGTGAATTTTATAGTTAGTTTTTCTTACATTTAAATGACATTAGAATAAATGACCCGCATAGCAGACAATACAATAAAATTAAGAATCAATTTTTTTTTTAAAAAAAGGTAGAGCTTTCAACCTGCTCTTGTGGCCCTTGTCAATATTTACGACAGTCTAAAATATTATCTACAAATAATATTCCAAAAATGTGAATAACAACAACTATTTAATAAAATTAAAAAATAATTTATCTGACATTAAGTTTAATAACTGAAATACGGCAAAATTTGGCAGTAATTAATCAATTACTGTTTATTTAACATAATTACAATTATGACGTTTCCTCCATCGTTGTGGAGTTCAATAGTTTAGTAATAGAAAAGAAACAATTTCCAAATGTGGATAATTTTGTGTTGAGGACTGTGGTTGTGGTCGAAAATATTAAAAAAAAATTTAATTAAAAATTGAGCTCATGAAGTCCGCAAAGATGAACGAAAGGTTGTAATTGAAATTACATTAAAAAGATAGTAATTAAATGTTTTGCTGATTAATTTGGCTGCATTTAAATAATTATGAAAATTTAATGTAATCATACATTGAATTTAATTGAGGAGTCTCTTGTTTTACATTTCTAAAAAAATATAAGTTTGGATATGAATAATTTCAGAAATTAATATTTTTTATAATTTCATTTATTATCTAAAATAATTTCTTATCTAAAATAAAAAAGTTTATATTTGACAGAAATGAATTATTTCGTTCACTTCCTCCTGTACTTATGTAGGTGAAGTCGGGGTGAAATGTGACACTTATTGTTTAACAATTTCATAAAAGTATAAAAAATAAGTTTATTTTATTATTTAGTTAATATAAAATCAAAATAACTTAAAACAACTTACAAAACTTACAAATTCCCCGTTATATTCCCCCCTTCCGGGTAGATAGGTATGATGTTTTTAATTACAATTAATATAGTAAATTAAAATTTAATTGAAGAAAAATCTTTACTCCATTTGTGTTTTTTTCTTATATTTATTTTGAATATGATTGATCTCTTTATCAATTTTTCGTTTCCTTAAGGGATTTTCTTACAAATGCTCAGTCTTTTACCTTTTTCCGTTCCTTTTCTTTCTTAATCTATTCTTTTCGGATACAGCATCCTATAACTCATTCTTATAAGGTGAGTTTGCCAGTTATTCCTTTTTTTCTCGCGGAACACAGTACATTTTACCCGATACAGTGGTATTCCGTTCCGCGCCGCACGCTAGTCTCAGTTTAACGTTTTTCACCGTGCCTTAATAAAAGTAGATTTAAACCTCATACGTTTATGAATATATACCATTAAAGAGTTAAAAGCGAGGAGTTTTGTGGCTTAATTTTTTGCCAAAAAATTATAAATTAGTAGATGTTAGACGCCAAAACAAAGAGTTCATTCACCAGGTGTAATCATAACTTTGTCAATTCGGCTGCCAGAACTTCTTCCTTGACCAGTTACAATGTTGGACCCCTATTTACCAAATGCAGCATTATCCTGAGTTCCCCAATGTATTTTCAATGTACGTACTCTTCAAGTTACGTATTATTTATCTGTTGCCAAAAATAAATTTCGTATCTGTATTTTTAATATTTGCGTTCGTAATGTTTAAAATCTCCGTCCTCATAACAGGATTAATGCAACTAGAAAACCCGAATAATAGTTAATTTTATTTTACAAACAGGCCACGCTGTTGTCACTTGGCTATAATAGCACAGGATGATACCAGCTACGATTGTGAGAAAACTAGTCCTACGACTGCGAGAAAAGTGATTAGCACTCTCGGACTTCCGAGGTGCGCTAGTCATTACCAACAATGTAGCAGCCAGGGCACGCAGCTACGCAAGTTTACAGTTCATCAACAAATTAATTAAGTGGCGCGCTGTAATGAATACACAACTGACAATCTCCATACATAATTAGAACGAGCATAGAGCGCAGAGTCAATTTGGTCAAATAAAGGCAAGGCGGCAATTAAGGGAACAGCCAGATGTGCAACTTTGCGCTACACAAGAATCGCTCACGAAGCTTCCACTCCGTGTGAATAATAACCGGTGCTATTTATTGGCAACACGTGTCAGTGTATGAGGTTTCATAGATCAGCTGCTCTTTTTCACTTCATGTTCTTTGGAATGATCGACAAAATTGTCTTAAATTTCCAACACACGGATGAGCACTTAACCATATGAAGAAAATGGATTACTTCCTACCTTACCATTCGTTTTTCTAATGCGTCCTCTTAAACGTAAGGAATTTACTACAAAACTAATTCTTAAAAAACATTATTTTTTACAAACAATCATTATTTCCACTTTCAAATTAACAATTGTTTAAAATCTCCTTTCATTTAAAAATTTTTTTGTTAGTAATGTCGGATTCATCATATGCAAAACAATGTATTGAACTCCATCTCAGGGAAATTTAAAAATAACTTCAGCTTTTCAAGGCTACGGTGTCGATTAGACAATTCTATCTGAAACTACATGAAACTGTCCTCGAAAAATATTGTTAAAAAGCCTCCAATCAGAAGAGATCCTAGGTGAAGTAAATAGTAGAATGCGGTTTACTTTATTTAATATGTTAAACCATTATTTAATATTGTAAAATTATAATTTGAAGAAAAAAATGACAAATGAATTTAAAATAAAATTAGGAAATTTATAAGATAAAAATTTAATAAACAAAACTTGGAAGACCCAGGGGAAGAAAATTTGAATTTACCCGAAAGATAGAACAATAAAGAATTTATGAATGGTAGAGCAATAATAAATTTATATACTTATGAAACTCATTAAAATCAAGTAACTTTTAATATGTCAGATAGGTCTGGCAAAGTGAACTCATTAAATTCAATATCAATGATACCGTAGAAGACGGCAAATGCATCATCTGTCAGCGGTTTGCCTCGGTCTGCTTCGAAATGACGATTTGGAGGCTCCACCTAAGTCGATTCTCGTTGACTGCACCTGATGATCTGGCTGCATGGAGGACGCTTTGGGACAACGTAGTGGATACTTCTATCAAAAAATCTACATCTGTTAAATTCTCAAGGGCTCCATCCAGCGGCTCCCAACAGCGGCCCGCAATTTAATCGTCTTTCACCAGGGGTTCCCAATTTTGTCCTCCTCTGCCTCCAAACTTCTCTCCACGTCAACTAGTTTGGCCCAGAAATATTCTCCTCTCTTTTCAAACAGACAATCCGCTGTAATTTCAAATGGGGCCCGTTGGCTGGTATTTACACATGCAGAAAATAGGAAAATAGTTATCTGCAGTTGTTTTGCATTAGTTATGCACGGTAGCTGTTCCTAATTTTCCACGCGTTGCTTGAAGGAAGCAAATCGTTCTCAAATTAGGGACGTATGACACCCATAGACAGTAAGAGGCCGGTTTGATTGTATGAAGGAGGGTGTAAGCGCTCCCCATGCACATACCAAAAATACGTCGCAGATCTTCAGACTTCATTTCACGTACTTTCAATGTATTACAACTCCAACGCCAGGACCATGGGCTATAAGCAACAAGGACAAAGCAGACTTGTTTGCTTCTTACATAGAAAAGTCTTTACTCTAAGAAAATAATAAAATCTACCCAGAAATTTGAACGTAAACAGTTACATCATAGACCAATAAACCGAAGCTATTCTCAGCCAATCAAATCCAGTCATAAATATGTAACTTAGAAAACAATAAATACCCTGGCCTGGACCTAATAAGTCACATTATGCTAAAAAAACTGCCGAGAAAAGCCATTGACTATTAACTTTACATATACAGTGCCATACTGAGCTTTCAATTCTGGCTCAGCCAGCTGAAATCATTATGACTGCTAAACCTAGCAAGACCCAAAACTCAATGTCATCCTAAAAACCTATTAGGATCCTACCTATCATATTCAAAATACTTGAAAATTTTCTACTACTCCAAATATCAATTCTCCTAGACATTTTTCACAATCAGCCACTCAACGATCCAGTCAGACCATTCAGTCGTCTTGATAATAAACTCGGATGTGGAGAACAAGTAATATATCCCAACAGCTTTTTTTGTACGTCAGTTAAGCCTTTGATATAGCCTGACATGAGGCCCTTCTATTTAAAATAAAACATTAAAAACTCTCTTACCACAAACTTCTGTATCAACAAATATTCAGAGTTATTGTCCGACTTTCATGATATAAAATTAGGAGTTCGTCAAGGGAGCGTCCTCGGACCATCTTTCTACCTACTTTCTACCTCCAAAAATACTGTGACGACGTAGAAACAAAACAATGGAAATCATTACATCCCAAACACAACACAGCACTACTACAAGATTGGACTGATAAATGGAAGATAAAAATAAATGAATCCTAATCCACTTTTATAAACTTCACTCTAAGGAAACCCCCTAATATTAAAATATTTTATAGCAACAAAGCCATTCCTGTAACTAAATCTGTACGCTATTTAGGAATCACCTTGTGGTGATTCATGACCCTTACAGTCGGGTAAAGCAAAAATAATTTAGTTTTTGTTATTTACGTATACAGGACGGAAGACGAGAATGGCTTGGTGGGGCTTTGTAGGCGGGAAATGTCGGCGGGAAAACGTCACCGTCTGCAACATTGTTGGCTGCAACATTGTTGATGGCCTGGAAGAGATTAGATTGGACAGTTGTTGCAGAGAGGCTGCCGGAGAGAGACGCTAGGGAGAGACGAAGTAGTGGCAGAACAAGGTGACATGTATAAAATTTAGTTTCTGCACATTTAAGAAAGGAGAATCATTTGGTGGGAGTACAGGAAATAAAAAGACAACATTTGATCTGAAGGAGAGGCACTAGAGAATCTTAATATGAAGAAGACGTGACCCAGGAAAGGAACAACCGGCATACGAACAAAAACGAAGAACGACGTCATCAGGCGTTAACATCCGGTAACGGCAATTTACCTCGGTTTTTCCACACAAACCATTCTCGTCTGATTCGCGAATTTAATTTTCAACTATATCGTTCGTCACCCGCGTTCCCGGGAGCAGCCATTTAAGAAGCTGCGTAGAGTATTATTTTTGCTTTTACCGACTGAGCTAATGATTAAATTGATATCGTAAATTTATATGTTTTCCACTAAAACTTAATTTGAGTTATATTTCTATTCAAATTAAATACATTATCATTATCATTATTATTGTTCGTTTGATTGTACAATATATTTTTGAAGGTGTAAACAACGAACACCACAACCTGGACAAAAGGCTCATTTGGAAAAGGAAACAAATTTATATAAAAGTTAAATATCTTTACTGGATCCTAGGAAGAAGATCTAAACTCACCTTAGAAAACAAGCTCCTACAATAAAGTAACTGTCATAAGACCCATTTGGACATATAGTATTGAATTATGGGGTTGCGCTACCAAGTCCAACATTCATACACTACAACGTAGCTAATGAAGAATCCTCAGAGCAAGGTTAGATGCACCATTGTACGTTTCTATTGAAATGATTCATGGAGATCTTAAAATACCATCCGTCAAAGATGTTATACCTAAAGACAGCTAAAAGAATTTAGAAAAAAAATTAAAAGTCACCCTAATCCTTTGCAAATACTTGCCCTTCCATCAATAAGAAAACTGAAAAGCCCCTGCCAGCTGCCCTCTACCACATCTGAAGATGTGATCGATATTCTATAGCTAACTATCACTAGAACTTTGTACAAGTTACGAAACCAGCAAAATAGTCTATAGATTTTGTTTGTTATTTTTCTGACTGCTATGTACAAAATAACAAATAAAAAATATAACTGATTCCAATTTAAAACTATTGAAATCAAAGAAAATGACTCGGGTATTGCTTACGTAAGGTCAGCATTATGACGCTGAATATTTTTCCTATCCAGTGATGCGGTCAGAAAATATTAAACGGTGTCCTCAGCGTAGTTGATTTTCCTCAAGTCGTGAAGTCAGGTTCCACCATCTTCCTCCTTAAATCTATGTCTCTGCTTATCTCTGTACTCTAATCTCACACTACTGCTTTTTTTACAGTACTACACTTGTAAGCAAATAGAAAACAATACAAAACTCGGGAGTACTTTTACGTTTTCTTTGACACTCCGTTCTCGCACCTTTAAAAAAACGATATCCATCAATTCTCCAGTCAGCTTGGCGAATCTCTTCATCGTAGTCTTCAACCCAGACCTACTTTGAAATTTCCAAACATCGCTGAATCTTAGGATTTACAGTGGTGGGCGGGCATTTTTACATCATTTTATAATTTGGCTCTACATTGCTTCTTCGATACTGTGAAGTAGGTACTCAGTTAAACCACAATAAAGTGGACATACTATTAATATCAGGAACTGAGTTGATAATCATAAAATGAATACTAACCCAATATTACAGTATGTTTTAAATAAGAAGACCGATTACGGTTAGATTGCGTGAGGAGTGACCTTGTTTGAACCAATCATAACGTTTGAAATAATGGTCTGACCATGCTTCGCTGCCGAAATTGTGTTTCGATAGTATTTGGGACCTTTGTAGAAATATAATATGCTATTCTGTGCGTTAATGAAATTTCTCTTCAAGTAGATTCTCCAGAAGACTTCTAATTAAAAACGTACTATAAAAACACTGCGTTGTCATTATGCCAGTTAAAATAAAATTACAGCATAGATAATGGCAATTTAAAACACTTACATAAAAATCAAAATACCATCAAAAGGCATATTAGAAGTGACATCACTATAAATCTCGATACGTATCGATGATTAAAGTCGACAATTATAAGACTGACATACACGTCCATAACGCCTTATATCGTTATAAGGTAATTAGGGATGTCATTTTCAGATAATGGAGCATTTTTAATATAGTAGAGACAGATAGATTTGGCGGGGAACTGAAATTTTAATTATAACATTTATAATATTTTAAATACAGATGAATATGACAATATTACTGTGAGCTCCGGTTTTGAAATAAATATTTTAAATTTACTTATTATTATTTTTATTGCGACTGATAAAAATTAACAGGGGGTATAATACAACAGCTCCTCTACTTTTTCATACCTTTCAATTATTTGAGGATATTATTTTGAACAGAAGGATTTTTTATTTGCTGACAATTTATGTGGCACATTCGCGCGAAAAGTTTTGTTTATAGTTCTTAATTACCGACATTCGGTTCAAGCATTTCAACTATGCCTGTAATGTAGGCTCCGCAAAGATTCGAATCCGGTTCCTCTGATTTACACTGAGGTGTGTTACCAGGTATGGTTGGCTACTTCATTCTATACAGCCACGTGTTAATTATAAGATTAGCAAAGGCAACATTCCTCTGGAAAAAGTATGAGAGCCATAAATTATTCATAATTACGGTAAGTGTTGAATCGCACTCTCTATAACATGGCATGTTAACATGCAACAAATCCATTGTACTTAACAACCAGATACTAAAATTGAAGCAACATGGAAACTACACTAAGTTTTAAAATATTTTAGTCGTAGTTATGTGGTAAATATTCAAGCTATGGATGTACCCGGAAATAATATATATTAAGCCAAAACACAGAAATTTGTAAAAATACTTTACGTAATGTGTTTGGTGTTGCGACAAGCGTCATAGTGTTAATGGGTTACTCCTTTGCAGTAGATTCCTATCACCGCGAACTCCAAATCGAGTAAGTTTATGAAATTATTCGTAAATACATTCACTCCAACGAAAAGATAAATACATTAAGCTCATCACTGAATATAAAATAATTCAAAAAAAGCATCTTTCAGTTAGTGATACACTATAAAAGGACAAATATTAATTCGCCAGTGATACTTTTGTTGAAAGGTTATTGTACCGGTAGCATTCACTTCCGTAAGGCGTATTTTGGTCTACTTAGGGTACAGAAATTATTTATAAGTACCATAAGACAATTCCAATGAACAGGGTTATTTTTCACCATGTTAATGCACCAGGATTTTTAGACTCTCGTAATGTACCGTGTTTCATTATGTTCCAATAGATTTTTCTACTCTCCATTCCCGTTAATTTTAAGCTAACTCTCAATCAGAATAAGTCGGAGTTTGCCCATTCATGGATTAATGGTGCAGAAAGTTCTGGTCTTCATGTCAATTAAATCACATACTCGGAAAAGAGAGAGCATACACCTAGTTATAATATATAACTTGTTAATTTGCAAAATAATAGTACCTTGTAAAGCTACTGATTGTTTTCGTGGCCATATAATATTAGAATTATATGGCGATTTTTGGGCTATTGGGCTCAGAGGCACCGAGCATTTTCAAGGCCTCTCAGCGAAACGTCGGCAAGAACTCCAAACTAAAACGTGGCCCAACAGCCCAAAAATCGCCATATAATTCTGATAATAGTACCTTATTTTATTGATTTACCAATACAACCTTCTTGTATAAAATATTTATTTTTTATAATTTCTTCTTAAGCCTACGTTCATAACATTTGTAGATTTAGAAAAAGCGTTTGATAATGTGAACTGGAACACACTATTAAGGATTTTGAAGAGCACTGGAATAAAATATCGAGAAAGAAGACTTATACATAACCTCTACAGAAGACAGGCAACAGTAATTAGAATAAAAGATCAAGGAAAGAAAGCCGTAATCAAGGAAGGAGTAAGACAAGGATGCAGTCTGTCGCCCATGCTTTAGATTTATTATCCTCGGTTGAGGATATAGGATACGTCAAATATAATATTACAAGAAATATACAAAATTTTACAATTAAGAATTTAGGACAAAAAGAGGAAAGATAAAATTCAATCTTCATTTTTCAGTCGACGTAGGAGGCAGCAGATGATCGTGCGTAGGTTCCTGTCGAATATGAAAAAGAAAATAAGTCAGCATTTAAATTCTAATAGAGTATAGTTCTAAAATAATAGGAGAATTTAATATGACACCAGAAAACTGCTTTAGTCCTTCCTATCTACGAACTCTTTCATTAACAGAGATTTACAACTATTTATAAATAATTTTTGAACCTCCGGAAGAGTATTGTATGGATTTATACCGGAATAGTGAATGCTTGTTTCAAAAAGGCTTAGACGATGTTTTTCAACACGGAGCTGCTGTTTAACTTATATGTAGAACAGGCAATGAAGAAAGTTGAAACTGAATATGGAAAAGGAATCATACTGCAAGGAGAAGAAATAAAAACCCTACGCTTTGCCGATGATATTGTAGTATTAGGGGAGTCAGAAGAAGACTTGGAAACCGTAATTAATGGCGGAGTAACTAGGGATGGTCGAAGTATAGTAGTCGCGAAAAAGGGGAAATTACTTACGGGTAATATTAGTGTGAATATTAGGAAATCGTTGTTAAAAATATCGGTATGGAGCGTTGTTTTCATATGGGTGCCAAATGTGGACGATAGGAGTTGCGGAAAGGAAAAGAATAGAAGTCTTTGAAATGTGGTGACAGAATAATGCTGAAAATCAGATGGGTGGATAAAATACTTGGTCATTCAATTATTTAGTCATTTAATTATTTAATATATTTACAAATTTTTAAGAATAATGTTAAAACATTTTGAAAGGGTTTTACACCTCGTCGTGCTCTTTTCAATGTAAGCATAGGAAAGTCTTACAACCTATTTACCATGATATAATATTTTATGCGTTTTCTTTTGACAGAGTATTATTACTGTTTTGAAATAATAAGTGCGTAAAAGACCTATGTTTTTGTTGTAGTTTTCAGTCCTGGTCTGATGTAACCCTTCGTGCTCACATATTGTATGCAAGCCTTCTCATTTCTACATAACTACCACATCCCACAACCTTGTTTTAGTTAAAACACCAGATGATGTCCCAAACTAAGGGACGAAACGTCGTGTTCAAGTAATAGTTGAACAATGGACTCGGATACCGAACTTTTAACACGTTGGTTTGGTTTTTAACAATGGTTTTATTGTTACTACGCTAATCGAGAGATCTGCTTGCCTTAGATAAAACTCAGATGGCAAATCCTGACCTTATACGTAACTGGTGTAGACAAATATAGATTCTCATATCCATAATTGGGTATAATACCTGACGGTAGTAGAGTAATCGTATTGACGTCCACTAGAAAAGGAGCACAATAAACAGCACGTGTTAATTAATTAGCGAAATATAAATAGCAGTAATCAACTTTCGGCTGTTCAAAAGTTATTGCACATTTCAATAGCTGTTATAAAGACCATAACGTCCAGATTCTCTAAAACAGAATTAATAAAAAAATCACAAAAATCATTATGTAAGAAAAAGATGTGATAGAATAAGAAGAAGCCTATCGTATGATATAGTAACAGCCAAACACACAGAAATTTGAAAGAAACAGTCCTTCATATTTCAAAAGTTGCGAAACTTCGTTTCGAAGGTTTCCGCTTAATTAAGAATTATATAAAAATTCATTCACTCTAATTGTAAAATACCCATAGCTGCATTCATTATTATCTATAGTAGTGGGTATTACGATGAATTTGTGAAGAAAATTTTCGGAAAATATCATAGCTTCATTTTAAAGAAAACATTTATTGATGAATTTTAATTATGCGTGAATTATTGAAAATAATGAAAAGTTCTTCTTCGTTTGCTCTGTAGCCCACTAAGGGCCTTGGCCTACCAGGACGACTGCGGACTGTCATCTTACATGACATATTCCGAATATGGAGTGATACGTGGTCAGTCTTAACCCTAGTCTCCGTGACCATGACAACACAAGCGTCCAAGCCCATGCCAGGATTCTAACCCGGGACCTGTGGGTCGTGAGGCAGCAACGCTAGACTCTAGACCACAGGAGGGGTGAAAAGTTACATTGCTAAAATCCAAGGGCGCTATAAATAATGACTGACCTAGACCAAAATAACAAGGCAATGTAACTTTAAATGTTACGTTTCACTCAAATAATTTGTTTAGTTTAATTACCTGCAAAAGAATAAAACTTGTGGTGGAACCATAGAACATAAGTAAAACTACGGGATAAATTTTAAAATAGCTTCAGTTTTTTTTCCAAAAATTATACCTTTTTTAAAAGTTTTGAATTTTTAATCTTTATTTTTATAAATAATGGAATACTCCCAAAATACATGAAGTTTTGTTAGATTGCTCTTCCCGATAGCGCGCTTCTATTGACACTGAATTTTACTGAAAACAGAAAACTTAGGAACGTTGTTCGCATTTCAAGATCGTTTCTTAAATTACTTTCATACAACGCTTACATTTTATGAACTATGCGTTGGATGCATACTCAAATATAAATCCCACTTACACTATGCATATTAAGCATAAAATACTGACTGTTTTTCTGGGATGCAGGTGGCCTCGCAATCGCGGTGCTTCTTCTAGAGTTTCAATAGAATTTTTTTAATTTCTTACCCTCTGGGGTATTTTACGTTTCTCGAGGTATACATGATCTTCTTCTACTTTGGTTCTACAGCCGGGTTCCGGTCTTGACCGCCTCAACGATGTTCTTCCAGATTTTCCGATCTTCAGATTTTTTTTTCACCATCCCCTGGCTCTTACAGCCAGTACATCCTTTTCTTCTTCGTCCAGCCATCTCCTTGGGGGTCGTCCTATTTTTCTATTGCCATTAGGGTTAGTAAAGGTCACCATTCTGCTAGGATCATTTTCCTCCTTCCTACATACGTGTTCTAGCCAGCTCACAATATCACTTTAATTAAACAGTTTATATAGCTCATGGTTGTTATCCGCCAGTAGCCATTATCGTTGACTGCTCCGTAAATCTTCCGTAAAATTTTCCTCTCAAATATTCCCAATATTTTTATATCGTTGATCCCAATGGCGCATGTTTCAGACCCATACATTAGCAATGGTCTTATTAGTGACTTGCATGTTTTCCACTACGAACCACGACTAATGTAGCGTGAAGTTACTTTTTCTTTTAGTCCATAATAGTATCTGTTCACTGATAGTATTCTGTGTTGGATTTCTGTGCTAACTTTGTTATTAGATGTCATCAGTGTACCTAGATACTTGAATTCTTTAACTTTTTCAAATTAATGGTTACCGATCTCGAGACAGCTCCATCTTGGTTGGTTTTCTGAAACCAGCATATATTTTGTCTTTTCTTCATTTATCGTAAGTCCCATCCTTTTAGCTTCGGTATCTAATTTAATGAATGTTTCTTTGATATATATTTCTGTTCTTCCAATGAAGTCAATATGCATATGCCAGTATTTGTGTTGATTTATGGAATATTGTGCCCCTTCTTTCAATTCCACAGTCTCGGATGATCTTTTGCAATGCATTATTAGAAAGTAGAGTTGCCAATGTATCTCTCTGTCTTAGCCTCTTTTGTCTATAGAATGGTTCTGATAATTTTCCTTGTAGCTTAACTTTACATTTGACTGTTCTGAGGGTTGTTCTTGTTAGTGCTAAAAGTTTTCTGATATACTCAGTTCTTGAATCGCATTAATTAGTTTAACCCATTTTATACTGTCATATGTGGCTTTAAAATCGATAAATAGATGGTGTGTGGTGATCTTATACTCTCCGGTCTTCTGTGGGATCTGTCTCAATGTATGTATATGGTCGATGGTCGACT
The DNA here is from genome assembly GCA_034510155.1 of Eucriotettix oculatus. Taxonomy (NCBI): domain Eukaryota; kingdom Metazoa; phylum Arthropoda; class Insecta; order Orthoptera; family Tetrigidae; genus Eucriotettix; species Eucriotettix oculatus. The sequence continues at coordinate 45,741,203 of CM067377.1, read as the reverse complement.
TCGCTTTTCTAAAACCACATTGATAGCTCCCTATTATTTTTCTACATGATGCAATAACCTCTTATATAATATATTGGAAAATATTTTATATCCTATGTTCAACAACATAACACCTCTGTAGTTTGAGCATTCTAATGGATCTCCTTTCTTATAGATTGGACAAATCAAGCTCTCTTCCCATTCTCTAGGTAAGCGTTTTTTTCCATATTTCACAAATGACTCTGTGAAGTCTCTGTAGTAGTACTGGTTTTGTCATTTTATAAGTTCTGCCTTTATGTCATCAAGTCTAGGTGCCTTATTATTCTTCAATCTGTCGACGTCATGCTCTATTTCTTATATTGTGGGTAGTTCCATCTCCTCATTATCGATTCCTGTTGTTCTAGTTCTCTGTATTACATCTCTATTGTGTGGAGTATCATTCTCTACTCCTTCAAGTTGTTCCTGGAAATGTTGATTCCATCATTCCAATGCTTCTTCTATGTTGCTCATTAGTTCTCCTTTGGGTTTTCTGTAAATTACCATTCTTGGTGTAAATTCTTTCCTCATGCTGTTGATTAGGTGGTAGTTCTTTTTTATTTCGTTCTAGTATGTAATTCTTTTATTTCTCTGAGTCTTGCTTCATGGTATTCTCTTTTTTTTCTTTTTGTGTGTCTCTTTTTCGTTTCTTCTTAATTCTCTATACGTTTCAACAGTATTACTGGTACGTTTGTTAATCATTGCTTTGTATGCCATGTTCTTTCTTTCAGTTATTTCAGCACATTCTGTGTCGAACCATATATTCTTTTTGTTTCTATCTTCCTCGTCTATTACTTTATTTGCTGGCTCTTTTATCATCCACTTATAATCCATCCAACTTGTGTCGTCAGCTACTGTGGTATTTACAGGATCTGCCATTTCCAAGTGTTCTTTTATCCTCTGCTGGCAGTGGGTTTTTATTTCTGAATCTTTTAACTTCTCCACGTCATATTTCCTTAATTCGCTTTGTTTCCGGTGTCTGCAGTTGCTGCTAATTTTATTCCTCAGTTTGTCAATAGTAGAAAATGATCTGAGTGTACGTTAGCTTCTCTGAAAGTCCTGTGACGTCTATTAATAAGAATGTGGTCTATCTAATAGATTGTTTTCCCATCAGGAGAGATGCATGTTCCCTTACAAATTCTTTTGTGTGGGAACATTGTACTTCCTATTATTATGCCAGTTGATGTTGCAAACTCGACTAGTCTCATACCATTCTCATTACTGTCTCTGTGGACACTATGCTTTCCGGCTATGTGTGTTATGTGTTCTTGTCCCACCTGAGCATTAAAATCCCCAATAACAGTATAATATCATGTTTAGTGCATTTTCCATATTCCTTTTCTAGGAGTTCAAATATTTTTTTGTTCGATATAAAATTACATGATGTCGAACACAAACATATGAGGTCCGAAAATCAATCCAATAAAGCTGTCCTTCACTCTAACGGTAAAATTATTTTCTCTGTCGTGTATGGTCAAAATATTCTTTATTTTTCTTTAATTTCACCTGAAAGTTGGTACGGAATTCATAATTCATTCGGTACATCGTTAAAATTATGCGATACATAAAGAATTTATTTATTTATTTTATTTTAGTTCTATAAAATGATCAAATTACATTCACAACAATCTTATTTTTCAATAAGAGTAACTGTAACTTTCGCATCTATTTGTCATTCTGTAAAGATATAAATCATTTTAAACTTTATTAAAATATTAGTGTCGAGAAAATTGACATTTATTCGTGGCAACGTGCTATTTATGAAGTAACTTCCAATAAAAAATGTTAGAATGCAATTTCATTGAGCAAATAAGTTTTGATTTTATGGTAATAACGAAATTAGTATATAGAAGGGTGGAACGCCAAATATAATGAGTTAGGAGAAGATCAGTTTGGTTTTAGCAAGAGAAGCAATACAGACACTGCGTCTAATTTTAAAAGACAGGCAAGATAAACAGGACCACGTTCATGAAATTTGAACATTTAGAAAAAAGCTTTTAATTAACTGGAACAAACTTACAAGGATTTTGAAGATGACAGGAATATAATTTCGAGAAAGAAGAGTTATCCATAACCTCTACAGATGGTAGTCAGCAGTAATAGATAGGCAAGAAAAGAAAGCAGAAATAAGGTATAAGTAAGACAATGATGCCTCTTAATAGAACAGGCGATGACGAAAGTTAAAACAGAATATGGAAAAGAGAAAAAAATTCAGGAGAAGAAATATGATGTATTTAAACAACTGTTTAGAATTTAAATATGTCTGCATTTATTATTATTTATGATATCCGTCAAGATTGTATGCATTTAAAAGTTTTATATACACCTTCAAATTCATCGTTATATTAGGAGTTATGACTCCTTCTGTGGTTTCGGAGACATGCAACCAATTTAATAATGCACATTTATAGGCATCAGCGGGTGCAAATATTATTATTTCAAGAATCGTCGGTGTCCTTAAATGGTCAACAATTCGCGCGGTTGGTATAACCTAATCGCTTCGTAGTGTTCGACAAGAAAAGCTCATATGAGCCAAGTTATAGCCATATACAAATATCTTCCCGACTCTAACTCATGAAGGTAATTTGTTTTAATTGTTACTTTTTATGAAATTACTGGACCTTAAAACGTGACAAAAAATCCACGGGGCCAATGCAGAGTGCCGAGTGCGTTAATACAAAAACTGTTTGCAATATAACTTCTCGAGAAGTGATATACAAGGCAGTTCCAGTTTTTATCGTTGTCATTAGGAGCTTACCAAGCTCTAGTACTTTCAGCAACACTCAACTAGCTGGTTGGATTTATGAATACGTTAAGAAAAGAATTTAACTGGTTTTCGGTTGTCTGTTTTGGTTTATAATATTTATAATATAAAAATTAAGCGCTGAACTCGTCAAATAAATTTGAAATATTTTCTAATGTTTATGAGTGACTTGTTATCAACACAAACTTTAGAGTAAACTGTTGCTTTGTGACAACGGGTATTTTATTTTTGAGAATAGGATATTATATTATTGAATAATTTTACAATAATTATCATAATTTTGATGTTATACATTTTAATTTATAACTGAAATATTTTTTATTGCAGGGAAATGAATAAATTATAGCGTGAAAAATTTATTGAAAATTCTTGAATGTGATTAACTTTTTATGTAACATTTGATAAATGTCTCCGGTTGTCTGTTCGACTGTTGACTTTCGAATTATGCCCAAACTGCTTTGCATTGTTATGATATACACTAAATTTAAGATATGACGGAGTAACGTAAAGGAGGTGTACAGTCGTATGGGATAAATACTACTCTTTTCTGATTATGAAATTGTCAACGAATAGGAATATATTTCAATTCAGAAAATCAATTAATATTATCTGACCACTGATCGAATGCTCCGCTGTTTGAAGTGCATAAATAAATGTGACAGAATAAATATTGAATTGTCTTTTATAAAGGATTTTTCAAATGGGGCGTGTCTATGTTGGCAGCCTGTGGCGGTCATATTGTTTTGCTGGCGTCTGTTTAATCTGTTGTTTATTATTCAGTCACTGATGCCGAATCACCATGACAAATTACATGATTGAGCACTCCGTCCAATTTATAAAAAATTATTATCAAAATGAGTATTTCTTAGAACAATCGTTGAGCGCTTTGCGCCCATTTTACGGCAGACCGCGGTGGTCTTTCAAAGTCGACTCTCCACCTCCTGTGGTCTAGAGGCTAGCATCGCTGCCTCACAACACAGAGATCCCGGGATTGAATCCTGGCATGGGCTTGGATGTTAGTGAAACCATACTTTGATACCTCAAAATGGATATACGTTACCCTAACCGTGCACAGTCGCTAATAACCTAGCAATTGATGTGACTATAAACATACACGAAAAATAAAAGAAAGAAAAAAAGTCGACTCTCCAACGTTTAGTGGCCAAATTGGAGACGGTTTGGTAAGATTTAAATTTATTGTTATTTCCATTAGTCCTCGATTGAGGAAATGGAATACGTCATACAATACAAATAACGAACAAAATAAGGCACATAATTTCAAATAATCTTAAAATAAATTAATAAAAGAAAATGTATGTAGTCTAAGTCAGTATAAACACTACACGCACACAAGAGATCACAACCACACATTGAGAGAGACGCAATGGAGTTTTGACTACTTGGAGCTCCTCGACGAGGAAACTGTCCTTCCGTAGTAGCTCCAGGCAATACATGAAACAAACAAACAAAAGAGCAAACAAAACTGTACAGAAAGTTTAAGGATATGTGGTGTGTTATTCAACACTTTTGCAGGAATCTCGACTTTAAATACTAGAGGGACGATTAAGAAAATCCTGTACCGAGTAAAACGCGCTAGGCAACACCCGTACGTCAACGGAACGCCTGATCTGCCGAGAACATCGCCGCGGTCCGTGAAAGTGTGCTGGAGAACCCGACGCAATCAAAACTTCGCCGTGCACAACAACTCGGCCTTTCGCAGACTTCAACTAGGCGAATTTTGCTTTTGGACCGGGACTACAACCGTACAAGATCCAAGTGACGCAGGAGCTCAAATTTAATGACCAAGGACAATGCTGTTTCCTCGCTAACTGGGCTTCCGAGCGTTTGTAAGAGAACCCCAATTTTGGCCGAAAAATAATCTTTAGCGACGAGGCGCATTTTTGGATGAATGGCAATGTTAACATGCAAAATCGCCGTATATGGGACGACGGTAACCCACGCGAGGTTCACCAGGTGGGAATGCGTCCACAAAAAGTTACAACTTGGTGTGTATTTTGGACCGGTTTGAAAACGACGTTGGTGACGCCATCGACGACAACGGTGAGCGCTACAGAACGATGATAACCGATTTATTTTGCCCCTAATTGATCGATATAGACGTAGACGACATGTGGTTCCAGCAGCACGGATCTACGTGCCACACATCTGACGTGAATTGGCCACAAAGATAATTACGATTTGACTCCACTAGACTTTGTCTTTTGGAGTTTCCTGAAGTAGCAGGTCTATGACAATAAGCCGCAATCGACAAATACCCTTAAAGTCAGCATAACCCAGGCCATCGCTCGAATTCAGCCGGAACTATGAGGCAGAATCATTGAGAATTGGACCACTCGGATTCATGGTACCGTGAGAACCCGCGGCGGCCTTTCGGATAATAAAAAAAAGAATTTTGTTAATTCTTCACACACAATCTATTTTATTCCTACCCCAATTAGTAATTTAATGAAAAAATATAACTTTTGAATCAGTACATACGAAGTCACACACACATAAACGTGTTTATATATTGTACATGAGTCTGACATTAAAATATAACACCATTGCCTCCTTCTTCCTTGACTCTACAGCCCATTGTGAGCCTTGGCCTACCGGACTATAATTTTACATGACACATTCCCTATTTGGAGTGACACGTGCTCAGCGTATCGATTCTCCAGCAGTCTTAATCCCAGTTTGCGTGACTATGACGGCGCAAACATCCAAGACTATGTCAGGATTCGAACCAGTGACCTCTGTGTTGTGACGCAGCGACGCTAGCCACTACACCACAGGATTGAACCTATAACTGTATAATTCCAACGTCAATATACAGAGGAATGATAACACCTTTTTCTAATTCTAGAAAGGTATTTGTGATTATATGAGTGAATCTTGAGTCTGGAATTTGTTAGTAGGTTGACAATGGATGACCTGGTGAAGCAAGCTGTATAAAATTAAAGTATTGATAAATGGATGATTGGTGTACATCATATGAAAAATATTGTCTGTCTCATTTTCATAATTTGATATATAATTTAATCTATATATTCAAGGAACTTATTTAAATTTTATTAAAAGAATGATTTTAGTTAGTATGATAATAATAATTTCTCTATGTTTATTAGTCACATTATTAACCCAATCTATACTTTAATTTTGATTTTAAATTTATTCAGCAGGAACTTTCGGCATTGCCACAGCCATCTACAGAATTCAAAGACAATTTTTTTTAAACATTACAAACATTTTTATTGATTTTTTAAAGTTATAACAATATAAAAACTAATTTACCTTTTTCATGATTTAATGTTAAAAATATTCTAAATACCTTCATATAATTTAGTATATATATTGTGGTGTTCGTTGTTTACACCATCAAAAATATTGTTGTACAATCAAACAAACAATAATAATAGTAATAATGTATTTACTATTTGAATAGAAATATAACTCAAATTAAGTTATAATGGAAAACATATAAATTTTGATATCAATTTAATCATTAGCTCAGTCGGTAAAAGCAAAAATAATACTCTACGCAGCTTCTTAAATGGCTGCTCCCGGGAACGCGGGTGACGAACGATATAGTTGAAAATTAAATTCGCGAATCAGACGAGAATGGTTTGTGTGGAAAAACCGAGGTAAATGCCGTTACCAGATGACGTCGTTCTTCGTTTTTGTTCGTATGCCGGTTGTTCCTTTGCTGGGTCACGTCTTCTTCATATTAAGATTCACCTTCAGATCAAATGTTGTCTTTTTATTTTCTGTACTCCCACCAAATGAATCTCCTTTCTTAAATGTGCAGAAACTAAATTTTATACATGTCGCCTTGTTCTGCCACTGCTTCGTCTCTCCCTAGCGTCTCTCTCCGGCAGCCTCTCTGCAACAACTCCTCTCTAATCTCGTCCAGGCCATCAACAATGTCGCAGCCAACAATGTTGCAGACGGTGACGTTTTCCCGCCTACTCGGCCCCACCAAGCCATTCTCGTCTTCCGTCCTGTATACGTAAATAACAAAACTAAATTATTTTTGCTTTACCCGACTGTAAGGGTCATGAATCACCACAATATAATATTCTAATATCTTCATGGATTGTACGTGATTCAAGACTGTGCCGGCCTTCACAGGGCATTAATCGAACTTTGGAGTTCCAGAAGTTAAATAACTTTTTTGCGCATGTGCTAACCAAGCACTATCGGTAACATACAAACCACGAGTTAAATTAGAGGACGATACTTCACACGGGACTATCCGACAAAAGTTCAGAACTTGATGGTCGTCATAGTCCCATTCCCACTGCAATCCTTGTTCCACGTCCATTTTCTTGCAGCAGCAGCAGCTCCAGGGTCACCGGATAATCTGTAAACATTTTTGTTAAAATGCCCAGATATTAGTAAAGCTTAATAAAATCAGAATTCAAGCCAATATCGTGCAGCGTCTGTAATGCAAGCGATTTATATAAGATTACCTAATAACCAATTATCATACACCTGTGCTGCGTGTCGTTCTAAAAAGCTATTTTCAACACCTGACGAAAACCACAGTGTTTGCAGTAATGTTTATTGTTATTTATTCTTCTAATTTTGTCTGTTTATTGGCTACTTTACCAGCGGTTCCCGGGATATTAATGCTTAAATTTAAATAACATTTACTTAAGTTATGGTACTTTTTAAGTCTCGCGAGCGTCGCCGCCGCCGCCGAACGCATACACGCAGGCTACGTTCTATATATCATTAGGGTAGGGTGGGTACAAATAGCGTCTTGGGAAATACCATAAAAGTAAGTGACCTCGAAATTAATTACTGCGACGAAAATATTGACCGATTTTGCTTATTTAAAACTTTCTGCTTCCTCCACCCCCGTCCCTATGGATGGTAACCGAGTCTTACACGGACAGTGATGTTTTACGAAACGAAAAGAACGTACGAAATTTGAGCTTTTCTTCACACATAAATAAATAATGAATTTTGGTTATAAAAAATAATAGTTGAGCTATCTATTCGGTCTGTTTAACGCGAAATAACTTTTTTTTGGAGAGTTAATAGGCTACATGAGGGTGAGCCTGAAACAGAAAACTCTCCTTTAATGGCTTTGGAAGTGATTTGAGAAGGGGAGATGCAGAAGGTAGAGCAAGGTAGCCAAGGGTTGGCTAGGGTCCCCGGTCTGTGGTTTAAGGATCCTACTCGATGTTTCACGTAAAGATATACAGGGAAAACCCTAGAAAACCAGCATCAGGTAGGTCGGGCATTGTGTTCTATTCTCACGACCTTCAGAATGACGGGAGACGAGTTTACAGTGGGGCCACAGCATTCCCTTCTCCATGTCTCCACCAGTTTTAGGAGGCAGTTGGCCGATCAGCGGACATCTCTTGCCATATGCCCAAGGTCTTCGACCCCAGTACATATACCTCCTAAAATAGGTGAAGGTCTCTCGGCATAAAAACACAGAGTATGAGGCATTACCGATATAATCAGGTGAGCCCCGCAGTCACTCTGGGGGTAAGTGCCTGCGATAAAAACTCACACTTGTAAATTTAATGAACTTTTTAGTTAAGTAACGACATATTAATTGTACTTAAAAAATATACAAAAATGTTTATATCGAGTGTGGCAAACTCGCTGCGCCATATAAATGTGGGTCGACACAGTCAATTTTATTTTGTTTAAGATTTGGACCATAGAAAAGCTTCTGCTATAATGCCTTGTCTTAACGAAAGATTGTAAGAAGGAATATTTCAAATATTATTAGTATTGACACGGAATCACGCACTTTTCATAATAATTACTATTTCCCAAAACTGTTATATGTAAGCATGGTAAAATAATAGTAATAATTTGAATAAATGCGAAGTTGAAATTATTTGTTTGGAGACTGCATGTGAAATATTTAAAAATTAAGTCTTAAATAATCAGAAAATGCATATAATTAATGTAACAAGTAGAGTGTCATCGTCTGATAGTGTGATTGTGCCTTTCCGTGACAACTTTTCTAATACGGACGGGAAGACGAATAACGCGTATCCATATAAGTGACAACACTGCGTGACTCTGATTACGGTGGCGGTAGGATCAAACAGCTGTATTTAAATAAAACTGGTGGTAATGCGGAGTTGAAATTGGACCAGGTAAATGGGCAGGATTGTGCATCTTGTTAGCGCGTATGAGCTGCGGAGGCAATTAAAGAGAATGAGGCACTCGCTTGTAGCGTTCAATTTAGCATCGGGCTTGGCTGGAACCGCCACTATAACGAGCCATGCGGACAAAGCGTGGCGGCCCATTGCTCGACAAAACACGGCCAATATGTTTCCAACAATTAAATACGACCTCCAGCGGTACTAACTAAAATGGTTTCACGTCCATAACAACTTTTCATTTTCTCTCAAGTTTTGTCTTTAATCTGAGCTATCAATATTCCATTAGCTCAGATACCAAAAGCCGGCAATAATGAGCACGACTTGAAAACTTTGATCAGAAGCAGATATTAAATTAATGAACTTCTAAAGGTTGGAATACATTACATTCCAGGAACATGCAAAAGTTATGCTGTTCGGGGAACGGATAGTAAAAGCAACAAATAATATAATGCAAGGAGAGAAATGCATTGTGAACACTCAACGTATTTTTCGAGTGGTGATAACTAACGATGATAGTATTCAGTTGCGGAAATCTACCTACTATGAAACAGTTTGCTAAAGAAACATGTCATAGACTGTCAGTCTAAGTTGGTCTGTGCGAGTACATGTAGACGACGTCCATGGCACAGAAAACGTCAACCGATGCAAAATAATTAATACATTTTAGTAAGAAAGACTTAATAATTCATTTCCACATTTTTACTCGATTTTTTAAAATAATGCATTCTGCCACCAGGAGTGATTCCCAAGTTAAGCGTCGCGGCTAACTTACATTAGATAAATAAAGCCGACTGAAAGTCTTCACCGGATAATTAAAATTCCTTCACCTATATTCGCGTCGTGATAAAAATTACAGATCTTCAAGGAACTTTTTGTGTATTAAGTGAGTAAGGCAGAATATTGAAAAACCCTTGGTTTTAAATCAGTCACAAAATTTAATAAAAACCCAAATAATGATTTGTTTCTTCATTCACACCAAATGACTGATTTACGTATATGAATAGATGAAAATGACAAAACCCCTGTTTAAAAAAATATAATATTATATGCTATGTACGAGCATATACGTAGTAAAATAAATTGTTAATATTGCAGAGTATTATGGTGGATTATGGCGTAGTAGAATTATTCTCCTCCACTCTCAAGGCAACCTTTGTCAGGTTGTGGGCTTACCATCGGTCGACGGATAAAGCTTTGTCCGACGATGGACAATGTTTATATCTTAGACAATGGTTTCGATATTATGGTAGACTTCTGATGAATTATACTTTCTTCCATAAGTTATGAAAGTACTTTCCTTCTTCTTTCACATTACGACTATGACTGCTCCTCTTTTCAACTACCAAGATAAACTGTCTAATTATATTTCAATTTCTTCTTTTCTCCGTCTTCATCAGCTTCCTGTTCCCTTCAACTTCCGAGAAACATTACTCACCTATCTGCTCCCTCGGTTTTTCCACTTTCGAAAAGTTATATTTTCTCCTTCTCCAAGGGAAAGTGCCACCACGTGACATGTGTTCACTAATCTTTATTCGTCCTCCGTCAAGCGAGGGAACTTTTGCGTTAAAGAAGGGATGTCCTTGGGAAATTTTGAAGGGTGAACGTTACTACAGAAAAACAACCCTAATCTCTTGTAGTTGCAGGCAGAAACGTTTTCCAGGCGACACTCACCTCTTGCCTGCCTGTCTTTGATTTTCAATTGATGGAAATATATAAATTTGAAAATTTTGGGAGATGTCCTACTAGGCTACACTACTTTTTAAATTATAATTTTAATCAGATTTGGTTTTTGTAACGTATCTATTAATTTGTCTTTCTAATTGTAGATGACTATTGCTTATACCAAAGGCTTCTCTATAAATTATTAATTTTATTAATCAAAATTGAAATATAATTTAGGTTTTTGTTTAATTTTGTGACTGATTTAAAACCAAGAGTTTTTCATCATTTTACATCAATATATATATAGTTTTTGTACAGTAATATTTTACTTAACGTCTGTTTTTCGAAAAAAAATATAAAAAGATAAATCGAAACAAAAAAGCTCATAAACAAAATAGAAGCAATAATCAATTACTACTACACTTCGTCTTTGGGACTTCATGAGGGTCAATTTTTTGAAATTACCAGAAAATTAACGAAGATAATATCAACTATAGTTTGTAATCTCCAGTGATGTCGATTGTAACATATAATGTGTATTTGGAAATCGTCTGTCACTTCTATCAAATACTTTCACGCAGATAACATGGACAAATTTTAATGGATTCAAGAGTCATTTTGAGCCAAACTTCCATATGAATTTACATGTTTAGAATAATTTACATCTTTAAAAGAAGAGTTTGAGAAAAAATTATTGGAACGTAAACTTTGTACTAAGGCAATCACAAGTGTAATTTCCAATTAGCTATCGAAGGTCGCTCTAATAAAAACTAAGTGTCGTGCGAAAATTAATGTGGAACAGGTGATAAGGGTAGCTTTTTCCGAATTTTGAGAAATTATGTAGTGAACCACAAACTCATCCAGCCCATTATTTTAAGTATCCCTCTTCAATAAATTCTGTATTTAAAATTCGTGATTAATTTATTATAATGTTCTTAAACTAACCTAACCGAACTTCAAATGCATTTGGTAGACAAATGCAATTAAGCTTTTAAAAAGGGTATAGCAAAAGAAAATTTATTATTGGAGGAATATTGCATGCAAAGTTGGTATGGTAAACAAATTTACATCAATATTACAATTTTATCATTTTTAAACTTCAAGCCTGCAATTCTTCCTTATTTAAACACTAAATATATATTTCCATAAAAATTATACAAATTAATTTCTTAAAACAAACCATTCTCGATCTCTAAACTCAGGGTCGTATATTATGGACCATCTCATAGTTCAAAATGTTTTTGATGTGGTGGTTTTCAGACTTAAGAGTGGTTTGATGAAACCCTCCATGCTAACCTATCTTGCGCAAACCTTTTCATTTCCTTATAACTAGCACAATACACACCCTCCCTCTTCTTCTTAGCGTATTGCATCCTTAGCCTTCCTCTTCTGTTATAAACCCACACACTTCCCTCTAATGCTAATTTTACAAGACCCTCGTGTCTTAAAACGTGGTCTATTAATCTATCCCTTCTCTTAGTCAACGTCCTCCATATTGTTCGCTTTTCCCCTATTCTGTTAGAGTACTTCCTCGTTATGATTCTATCCACCCATCTGATTGTTAGCATTTGCCATTTCAATGGCTTCTATTATTTTCCTTTCCACAGCTCCTATCGTCCACGTTTCGCACCCATATAACGCCACGCTCCATACGAACATTTTTAGTAACGATTTCCTAATATTCGCACTTATATTTCTAGAAACAACATGAAATAACTCTTAACACTGCACACTCCGCCGTGGTCTTCTGGTCCTTGCCACCCTGATACTTCATTCTCAGGTCATTTACTTTTTGTAATTTATATAAACCTGAGGAAGATACTAAATAAATAGCAAAACTTGAAAAGCAGAAATAGAAACTTGACTATACAACAACTTATTTATAATTATTGTGATCGTGGGGTAACGAGTTTGATCAAGACTTCATCTCATCTTTTACATTGCCACAAGGAAGAAATCAAGGAAAATATAAATTACTATATACTGACTAGGTTATAGAATTCAATACTCCCGGTAGATGTGCTAATATTAAAAACGAACAAAAAATGGTTAGAAGAAACTATCGCCGTTTATCTCTGTTAAATTAAATTAAAGCCATAGCTTTCTGAATTTCGCTATTAACACATTTATTCTGGACTGAGGAATTTTATTTAACTTTTATGTACTGAAAGACTAACGGAGCATTTACTAAGTCAGCACTTGTCGGATTCCTGTTTGCTTAATTTACTCCTACATTCCTCTAAACAAGCACTTCGGATTATGTACGCGTGTTGATCGAGGTAACGTCTAGATTGTAATTCTCAGGCTTACTGCTAAGTGAAGTCACGTGAAGTTCTGAGCTCGGATAGCCAACCATACTTTTAACTTGTTACCTCAGCAAACCTGTCATCTTGCCCTCAGGACTCTCGTAATTATACCATGACGACGGAATAATTGTCAGGCTGGTCTTTTACTGACTGTGAACTACAACCAGTGACTGCGGCGAAGCCGAAGTCAAGCTTCAGCACATTTTATTTGGTAGTTATTTTGAATATCAGAATAAATTATTTATTTCTTATTACATAAAGATTTATTTGAAACATCGTTTCGTCTTCAGTTTATATAAGTTTGAACGCCGTTAAAAGTGATTGACGGTGACACCAGGTTCGTCAATTATAAAACTTAAGTATTTATTATATATTATAGGTACAGGTAAATTAATTTTTATGCGTAACTGATATAGAGTTTTAAAATTTATTTTTACTGAATAATAGACTGTAAGTGCACCGTGCGCTTAATTAAATCGGTTTTTATGAAATAAATTTTGATTTATTAATTACATTGGTTATGTTCTGAGACAATTGGACAAGCTAACGAACCATTACGTTTAAAGTGTTTTGTTGTGAAGACAGGCTGGCTACATTAGGATAATTCGCTTTGCTGCAATACCCGTCTAATAAGTTAAAGGGGGGACGCTACGGAAAGGGAGGCAAGAGTATCTTAATAATTTAAAAGATAATAAATATTTATTTTCAATCAAAAACTTTGCATCGAAAGTTTAAAAAAATATATTCTTCTAATTTGAATTTTTATAATTATTTTTCTATCAAAATGTTTGAATAACGTATTCTAATGTGTTTTGATGAATTGAAAAGGGTGACATTTCAATAATTTAATGAGATAGTCCAATCGTGTCAATCATAGAGAAAATCCTTATTATCAGAATTTAGACCCAAGAAAATACAATTTACATTCGCCTTCAACATTTGAGATAGAAATATATATATATATATATATATATATATATATATATTATACATTCTTTCGAGAAATATGTTGATATAACTTCCCATCCAATTTGCAATATTCATCTCGAAAACTGCTCCCTTTTTTTAATATTCCATACGAATTAATATTTGTATGTTACATATTTCATAATACTAGGATATGGTGTAAATAAATAATCCACTTTAATTTGTCTTTTGCTTCTTTAAAAAGGACTTTAAAGGATTCAAAAAGCGCTGTTTCTCTATAGTCGCGCTGCTGCCTTTAGGCAACGTCATGGTATTGCCTCTCTATCTATTTAAGATAGTCTTTGAGGCAGACAAGGTTTTACTAGGACCCCCGGACTATATTTAAAGGATACTACCCGGTATTTACTAAAAGTGATTCCGAGAAACTGTAGAATATATATATATATATATATATATATATATATATATAGAGAGAGAGAGAGAGAGAGAGAGAGAGAGAGAGAGATTGGAAATATTACGCGGTTGCGTATCTCACCAAAATGCTGGAGACGCTTCAAGCTGCAATCACACGTCGGAAAACGGTCATCCTCCCGGCCATAAATCAACAGACCATCCAGCAAGGACAACAAGGATGAAGATCGACAACACCTTGGCCATGTAACAACCTATATGTTTCTAACCTCTGGTATTCTCGGTCCCCTCCCTCCTTTTACCTTCGTAACCTACCCACTAATATGTGATATATCCCTGAGACTTAAGATTCATGTTCCCCATAAAGTTAGCAAGGGTCTATTTAAATATATTAAATAATATACAAATAGCTCTTTTGTTATTCAAGACCTCCCCGTAACTTAAATACAAAATTATAAGTTGATTGCAGAGCTCAACATAATCGCCACCTTTTCCTAATTAAATTCATAATTCCATAACGAGTACCAAAAATATGTATATATGCTTAAAATAGCACATATACAAGAATAAAAGTCGCTTTACGTCAACAGAAATAGCATGCTGCATGAGTGTAATACCATTTTTGATAACACTCATTATAATATTACGAACGGGATACGCCAAAAGTCTCTTCTCCACACTCTTCAATTACCATTTACTAACTTTTACTGATGAGGTTTTTGACGCACATTATATATGGACATATTGAAATATATTTCCTTGCGCAACGTGTTCTCTGAATAGTTTTTACACTACCAAGTTTCTGTAACAGAAGGCCTTGTTTAAGTAAGCTCCAGTTAATAAGCGTGTCTACGTGTTGAGAAATCATTTTTAGCGCGTAGCAACCTGATACTAATTTACTAAGCAAAAGAATTCGCCCTTGATGTTTAAAATAAGACCGTCTTGGTGTTAACTTACTTCATTTGAACCATTCGTTCAAGTGTTGAGAACATGCAGAATCACAATCTGATATTATTCTGGCTAGTATCGTAAGCATAAACGACGGATTTAAGGATGTAATATATTTAGGGAGATTGTTTATAATCAATATGAAAAGGCGTGGGACAAAAATAAAATTTTGATGTGCCCCGTGGATTCTTTTCTACGCATTAGACGAAACAATTTTTATAACATTTGTTCTCTAGTGAAACTTGTTGTTTCATATTTTGTAAATACGATATTAATAATGACAAAGCATTAGAAATAATACAAACTTTGACTTATATCGACATGTATATACAACATTATGTGTTTGTTGAAAATATTTGGGTTGAAAGTGGCACAGTCGAAAGCCATTTATAATGTAATGAATGCACCACATTGATGCAGGTTTTCTACAGATGTCAGGTGAATACCAGGTAGGAGCCCAGGACTCTGGTCAACTATTATCTGCCTTCCTCTAATTACCGCATTCACCCTTTCAAATTACCTTCCTATGATATTAAAGGGAAGGCCTATTTTTTTTATCATGTAACATGTCATACTAAAAAGAAATGTGTCACTAAAAGACTGTTAAATATCTATCGAATAAATTATTTGTCTATTTATTTATAAACAACGGAAATATTTATAAATAAAATTTCAATGTGCGTTCTTCTCCGAAATGACTTGACCGATTTTGATTAAATTTCTTTTTCGTATTTGAGAATTCAACTGGTTGATTCTTAGTTATAGTTTGATCCGGTAGCATTGCTGTTGTCAAGACACAGAATTATTTATTTTAATTATCCGACCAATTTTTTAAATAATTTTTTCTATTGGATTTCTCTTTTAAGAGAGCATACAATCCCAAAATTTTAACCTGATAGTTTGAATAATCCGTAGCAAGCGCAATTTAAACACCTAATTAGAATCCATCACCAGAAGAATCCAAGCAAAAGGTGACCAAACATTGTATTGAGGGGGGTAGTTATATCAATTTTGCCACTCAAAGTATGTGCAGATAAAGTGAAGATGAGGTGGACATTGGTGATATCTGATCTTGCTGTGTATCTCCTCTCACACGGTATTTGGCGATCAAGGACATTGGTTTTGGCCATACTAGCGGCCAATATGTCAAACAGCAGTAGAGGTCATGAATGTTTAATTATTGTAAAAAGTTGCATTCTTACTATTCCGTCACATATTGGGTTCTCTGAAATTTTATAGACTAAATTTAAAACATCGGTTTATTTAAGGCTCCATGAGAAAGTCTCATGTTTTATGTTAAGCTGTAAAATATTATATTGTTCACATCAAGTCAACTGATCACTTAAAGCCTATGAATTGTATCAGGTTTTGTTCTTTTTGTTGTAAATTCTACAATAAACGGTAAAATGTGTATTAATTTTTAAAGAGGAGTGCTTAGCCGAACCACTTCTTCTTCTTCCAATGGCTCAACAGTCCTCTTGAGGGCCTAGGCCTACCGAGGTGGCTGCGGACTGTCATCTGGGGTGATACGTGGTCAGTGCATCAACTTCCAATCAGCCTTAACCCCGGTCCTAGCGAACCATGACGACACAATCATCCAAGCCCATGCCAGGATTCGAACCCGGGACCCCTGAGTTGTGAGGCAGCAACTAGAGGCTAGCCACTACACCACAGGAGAACCGAACCACTACCACAATCAAATAATATTAAATGAGTTTAAGTAATTGTACGTTACAATTTGATTCACCATACTGTAAAGTAGTAAATGTTTTTAAAGTATTGAGTTGAGTAAGTGGTTTTTATGAAACAAATATGAAAAATAAGCCGCCCACATATCCAAGTGGGGCTAAAACACTAATTTCCATCAGAATGACGCCTCGGAACATTTTTCGAAAGTCATCAGCTAGTTAGAACAGCGGCTGACGAGTTATAAAGAAGTGTATATTTAAAAATAAATAAAGTTTTAACCGAAAACATTAAAGTTGAGTGAATGAGCGCACTTTTTCGTTTCTTGAGTGAGGGATGTAGCAACCCTGAGGAGCAGCTGCTGTCAACGCTCCGCCGCTCCTTAATGTGATACTTAACGGCGCGGCGTGGGGTGAGCTCGACCTATAATTGGGGAGGAGGGGTAAAACAAATAGCTCAGAGCCAGGCGGAGCTGCCGCACGTCACGCCACAAATACCGCACCACTAACTCCCTCCCTACTTAGCCAAATTATTTACAATACCTGCGGGAAGGGAGAACAACACGTCTTTTAAATTACAAAATTGATTATTATTTTGCATTATAAATAAATATAAGGAATTGTTACTGACAAATCAAATTTCTCTCTCACTACGAGTTCCTTCAAATTCCTTAAGATCTCGTATTTACTTAGAATTAATTTCTAAAATTATACAGTCCAGGATGAACTTCACTCCATTTTGATCTGATAATATCCAGCTGTTTTTTCAGTCAAAGTCTCATAATATTTAGCTAATGCGTTAAAAAAAGTCTAAGGACACGGGTAGATTAGAAATAACAAACCATCTTATATTTCTAAAAATGACCACTCGTTCAAAATTAAAGAAAAAGGGTAACGCACAGACGTAGGAAATTTTTCATTTGTAAATAGATCAATACGCGATTAGAATTCCTTGCCTGCAAAAATACTGACGACTTTTCTGGGCAGCGTAAATCAGTTTAGGAATAGACTAAGAAAACTAAAGTGAGTCGTATTTTTTAGAATCAGTGAAGTGATAATAGTGAAGTGCAGTGAAGTGATTTCTGTATGACTCCTAACTTCTCTTTTCTTTTTCAGATCAAAATCTACCCTTCAAAATTCTTCCTTTGAGTGAATTGTATTTTCTTTTTGTAATTGTATTTGTGTTTTGTTTGTTTATATCTGCCACCGGGCAAATGCACAATAGCAGCTAAGTAATAATAATAAAAAAATACATCCAGCGTCGTGTTAAGGAGAAAAAATCTTGAAATTTAATTTTTCTGTCTTCAATAGCTATTAAAATATTATTACATTTAAGAATTGCCCGATGATTTTCTGTTCATATTCTAGTATTCAATTAAATATTGTTTTGAATGTGATTTTCAGGAACTTTTACAATTTTTTTTTGCTTTATGACAATTATTTTTCTGAAATCGATTACGAATAATATTTTACGTATGTGCCTGCAATAACAATAACTTATTCTTGGCTCTACAGTCCATTCAGGTCCTTCACTATCAAGTCGAACTGTCAACTTACTTAACACATTCCGAATACAATATCAATAATTACTTCTGACAACTATCGACAGAAAACTGGAAAATGGATTTTTTTCTTCAAACCCTTAAGTGACTTTATTAAAGATTGCGTAGAACACAAGATACTTGAAACAATTACGTAGTGTAACTACAATTTTAAAATTTCTGGAATAGATTAAAGTAATAAAATCTAATGCAATGAACCTATACAGAAATAGTTTTATTTCATATGGTAGAGGCAGCACAAGTCCTTTTATTTTAAGAAATAAAGGAACATGTTAAAAAGTTATATTGTTTTACCTCGGTATAAGGTCAGAAAAGAAGTGCCCAGGAATGCGAATCAACAATAACAAAATACTATAAAATTAGCCAATGAAAATAAAACCAGTTTATAAGTTCAAACAATTTTATGGCAAAATTAATTAATAGCAACATGTCACTTATAAAACAGAAGCTTTCGTACATTAATGGGCATATTCATCTGCACAATGTAAACCTTTAACCGTTGCAAAACAATCCTTTAGACCGGTTTTATTTTAATTTATATAATAAATAAGTCCATCCTAGTTTTGTGTTATTACAGTTAATTTTAATCAATAGGATTTAAACTCACCTCAACATAATAACATAAATAAATGTATAAATGCTGAAGATGCTCTTACGTACCAAAACTGATATATTAAAAAAAAAGCATCTACAACTTTATTTTTTTGTCTTGTTACCGACAAAAAGTAAATGAAAGGTAATTCTGCAATAAATATAACCACACATGTTTTTAGTAGACATAAAAACCAACGGTGATTTGTCGTATCACTTAAGTCCTTCGCACGAGTTCTATAAAATTACAGTTTTAATTAACTTACTTGCAACTTAAACCGATGACCAATATATAATCACGCTTGTAATTTGTAAACTAATGGAAAACAAATTTAATTAATGGATTTTAAACAAATCTATCAGAGTTATTAAAATTTAAAAACATATATACTTTTTTTGGACATTACAAAATTAATTCCATGGCAAGTCAGTTACCATGTAAGGTTTTTACACATTATATCGAACGGGAATCAATTAAAATAATAATTCAGAACTAGTGCAAAATGCTGTATTATTCTAAATTCATTTATAGTTAATTTTTAAATTATATTAATGTCATTTTTAAATCTTGGAGTTATAATGAAGCACAAAAATAAGAAGAATATATTTAGTACATTTATGCACACAACGAATTTTAATTTTCTTTACTCCTCACTCCGAATTAACATAAATTATATGAAACGATCAAATGTGAAATGTGTGAACTGACTATTAACAAAGGTTTTGGGAAATTTGTTGCGTAGAAATGGTAATACGGTTCTTGGTTTTAGACTACAGTCTGCATGTAGTAAAATAAATTCGTGCATAGAACACCACAAAAATTAAAACTTTGAGGAATTCGCTAATATTATCCAGAATTTTAGAAAAAATAATAAACATGTTGCAATAAATAGTAACTATTGTAAAATTAAATAGCCCCGGAAGCGTGAGAAGGTCGAATTTGTAGCTCGGGTTGTGTGGCGTGAATAGTCACGTTCAACTTAAAATTCTGTCAGTCTAAAGAGTAAAATTTACACAGATCTATTTGTACTGGTATCCATTCGAGATTTAACGAGAGAATAATTTTGTCTAAATACCTGAAGAAGTCACAAAATTGTGAATATACATCTGTTTATTATGTGTTGTTTCTTTGCGTGTTAAATACTGTTGTTCTGTAACGATTTGTTATAAAATATTTCACTATTAAAGTAATATTTTAAATTTGAAGTGAAGTTTTTGGGCTGTATACCCAAAAGGTTTGTACATAAGTGACGGAAACAATGAAAAATTTTACATGATTAATGCAGAGGTCTTGCAGGCCATAGTCCAAAAATGCACATCATTTTTCAAATTTATTTTCTGTTATTTATGAATGATGGAGCTTTATATTGATTACTCCATGATTAATGTTTAATATTTTGACTTGCTCCGCCGAAACATGAAAATGTAGATAATTTGTCATTCATTTGTAATAGTCTTCTAATTAGTGATTGTAATTACCTGAAGAGGTCCTAATTTTAGGATGAGTTGTCGTAGTTTATAAATGAATAATTTTTTCGTTTAAGTATATTTTTCTTACTTACATAGCCTTAAATGTACATATTACATGCGTAATGTCGTGTTTATAAAGATAATTGTTGCTCTTTATTAACTTCTATGGGTACTGATTCCAATGGTAAACGGTGGAAACGAAGTGGACATTGCGACAGGTAGCGTGGCGTAGACAGAGCCCGTCTGGTCCATGATTGAGACCCCCAGGCTCCGGCAGGCGGCAACTTGAAAATAACAGAGCGAAAATGTAGGGTTATGCGGTTCTACACCGTGTAGTTAGGCGGCGCGCGAGAAAATTCTGGCCGCCTCCTCTCTCCCTCGTCTCTCCTTCTCCACGTGTGTGTTCCTCGTAATATTATCATACGCTTGCTCCAGGTATTCCAGTTATCTCACTAAAGAGGCAAAAAAACCGGTGACGGCCAGGGGCTGTGACGGATTTACAATTGCCAAACGCAGGATCTAGTTAGCAACACGCGACGCCCATTATCGCTACTGCACCCTTTTATAAGGTCGCACTTGGCCTTTAATTATTGTTATGAAGGGAGATGAAGACTTCAGCCGACCTACGGAACGGCAAAACAGCTAAGTGGAGCTGTGGCAGCGTATGGTGCGCCCTTAATTAGTTTTCCCGTCTTTACTCGATTTTTCCACGCTGACGACTGAGGGTGGTCTAACGTGAGACCAACGCGCGTACCTTTTGTGATCAGTTGTTTATTGAAACAGGCATGATAAAACTTAAATAACATCCTCAGAAAAATATCTTGTAAATCAGTCCGAAGCATAATAGTTACGTTATAAATAAGACTAAGGCAATTAAATTATAATAATCAAATTAATTTAACTAAATGGCATATTTCTGTCCGGATATGGACCATAGTCACTTTGACAATAAGAATAATAAAACTTATAGATATAACAGTACAAAGAAACGAGTGAAAATATAAAAAACAAAGAGAACAGTATAACTGGAATATTACATTTCATGGATCAAAATGTTAATACTGCTCAACAAATTAGTGACATGCGAAGCATTTCGGTAAGTAAACGGAATACAAAATTGTTTGTCTTTAAACAAAATTTGGAATTTATCTCAATCAAAAGTGTTTTATTCTGCATGTAAAGGATATGTATATACATTTAATTCTTTTTGAAGTTTCGAGGCTATGGAGGAGCAGAGTGAACGTAACTCAGTGACACTGTGTGACGATAGCTTTTTATGAATTCCTTATATGTTTTCAAGAACGAACATTCAGCAATAATAGAAATTATAAAACGTTATTCTCTAATTGAAATAAATTAATTTGCCTGAAAAAGGACAAAAATACTTTTATTGTTTTGCAACAAGCGTAAAAGGCGCAAATAAGAACTTTCAGAATAGAAGTTGTTGATAATTAAACGAAATTCTCTTTTATGTATTTCTGGGAATCTTGCAAATATTAAATCACAGGCCGTTGAGAGTAAAGAATTGCAAAGAGGCATTTTTAAGCTGGTTTGTCATCAGAGTCAATTGTGTCAACATATGCATAAAATTAGTCCATTCACAATAAATATGATGTATACAAAGATTAATAATTTATTTATATTATAGAATCTCTATTATTAAATTAAAGCGTTTGACGCGGTATGACGCTTCTGGCGTAAACTCACCTTACACACTGAAATGAATATGGGCGGTTTTAATTTACCATTTAAAATAAGCTATTATTACATAAAAATGAAAAATACATTTACTGAACATTAATTAATCACAATAATTGAATAATTTTAATTTCCAATGCCAAAAATTTTTTCTGATTAGCACTAAATACTTTGTACATTATTTACAAACATGAAATATTTTATAAACTAGAAACATGATATCTATTATAGAAGTCGTCTTAACAGATCTTCTCGTTGTGCACAACCCTACGTGGAATTGGCAGTACGAGGAAACCGGCAAAAGGTAACACACAGAGTAGTTACTGTTTTTCAGCTTAGCCTGGAAAACGCCGATGGACATAGATGTTGTACAGTTGCCAACAAATCCTTAAAGTTCTTTGTTGAACAACGAACTCCTTTCTCATTTAGTTTTCTTTGCCACCACGGACAAGTGCAAGCATTCCAACCGTAAACCAAATGTTCACATCCTTTCCAAACTCTTACTTTCCAATCTATTATTCTTTAATGTTCACTGCTTAATGCCCATTACCTTACTGTCCACCCTTAATGTCCACTCTTAACCAATGCTTAGTGTTTACTCCTTAATCCTTTTATGTTCGAAAATATTTTTATCTCGGTTTTAACATTTTTTTCCCACACCATCTTTTTACTTTCTTCAGAAGCGGGGACACAATCCTCTTTAATCAAAAGTATATTTTCCGTCTTTAGGAGGAGCCATATACTTCATTACACCGATGTTTTGGGGGAAACACCTTGTCTCGTCGTCAAATTACAGTTTTTTTGGAGTATCATTAAGTTCAGAAATCCCAGACCGTCGACAAATTGTCTAGGTTTTATTACCCTTTCTGTAATCTTCTTCA
This sequence comes from Eucriotettix oculatus, assembly GCA_034510155.1. Classification (NCBI taxonomy): domain Eukaryota; kingdom Metazoa; phylum Arthropoda; class Insecta; order Orthoptera; family Tetrigidae; genus Eucriotettix; species Eucriotettix oculatus. Next base: position 45,718,146 of record CM067377.1, on the reverse strand, counting down.
ACTTCTCTCACGCCACCTACTTTTGATTTTGCACCTCTATATTCCGTAATCTGTTGTGTCTTACCATTACAACACCAAACCAAACTCATAATAAACAATATAAATTCATAATTTATAAATAAATTGACAGGACAATTTTTTCATATATTTGATTGAATATCTGGAAAAATAATTTGGTCTGTCATTATTAAAATAGCTTATTTAAAATGTTTTCATTTTGGGAAAATTGCCAAATAAAGAAATTTTATTTTACTTATTTCCGTTTGTGTATCAAATATTTTTCTTTCAATTGACACTGAAACTGTGCGAAAAATGTTTCTATTACGATGACAGCGCCGAGGTGTGGACGAATTTAAAACGAAGCTCGTAAAAGAGAATGCCGAGAGCTGTAATTAGGATAATGGCGACCTGTTGGATGGTTCAATAATTATTGTGGTGTTTGGGACCCAAAAAATCGTAATCTTTTACTTATTTGCAGAAGTTATCCAGAATTTACCGAAATATTGTGTAGGCTCTATTTTATTTCTGTAATCCAAGTTTATCGGTGAGGAAATACGTATGGGCGTGATTTAAGGTACGGAAGAATAATTGCACATGATGAGATTTGATTTGAGTGAAATTTAATAAAAAAACAATATTTTCCCATAAGTTTATTTGTACCTATAGTTTATGTGACCTAAAACAAACTATGTAGAAGAATGCCGAGGAAAGTGATGGTCACGTATCGAAAATTATTCTTATATCTTTAATGTTACAAAGCAGGAGATTTATTGCGTGCAAAGGAAAACGAATGTGGAAATGGATTTTCCATGTGAGTACCGAAAGCAAACATGTAAGTCAAAGCAGTGGACAGAAGCAGGTGAAAGTGTTCTGAAGACAACTAAGACCGGCTGACAGGGCAATGGCCTCAATATTTGGGAATTCCTAAGGCGTTATATTAATTGACTACTTGGGAAAAAAGCCGACAAATAACAGGGCAATACAACGTCAGCATCCAAGACTAGTTGGATCAAGACCTGTAGGACAAACAGCAATGACTGGATCGTCTAAGACAAGACATTTCATTGAAACAATGCATTGACGCGCATATCGCACGAGACTGTACGAGTTGTCACATTCCCAGAATTCTGTTGATTTTTATCCGCTTTTGGAGTCAAAAGTGAAGGCGTTCATTTAAACTTTTTTTAATGAAGGCATACACAACCTCCAGAACAAGTGAAAAACAACGTGAGCTCTAACGTGATTGAAAAGTTAGAAGAAACATAATTTATAGATTACTAACCGTGATATGTCTCAATTTTTTATTGTAATTTATCATTACAAATAAAAAATGACGTAATGTTTCAGTAGTCAACTATATTGCAAATAAAAATACAACGGATTTATTAGTGCTATCAGTTCCATATATATTAAACGTTCTTGGACCTAGAATGTGATTACTTGCATATTAAACTTCTATAAAACTCAGCTAATACAATCTGAAATTAATTAAATATGTGTTAAATATTGAGAGCTTTTATACTCAAGCTCAGCCATGACACTGCGCCGGTTCCATTTATGTACACCAAACCATTTTTCTATTAAATTTCGTGCCGCTTCATACAATGTAATGCTTGTTTTGGAACGTGGTAATTGAATTTTAAACCCCGTCGATTCCAAATGTAAATTTTATTTTATTCTATAGAAATTATTGCAACAGTTTTAATGATTTAAATCATTTTAAACGCACATTTAAATTTAATTCAGTTTATAGCTTCAACATAGTAACGAGATGCTTTTTCTATAACATAGATTTATTTTTTATGAATATAGTACGTAATGAGGTTCCAAAGTTGGTACAAACGTTGTATTAATTTCTTTTAGAATTTCGTAAGATATAATTCTCTAGTTTAAATTGTATTACTTATATTTTCCTCACTTAATTGTTTGATTTGTTTATACTTGAAATTAAGATTCATGCCCGACTTTGTATCTCAAAGAATTGGTTACACGGACTTATGAAAAATTCTAATGTTTTTTTATTCCTTCTTCTCCTTCGTCCTTGGCTCTACAGCCCATTGAGGGCCTTGGCCTACCCAGTCGACTGCGGACTGTCATTATAAGTGATACATTCCGAGTTTGGAGTGACACGTGGTCAGCGTATCGATTTCCCAGCAGTCTTAATCCCAGTCTACGTGACATTGACGGCACAAACATCTAAGACCATGCGAAGATTCGAACCCGGGACCTCTGTTTTGTGAGACAGCGTCGCTATCCGCTTATTTTATGTACCAATATTATTTGAGTGACTAATGTAGGGGATGTAGTGTCCTTTAAGGAATTATAAGGAATTTGTGACTATCTGGAGCCGAGACTGGACCTTGATGACAATAGATGTCTTTATATATCAATGGCATGAAACATAACAAATTTGAGGGCAGAAAATAATGCATAATGAGAGAAAATGACTAGCACAAATATAAGATTTGAGGCAGTAAGTCGAAATGAGCAATAAAGAGGAATTATTTCAGTTGTATGTTAAAGGTTTTTCTTGCAGTAAAAAGTGAAATCATATGATGGTTTTATGAACATCAGAAGAAATAGAGTTACAATTTTAAAAAGATTCCATGGTAGCTTTCGGAGACATTATGGTAGTAACGATTATCCACTAATCACTTTATCAATATATCTACGCCAAATTATCTGACGTACCGCCAAATAGCGCAAATAACCCTCTACATAGCAAAAGTTGTACGTCACCGTCCGGAAGTGGCAAAAAGTTAGAAAAGAAAAAAAGAGAATACTTTTCGCCCCCAAACCTGAGGATCATCCCCAGTTCTTTAATTAAAATACAAATATTTATTGTTGCTTCTGCAACGTCCGGTATTATTTTAATTAAAGAACTGAGGAGGACCCTAAAGTTGGGGGACGAAAAGTTTTCTTTTTTTCTTCAATTCTGAGTTTTGGCCACCAACTTGTTTTTCTTATTCTACCTTTCTGAAATTTGACGCAAAGTCAATATTGCTGCTCTTGCCTCTACATTCTTCCTAAAACCAAACTGATCTTTTAACTCGCATTCTATTTGTCCTTTGTAACATAACCAACGTCAAGGACCTCATCAGTTCTTCCTGCAAAATTTGTAAAAGTGAAACTTACATAGTTGACTATCAATAATTAACTAAATAAAATTGGTATTTTGTAGGTACTTACAATTAGAATATAAAATTTCCTATTTCGGCTGTTAGGTCAGGGGCGAAACGAGTGAAAACGGTGAAAGGCGAACATAACGTCTTGTCAGTTAATAGTTTTGTGACGTGTATCTTGAGTGCAGAGTTTATTAATATTCAATAAGATTTATACAATTATTGTGTTAAAGCGCAGTAGGACCCCTTCCTTAATTTTATTTAAATTTTAGATGTTGAAATGATCGAAATCCAGCAAGAATATTGTAACTCGGAAAACAGGCAGCTAAGGAAGAGGTGGGTTTTTCCTGGCGCCAGGAATCTGCCTGTTTGTAGATTAAGCTTGTTTGCTTGACTCTGTTCTCTTTGCTTCTGCAACGCCCGGTATTATTTTAATTAAAGAATTGAGGAGGACACTAAAGTTCGGGGACGAAAAGTTTTTTTTGTTCTTTTCATTTCTGACTTTTTGCTACTCCTTGTCTTTTATTTATAACATTAAGTCAGATTATATAACTACTTTATTTATAAAATTATTTCATGTCTGACCTTTTACCATTCTTTGTGTTTTATTTATTTATAATTAAATACACGTTTATAAAGTATCTTTTAGATACTTGTATAAACAAAAAAATAATTTCCATACTAGGAGGGTAATTTTAATTAATTATTTGTCCTTAATCATTCAATTAAATGTAAGAAGATATACAGCAAGACTAGCGCTGTCAGTTTGATGCATTGTACGTAACCAAAAGCACGCCTTCAGCATTATAGGAAACCATTGAGCAAGGAACGTTTGAATTACCGCTTTTCAGTAAGTCAGTACGGCCAATGAATGCTGCTATTGGCTTGCACTGGGCAACAAATTTAATGTTTCTTCCACCATGGGCGAATTCTATATGAGCGCGACAGGTAAACTCCCCCCCTCCCCTCTGTGAGGATGAGTACGTTTTTCCTTTGTTACGAATACTACTACAGTGGCCATTTCTCCCTCCTTTATTTATGCCTTGAAAGTTGCACATAGTCTCATCAACCGTTCTATGATTATGCCCCGTTTCCCTTCCTCATGAATTTTTTCGTTTCAACTTACACTCTCACAAGGGAATTTTTTCGCTTCAACTTACACGCTCACAAGGGAATCTTTTCGCTTCAACTTACACGCTCACAAGGGACTTATTTGCACACAACGATAACGATTCCAATAATCAGAATCTAATTAAGATATTGGTCGAAGAAGAAAAGTGAAAACTTCATCACGCGACGTTGTGCTGAGTATCCTGTTCATAAAATGGAATGTTTTTCATTTATTTAGTTACTATATAATTTATTCACTTTTGTTTAAATGTATATTATATTCAAGTCGTAATGAGGTCTGAGATTTCTTATACTATTTTCTAGGAAACTCTACCACATTGGTAAACACTTATGTTTACATTTGATCGTAGAATGTAGTACCGGGAATAGTCACATTCCCAAACACAATTGTCTTCATATCACAACTTTAAATTTGGGCACCCAACATTTTACTTCGAAAATACGACGCATGTACCAAAAGGACTACTGTCGTCGTCAAAACAGTAGAGCCCCGAGTTTGAAACCTCGTTGTGTTCATTTGGATTGGCCTACGTTATTGTAAAAGGTCCTATTTTACGAAAAAATTAATGTTTTTTTATGATGTGTAAATAAAAAAACTAAAAGCATTTTATACTTACGTTTTGGCGAAAAAACTAAAAAAACACTGTTTTTTGTCTTTCTTTCATATAGCTCGGCTTTGACAACTCATAGATTACAAACTGTTGCTTTACATGGTCTGAAAAATTAGCAAAAGACAGTAAAAACCCTTCCAAACCTATTTACAAAGTTTGAATCATGTGTGTGTCTTACGTTTTTAAAATTAATTAATTAGTGGACCTCTACTAACTTTTGGACAGCTCATCGCAGAAGAGTGGGACAAAGGTTTTCTTGTAGCGATTGAAAGTCATAAATATAAAATATAAGCTTCAGTGATGTGGCAACGCTACGAAACTTTGTACGATTTTTTAATGAGTGCTGGGAGAAAGGAAGGGCTTATTAGAGCCAGAGGGTAAATTAGAGTGGCACCCTTGTCGTTTGCTAAATTTTTAGACCATTTAAAGCAAATGTTTGAAATATAAAATTGGAGCTATACGAAATAAATACAAAAAAACCTGACATTTTTCAGTTTTTTTGCTAAATTACATGTAAAAAATGTATTTAAATAATTTATATTTACATATCATAAAATGGCGTTAATGAGTAAAATGAGACCTTTCACAATAACGTCATTCCAAATAGGCACGGTGAGGCTTCAAACTCAGGGCTCTACTATTATGACGACGACAGTAGGGATGTAAATGGAAATAATTTCCAATTTTTGGCGTTTTTAAACTTAGAGTACCATATGCAACATTTCTCACCCTCCGTTCCTTTGTTAATCGCCTCGTAATAATTTAATTTTTATATGTCCCTGACCTGTCCAACAGAAAAATATATGAGCATTTCTGAACTGATCCAAATTATTTTACATAATTCTTCCTGTAGGTGTCGCACTAATGTTAATGAGATGCAGTTCGCTTTCCGTACAATTTTGAAGCTGCTGTGAAGTGAAATCAGAATGTCTCTACATTTGTCGAATTAGTAATATTAAAAAACTGTTAACAAAATATTTGCTTGTACATAGCCGACTTCTTTGGGCTACTATCAATTTTTAATCAATAAATTTTATTCTTTCTTTAACGGCACGAGTGTAATAGTAATAGCGTTCCTAGCAGTTGATGGTTAATGGTCTGATTGGTTGACCTCAGTTTGTCTTTATATTGTCGCCGTCATATTCGTTCATAAGGTCGTGAAATTTGGCGACGAGACGGCCATGGCCATGCCAGGTCGAGCGTGTGCAGGCAGGCAGGCCCATGCGTGTTATAGATCTCACGACCTTGAGACATCGGGGCCGAGAGGAAATGGGTCAGCCCAGCCGTGTCAATGACCTCGGGCTGACCGAGGCATCAATCTCTGGAGAGAGACAACCCGTCTGGCGAGGATGCCCTAATGCAGAACTCACGTGACTGTGCGATACAGAAGGCTCGCCCCCAGGATGCGACGAAACGGGACGTTTTTGCACGGCAGCCCATACTGGACCTGTGGAATGTCTCCTGGTATCGTGGGATTCGGTTCATTTCACGGACATCTGTGGTCAGCAGCGCGGTCAGCCTTGCAAATATCAGACGCGCCATCAGCTGACAGAAACAATTTCAATAAAGTCGGCGTGCATATCAATCACTACAACACTTCTCAAACACGTAACATTTCCCTTTTATCTAAATGCATTATTATCACTTAAATTACTTTATGTGCTGGTAAGAAGTTTTGGCAAGTAACAAAGAATAAAGGTATATTAGTAAAGTTTAAAAAAATTAAATAAATATAAAATATTTACAGGAACAATGTTTACATGCAGAAAATTTCTTCAAGAACAAAGTCTCATTTTAGCACGCATCAAAAAGATTTAGTACTCTCCCAAAAATAAAAAATACATAAAATTTTTTAAAAAGACAAACCTCTAATGGAAGCCAAGGTATAGTTCGTAATTAACACTTGTAGTAATGGGGCTTTAATAAAACGAGATTTAAAAAAATTGTCCTTACTTTAAGAAAATATAATATCATTTTTCTGCTAGTATCTTGCAACAAAAACTCAGTCATTATTTTTGAATATTAATTTAATTCTATTACTCTTGTGTTCACCGATATAATAATTAAAATAATTAGGAACGTTATAATAATATTAGGACATAAAACATCAGGAAATTATTTAGTTAGTTGATACATCTGTGAAAATTGAGTAAATTGTGTACTAAACACTAATATGGGGAAAAAAAGATATATTTCATTCTTTAAGTTTATTTTATGTCGCATTAACAGCTGAAACACGACGGTTACAGGGGATAGAATTACTTGTTATGGATACGATTGTTAAGTCGTAGTTGAGGTAGATTTTTAAATTCATCATAGAGGTTGATTGATTTTATGAACTGAATGATTTTTCCTTGCTGAGGAGTGGATGACCGGTTTAGTGTGATGATATTCCAGAATTTGGTTTCTTCCTCTTTTACATTCGGTGCACTACTGGGTGAGGACTATTCGTGATTTGATAGATAGAGATGGGTAAGTTAGGCGTGTTTTGTTCTAATCCTGGATCTCTTCGAATTGACATGGATGTCGTGAAAGCACGTTTCTTACCAAATATAAATGAGTTTTATTTTAAAATGAGGGGAAATCCCGGTTAGACAGATAATTGATTGATTGTTAAACTTTAAATTTCAGGTGAATATGGCTGTGAAAGCCGAAAGCTTCTTAACTTTGTTGAATTTTAATAACATTTTATATTTTCTTGAAGTCACTACTAGTGAATTAATAAATACTTAACAGTTGAATATAACGTCTAATTACGATGATACAAACAACTCTATACTTGTTAGTAAAATATTCAAACAATACTGTTACTTAAATGAATTGGTTTACGTTCATGACGTTGTGAATAAAATAAGTTACGATTGTCACCGTTTAGTCATGATTGTAAATATAAAACATCATTACATAAATTATTTTTTATTTTCCTACCAAACTTCGACATTCCAATTAAATTTGTAGCCCCTGCCCATTAGTAAAATTAAAATATTGAAACATGGCATGTTGTTGTAGTTTTCAGTCCTTAGACAGATGCAATTCTCCATGCTAACGTATTCTGAGCAAGTCTTTTCATTTCTACATAACTACTACATCCTACATCCTCCGTAATCTGCTTAGCGTACACCATCCTTGTCCTCGCTCTTCTGTTCTTACCCCACTCACTTCCCTCTAATGTTGCCTATTAATCTATCCCTTTTTTGGCCTTAGCCCTCCATTTTGTTCTCCCTTCACTTATTCTGCTTAGAACTTCCTGGTTAGTTACTCTATCCACCCATCTGATTTTCAGCATTCTTTAATAGCACCACCTTAGAAAATATTATATTCTTTTCCTTTCTGAAACTCCTACCGTCCACGTTTCGCGTATATTTAAAAGGTAAAATACAAAAGAATTTTACCACTATTATAATGTAACATCGTTATATTGTATTTAATTATCATCCTTAATTTTCATATAATTACAAGAAATATTTTAATGACGATGAGAAAGGTTACGTTAATTTTACATTGAGGATGCTGTCAATCAATAATTATTTTTGTTCGTTATTCGTATTAATTTTGCCATGCATTTATTGTATTGTACTAATTAAATACAAACTGAAAAAAAAAGCCTTGACGGTCACAAGGATTAATTTAAGATATAGGTAGCTTTCGGCTCCTAAACTGTCATATTTGTCTTATTATATTTTATTAAAAATGTGAAATTATCCGTACAGTGACCAGGCGACATGTTTAGAATACAAGCTTTTTAAAATTTCACGAAGTATTCTGTACGGATAAGGCTCTTAAGTCAAAATTTTTGAACATAATAGGACGAATATGGCTGTCTCTTTAATAAATTAATCCTTAGGAATACTTGTTACCGTCAAAGGGTTTTTATCAACATTAAACCATCAAGCAACCCAATGCATACTTGCTAACATCAATATTTGTGTTGGCATTGCTTTTCCTCACGCTTGTATGCTATTTCTTCAACTAAAGATTAATGGACGTAATAAATATTATAAAGTATTTAATCTAAAACGTAGCCTGATTGCATCTGCTTTGCCACTCATTTTAACAATAGTTACCAACTATTGTATGTGACGGAGCACGCAGCACGTGAATATTCTACGTGGATGTTGTGTTTGCATTAATTTGAAGGAGCCGGTCCTCCTTCTTACAGCAAATTAATGGCTGTGCAGCGTCCGAGCGTGGGAAGTATTTGTCAAAATATTTGACTGCTTTCGGGAAGCTGCGCGGGATCGAAGATTTCCCCTGCCGATGTAAGACAGGAGTTTCAAATTAATTGAATCGTTGACACTCGTTTAGTAGCGGCGACAGCGCCGTTTGCCGAGTGTTTTTGTGTGGTTTAGCTCCAGATGGTGCAGTGCAACGGGAAGTGTTGAAGGTCGCCATACCTAGCGAATGCGAACGCGAACGCGAACGTGAACATGAACGTGAACGCGCCGTCGCTGCCCAAGGCTCAGCTGCAACGTCAACAAATGCCCTCCGATCAGTTCCGGAAGCTACCTTTTCTCTCATCACCGATCACTCTGCATCATTAACTTCATTTTATGCTCTGAAGTACGCTACCGACACAGAACTCGAAGTTTGATGCCTTTCATCACACGATACTTAATTTTAATAACTTAGGTAACAGGCGGTGAATTGAGTTAATCTGATTTTGGTTATTCAGAAGTTGTGCGCTGCAAATGTACATAACGCAGGAGACAAATCGGGAATCAATTATTTCTCTACCTCCTCCGACCTCTTCTCGGATCTCACCGATATCTTTGCGTCCACAAACAAATTCTACAGACCTAGTAGTTAGAATGGCCCTCATATGAGTGAGTATATTATGACAAACTAAAACAATTTGAAATGTATAATAAAAAAATTAATGACCTTTTACAGACTTTTTTCTTTAAATTTAAAAGTAACAACGTTTCGGCATATTGTTATGCCTTCTTCAGGTTTTCTTCCTATAGACGAAATATTTACAGCAAATTGAACCAAGGAAAGTGAAGTTAAGACAAAAATTTATACAAAAACTATATTAAACTTACCACAACAGCATCAAAACATAACAAAAGAATAACATATGGAGGTCAACTATATGCTTATAATAACACAGTAAGTGGGACGAATGGTATAGGAACGCCTAATAGGACTTTAAACTCGTAGTTCGTTTTCACGCCGCCTTTTGTGTGACAATTCAGTGGATTTATAAAAAATTACACTAATATCTTCTGAACTGTGCAAGATATCGAAATGAAACATACACAAAAATTTAAGTTAAAATTCCTGTTTCAATCCCTGAAATTTTCATTAACATCCGTTAAGCTGTTTCGGAGCATAAACAGATCATGAGTATAGGCGACCAGTTTCACTTTTTGGAGATTCAAACGCATCTGTGCCGAGAAACATTCCTGTAGAATATTTATATTATCTTATGTTAGTATAATTATCGAAATGAAATATGCACGAATATTAAATTTAATTTTACTGTTTTTATACCCTCAAATTTTCATTTAAAAAATACATTGAGCCGTTTCGGAGTCAATTCGAGACAAACTTACGGACAGACAGATAGAAAGACAGGCACTTCAATTTTGTTTATAAATTTTGAGAATAGCCACTTCCCGTTACACATTTTTACTCCAAGGTTGCTGGGAGGGAGGTTTGGAAATCCCAGATTCCAGACCAAAATTCTCTAACCTACTTAAATGTCTGCTTTCCGTCTGGCTATAACTACTCGTAAAAGGAGTTTGTTACTTGTTGCCTCGGATTTCGATCACTATTGTTGGACTTCATATGTTATTGTTTTGTTATGTTTTGATACTGTTGTGGTAAGTTTGATTTAATTTTACTTCTTAACTTTATCTTCCTTGGTTTAATTTACTGTAAACATTTCGTCTACAGGAAGAAAACCTGAAGAAGGCATAAAATATTCAGAAGCATTGTAATTAATGAAAATTAAAGAATAAAGTCTGTAAAAGTTCGTTTCATTATATATATCATACGTTAAATTTAAACTTTGAAATTTAAAACGATTAATACTTATTCTGTTTATATCTATTATAATTTTCACGAGAGAATATACGAAATGAATTTATATATATACTCATAGCTTTGTACCAAACACAATTAACTACTCTTAACAATTAAACAGGTAATTGAGATTAGATAATTCGTGTATTATAATCGGTACTTTCCTAAATACAATAATTTTTATGTCAGGACTCATATAGTATTAAGTCATTTTACTTATTATTGTTGCACTGTAAATAAGAGTTTGTAAACTTAATCATAAAGCTATTAATGTATGTTTATTAAAGCTACAAACCCGTTTCTAACGTAAGGTTGCAACAGCGTACCGTCTATTTTTAGAATTCTTAGAACAGATCAATTATCTTTAATATAATTACGCCACTTTTATAATACTGTTGATAAACTTGAAGTTTTTATTCCGTTTCAGTTTACCGACACAGTCTTCACATTACCTATATAAAATACCGTCTTCTCCAACCAGCGAAGCGGGACTTATATTTTATTATTTATAATGTAACTACCAACAAATCAATTGGTCAAAAATCTGAAAAAAAATTAATAAAGAAATTGATAAATATATGTGTAATGTTTATTCTTTACTTTATAATTTGATCAGGACATATTTTCTGTCAATTTAATGACTTATTGATGTAATGTAATGAAATCTACCAGTCTCTTCACACGTGCAAGTTTCAGTACTTAGCGCCATCATACATCACACACGAAAGTGTTTTACAAAAACAATTTCCATCATGCAATAAATGATGGCCTTAAAAAGTGATGTTAGAAATTTTATAACAGCATAAATTTATTGAAATAAAGTTTAGATTATTATGTTTTGGACCTGTTGAAGTAAGAAAATTTGGTGACCAAAATGTAAAATATTAATCACAATAATGTTGGTAAATGCGAAGCAGCCAGTGACATCTACAGTAAACAACGTGACTACATGACATATATCCACAGATAAATACAAAAAGACATTAGTAACAATTTGGCTCTTATGTGGTTAAGACTTTACAATGTTTACATTTGTTTTCGAATAAGTACGAATTTGTGCTGTAAAAAACGTTTAATTTTATAAATTATGCACCGCGTTTTTAATTATTTCTACTTGTAAATATGGATAAATTAGTGAAAGGAAAAATATTTAATGAATGAATTTTAATTTAATCACAACAAAATTAAAATTGAATACTCAAAAAGAGAAATGAATTACAAATGAAGTACAATAGAACATTTATAAATTTATAATGAAACAGATCACATGTGGGGCTAACCAAAATGAAGCGAAGTTCTTTGGCAAATAGGACTGGCAACGTGAACTTTTGAAATCTTAAAACTGCACCTGTTTTCTTTGGTGTTGGCTTTGCCGGTCTTCTTCTGGTTGGAAATCATCGTAGAGCACCTGCCTTGACGGTCTGCGTCTGGTTGACTCTGCGTCGGGACGGACTGCCTGTGTGAATTACATCTTGGGCCAAAATATTCGTCACATCTTCTCGACTCAGAAGTCGGGAGCTTTTATTTACCCGGTACTATTATATCTAAGAAAATGATAACAATTTGTGTGGGAAATGAAAATTTATTATTATATATAAGTCTAGTGTCTCAACCGTATAAAAACAATATATATTTAGAACTGAAAACCTGTAATGTATTTGATATTGGTATTTGTAATATTTCTAGTTGTCAGAGTAGCATTTCTTCCTTCCAAAGATCCCGCTCCCTCCTTCCACAGGCTCTCCTCTCCCAGATGCTCCGCTCGTATCCCAAAGCCCTCCGCTTCCAAAGAAGTCGTTACGTCAAGCTCTCCAATGATAATTTTTCTCTTCTTTCTGTGTGGATTACTCTGTTCTGGCTATCGGCCCACAGTTTAATGACCGTCTACCCAATAACTTGACTCCATCTCGCCTCGTATGGTTCAGAATTGAATTCTCCTCTTTCCTTTTTCTAATAGCTAATCAACTGTAATTTTAAATAGCATCCATTGGTTACTAAATTACAGCCAATAGCAAATATTTAACCACCTAATGCGAGTAAATTTATTCGCACATGTTTCACGTTCATTACGCAGTAGTTGTTACCAATTAGCTACGCGTAGCCTCCACCTTGACAGAAATAAATTTTTCTCCAATTTGCTACAGACCTACCATTGCCCTGTCTGCAACTCCTATTGTTCACGTTTCACAGCCATAAAACGCCACACTGCATACGAACAATTTCAATAATGATTTTCTAACATTCATACTGATATTACCCTAAGTTGTCCTTTTTTTTTCGAAAGTCTACCTTGTGTGTGCTATCCTACTCTTTATGTCTACTATATTTCTATCATCCCTTGTTATTATGCTGCCCAAGTATAAGAATTCATGAACTTTCTTCATAATATCCCTTCCTAATCTAACACCCATTGTCTTTCCTCTACTTCCCATACTACACTCATCACCAAGGTTTTATCTATATTAATTCTCACGTTGTACTCTTCCTCCAGGATCACCTTCATTAATCCTTAAAATAAAAAACGAATTTTGTTAATCCTCACACACAGCTTGTTTTATTTCATTTCAACAACGTCCCGCCCTTATTGAAAATCTCTATAAATTTCTGTGTCTGCATTTATTTATTCCAGTTCTGCTTGTTGAATATTTTATTTATCTAATTAGTAATCCTGGGAGCCCTTACATTCTCATGAATTACTTCATTTTTGTACCGGCAATTTAGGTACATTTAGGAGCTATGGATTTTTAAATAGCCGTAGTCATATAAAACTACTTAGAAGCATTTTACACATTAAATATACATGAAACAATAAAACAAAATTTTCCAGTTGGTACATATCTTTGGCAACATTGTGATGCTCCATTACTGTTTACTTTAGGAAGAATTTCGTATTAATTGTTCTGGTGATCCCAACATCATTCTTTGTTTTTAACTTTTATTCCTTTAATGACAATTCTTTTAAAATACTCCTTTTCAGAATGTAAAACTGAAACAAATCACAATCTGCTATGTACTTTTTCAAAACAGTTAGACTGTGTTAAAAAATTATAATATCTTAACCAACAGTTCTCGGCGTGAATCTGAGAAGAGTACCGACACGTCAAGTAATAATTGTTGCATAAATTCACTCGCCGGTATAATAAAACGGCAAACATATAAGATAATCTGCAATCTAATTAATATAGTTTATCGTCGGAAGTGGTGTTTAATTTTATCTGTAGATTAATTACTACTCTTGAAAATCTTATTTCCTCCATTTATCATAATAATTATGTTCTCCTTGCCCTCGCTAATGTAACTGCTATGGTCACCAATGACATTAAAGTTGACGCGACCTAAAAATTAAATCCTCAATTCCAAGAATGTTCAGAAAAAAATCTCGATAGCTGAAAATGTATTAATTTATAAAGACATTGTTATACGATTTATTCAACGTGTGCCTCTCATTGTTTTCATAGTTTATTATGTTTATTTAATAATAAGAGATAATAAGCGAATTTAAAACTCCGAATAAATTTAAGTTTATTAATGCGTTGTTTACTTATTTTAAATTATTTGACTGAGAATATGTAATTTTTGGAAATTGAATGTAGCGGAAGACCTAATTCATTAAATCTGAATATTCTAAAACTATTTTGAGTACTATGTAGTTGTATTACTTTGTACATAAGCATGAAAGCAAAGAAGACGTTCTGTAGTCTCGGCGTTTCATTATCGGAAATTTTAGATTAGCTTTGAACAAATAATGTTAAATCAGAAGGTAGCTATTAGGTAGGCGGACTACGAATATAAAGAATGTGGCAGGCAATCCGTGGAACATATTATCAAACAATCGAAATGAGCGGATGTAAATAAAGACGCAAATCATAAATACTTGATAAAGGAGTGTGCATTACAAAGCCTATAATGGGATAATATTAATCAACAGTTGCCAGTTAGGTTTGGAAACAAGTAGCTAAACGTTACTAAATGTAAATTCATATTTATATTCGGAATAAAATAATAGCAATTAATTTCGATTAGTGAACTAACAATGAATTTTATCAAACATGTACTATAGGGAAAATCATCGCGTTTATATTATCATTAATAATTAATATTTTGTCATAGGTCCTATCGAGCAACTTGGCTTCAAGTGTGTTGAATGTTTCATGATTGCTATGTGATTTATAATAATACCATATAGTTTTTTATGATAGTATCAAAATTACATTCGTTTCTTTGACATGTGCAAATATATTATGCGCACAGGGCCCAATTTGATATTGATCGTATTTCAAAAATTAGTTAATCTAATACATACTGAAGATAACTAAAATTTTTGTTAATTCTTTTTGAAGAAGATTTTATTATCTATTAACTGTTTCTTACTTTCCCTGAGTTTATTATATATAGTAATACTGGTGTATGTAACTGATTACTTTTCGTTTTGATTAAATAAATTATTTCTTGCATTAAGATTGTGCCTATTAAAAATTACTGTCAATAAATCGATATTATTTAACGTAAATTATTTTACTTAATGACATGCAAGGACATTGCAGAACTTTGATTCATAAATTTAATTATTCTTTATAGAACAGTTAATGTTTTCAATTTTCAAGAATTATATCAGAAATTCCAATAAACAGTTAAAGTAAACAACGTATATTAATTTTAAAATGTTTATAATTATTAAAAAAAATATAAACAAATGTGAGCTTCTTAGTATATGTATATATATATATATATATATAATATGGCCTACAGAATGTCAAGGAATTTTGAACCTTTATTTACAAACTTGTTATCATTGTTTGGCGTTTTGTACACATAACTAAAGGACACATTTTAATTTGAAATGGCTAATTCTACTAAGATATTTTTTAATTAATTATTATCATCAGTACCGCCTCAGAATTGTCATCGTGTTTCGATGAGTCGTTTATATATAAAAAGGAGATAAATAGATTAAAAATATAAACTCGTGAAGCCCCTATATAATAAAATGATTTGCCGAAATAGTATTATTTAATGTCATCTTTATCTAACAGTTGTTTCTTTCAATCAGGAACTGGAGGTTTCAGTAACTCAGTAGTACTTCAATTTTTCCTGCATGGTGAAATGATAAACACATTGAAGTGCTTTGAAGATGTCCCCAATGGATACATTACTTCAATGTAAGATGAGTAACAGAAAAAAGTGTTCAGAATATATTCCTGAAAGCCCAATCTGAATTAACTTGAAAATACATTTCTAAAGAAATTTCTGGAAAAGTTTTACGGAATATTGATCCAAATGAGACTAAATCATCATAAATGGCTTCCTTGAATGTGGGTTGACTATTTCATGTTTTAAGCTTTCAAGAAAGAACTCACTATCGCGATAAGGTGGACTCCAGAATTTTTTCGCAGCATGTTATGAATTTCACTGAAGGTCTACAGAGAGCTCCTGGTACAGTTGTGTATATTGGATTCACCATTCAATCAACATAAAATAATTATTCAAGTATAAATGTCCATTAAAACCCATTTCTTTTGCTTATTTTTGGTGTTTAGGATGCTAATAGATTCATTACGGAACCTTTGTGTTTTGTACTCAAAAGTCAAATTACATCAGCATCGATAATCTTCGATATCTCTAAGATCAATTATATAGATGTATGTTTGAACGCAGAGTTTAATTACTGGCCTACTAATGGAGTCAAATCGATTAAAAACCTCCGCCGAATGTATGTTAAACGTTAGGTAAACGAAATAAAATGAGTTAATAGTAATGTTTCAATGCGGATTAACATTGTCATAGGCTCGCTATGCTTAAATGCAAGTGGTTAATAATCTGTACCTGATTAATTAGTGAATTCTATCAGATTGCAGTTACGGTGTTTTATCGCTTGAGGGTGTATGTTTATTCTTTCTCATCTGATGCAGAAGATGATTTGGGTGTTGATTGTCGAGTACCGGCTGAGGAACGTGTATAATTGAGTGCGAGGCGGCCCCCGACTGTACCTGGACGTGGGACGTGGGACCTGGGACCTGAGACCTGGGACCTGGGACCACCTTGGCTAGCGCTGAAGGAGGGGAGTCTGTAATTTGGATCGGCAGCCGCTCGCCGCTCTCGCCCGGGGCCTCGGGACCTCCTCGTTCAAGCCAGGATTTATTGAACACCACAAACATCTGACCCACTGCAGCAGGTTTATCAATTTATGAGCGGCCTCGGTAGCCTTGTGTTATGTAAGGCATTGTGCCATGATAGATTCCTCACCTCTCCAGTCACGTTGCGTAACCAAGCCCGTCGGCGGCTACCGGAATGCTCGCACTCATTGTTGTTAGCTCTAATGGCCCACATTTACGTCAAATTCTAGATTAACGTTCGTGCCCTCTCTAGAGTCGCCAACTTGTTTAGAAAGCTGGTGCTCCGTATAACATTCTTGGCCGTTCGTCTTGTCCCAAGAATTAACTGTCTGACTTGATGGAGAAGCTTTTAAATTGCCGATTCAAGTATTCCAGATTCACCCAGAACCGGTCTAAATACACTTTTGTCGCAAATTTGCAGCAAAAAATCTTAAATCTAACGTGTTATTATGATGTTCTTAATGATTAAGCACAGAACAATTAGTTTAGTACTCCATGCATGAAAAATATTAACCAAAATAGTATATAGGAGAATGGAACGTCAAATAGAATGCGAGTTAGGAGATAAGTTTGGTTTTAGGAAGAATATAGGGACAAGAGAAGCTATATTGCCTTTGCGATTAATTTTAGAAGACAGGGTATGAAAAAGCAGACCTACATTCATGGCATTTGTAGATTTAGAAAAAGCGTTTGATAATGTGAACTGCAACACGCTATTATGGATTTTGAAGACAACTAGAATAAAATATCGAGAAAGGAGGCTAATACATAACCTCTATAGAAAACAGGCAGCAGTAATTACAATAGAAGACTAAGAAAAGAAAGCAGAAATCAAGAAAGGAGTAAGCAAGGATGCAGTCTGTCGCCCATGCTGTTTAACTTATATACAGAACAGGCGATGAAGAAAGTTAAAACGGAATATAGAAAAGGAATCATACTGCAAGGAGAAGAAAAACTTACGCTTTGTCCGACAATCATTTGTAGTATTAGGTGAATCAGAAGAAGACTTGGAAACCATAATAAATGCCATGAACGTAGTCCTGGAGAAAGAGTTCAATATGAGGATTAATAGAGGGAAAACCAAGGTAATGGAGTGTAAGTGTAATTTGGGAAACAGTGGAATAACACTGGGTGTTAGATTGGGAAGGTATATTTTAACGGAAGTTAAGGAATTCTGCTACTTGGGAAGCGTAATAACTAGGTATGGTAGAAGTATAGTAGACATAAAGTGTAGGATAGCACAGGCGAGGAAGGCTTTTGCGAAAAAGAGGAATTTACTTACGGGTAATATAAGTGTGAATATTGGGAAATCGTTGCTAAAATGTTAGTATGGAGCCTGGCGTTATATGGGTTCGAAACGTGGACCATATGAGCTGGGGAAAAATAAAGAATAGAAACCTTTGAAATGCGGTGCTATAGGCGAATGTAGAAAATCAGATGGGTGGATAGAATCATAAACGAGGAAGTTCTAAACGGAATAGGGGAAAAGGGAACAATATGGAGGACGTTGACTAACAGATGGGATAGATTAATAGGCCACGTTTTAAGACACGAGGGTGTTTTCAAATTAGCATTAGAAGGAAGTGTTGTGGGGTAAGAACAGAAGAGGGAGGCCAATAATAGAATACGCTAAGGAGATTAGGGAGGATTTTGGAGGTGCTAGTTATGAGAAATTAAAAAGGCTAGCGCAAGATAGGCTAGCATGGAGGGTTGCATCAAACCAGTCTTAGGACTGAATACCACAACAACGATGATTAAAATAATTCTCTGATGAAGCTTCGGTTATACATGTCGGAAGCAACAGAGGTTAACAACAATCATTTGTCGGTAGCAACCAAGAGGCAGAAAAAACTGCGAATACAATTTCGGGTGCTTGCAATATGACGTGAAATTCCTTTACTTTGACTTGAGGGTATTACACATGGAAATGTTTGTTGGGAGATTCGTTGGTGTTCAAGGATCTCAGATGAGTGGATCACGAAATCTAAGGAAAGAGTAGAGAGGTAGAACAGAAATTATAAAAGACCATGCACCGACAGTAAAGAGTAGCTGAAGCAAAATATCGTATACTTTTCAACTGTCAGATTCTAAACCAGTTCTGAGCAATCCTGTTCATCTCTACATACCTACCATATCCAACATCCTTCCTAATCTGCTTAGCGTACTCTGCTCTTACCCAACACACTTTGCTCAAAGGCTAATTTTACAAGTAGTTCAGGTCTCAAAACGCGGCTTATTATTCAATCCTTTATCATCGTCAAAGTCTTCCATATTGTTCTCTTTTTTATTATTCTGCTTAGAAATTTCTGGTTAGTAACTCTATCCACTCATCAGATTTTTTGCATTCTCCTGTAGCACAAAAAATTTAAAGGCTTATATTCTTTTCCTTTCTGCAACTCCTACCGTCCACGTTTCAGCCCACATAACGCCATCCTCCATGCGAACATTTTTAGTTTCTTAATATTCAAACTTATATTGAGCGTAAGTAAATTACTCTCTTTTGCAACCATTCCTAGTTATTATGCTGCCCAAGTAGCAGAATTCCTTAACTTCCTTCATAATATCCCTGATCAATGTAACACCCTTTTGTTATTCCACTATTTCCCACATTGTACTTGGTTACCTTGGTTCCCGCTCTATTAATTGTATTCTTCCTCCAGGATCACGTTCATGCCATTTATTACGCTTTTCAAGTCTTCTTCTTACTCCCTTAAAACCACAATATCATCAGCAAAGATTAGTGTTTTTATATCTTTTCCTTGCATTTTTTCTATATTCATTTTTTTAAATTTCATCAATCATCGCCTGCTCTATATTTACGTTAAAGAGCATGGGTGACAGACTGCAGCCTTGTCTTATTCCTTTCTTGATTTATTTTCTAGTCCTTCGATTCTAATTACTGCTGACTGCCCAATACTATTCTCTTTTATATATATACGAAGTACATTATCTAAACCTACTAAAATTATGTAATGCATCTTATAACATAATTTTTATGTCTATATAAATACATGCGCTTAACGTACTACGTGACATGTTTCATTAATATATTATCAATCAATCGAAATATATTGTTGATATTCTTGTTTCCTTAGTATCTACGCTCTTCAACTGCAACTTTCAGCAAATTAACATGCAATTTGTTTTCATATCTGAAAAGCGAATGACCTGTTATAATTAATTTTCTTCTGTAACGGTATCCAGAACATTAAATGTGAAACGATGTGTTATATTGAGTACCTCTTTCTGTTTTATGAATTTGTTGCTTTCATCATTTCACTAATATTTGTGCTCCAAAAGGACATTTATAATTTTTCGCCATTCAATGAAGCTCCAAAATATTTATTTATGTAATTTAATTCCCTATTTTCTATTTTTCATACAAAACAAAGTAAAATAATTCATACTTAATCAGAAGTCTGAATTTTACTCAGAAATCTTAATAAAAGTATATATATATATATAAGATTTAATAACGGAAAAACAAAAACAATTTATTTACTATTTAATTAAACACAAGATGCATTGGGTTGTTCGACTGTTTAATGTTGATGATGATGATGAGATTACAATAAAATCTTTGACGGTCGCAGTTGTTTTTTTTTATTAAAAATGAATTTAATTCACAAATATCTTTCTGCAGCTTTAAACTGCCATAATCATCCTGATCACTAAACAATAGTTTAAAAATGAATTATTATTAATTATTTTCTAATCGACTCAGTATCTGATTCGTCTACTTACATGGGGCTGTTGTAGGAATAGACTGGAACTCAATTTAACATGAATCTTTAAGCAGCGTAGAACATTTCTTCAGTTCAGGATATGTTGTGCGACAAAAATTACCCGTTAAAGTTGAATGATAATGAGTACAGGGTGTTGTAAAAAGACCTTTGCTCTGTATATCTCGTTTGTAAGAATATAATTGTTATTTTTTTAGTGGTCCATTCCCCTTCTGCTGTTCATCTCATACGACTTATTATTTAGCACGTGCTAAATCCGACAGCGATCCCAACACAAAACATTAATACAAGATCATTAATACTGTGTGATTGATAAGCAATCGGATCATGTTTAAGGGTGGATGTGGATTCTCTCTAGGCGTGTCAATGATTGAGCCACTTGATAGAAAGCCTTATATCCATCTATCTCCGTCAACTTGTATCGGCAGGATCAACCTCGCGATCGAATCTTCAATTTGTCCCCCCATAGCAAGTAATGATGTCTTCAAGAATCCTCAACTTATAAACTGCCTTGTTCCATCTTCAAAGACTGATAATAAGTTATTGACGTTAACTCTTATATTTAGGCGATACTTAGTCCTCCACTTTTAAGTTCCCGCCAACAACATATTTGCCAATCGGAAGCCCCAGGACACCGCAAAAGAATTTTTGACAGTATTTTCAGGTCTCGTTCGAGCTCCGTCACAAAATCCTGGAATCAACTACGATTCCATTAGCACCATTTAATTACACGCTTAAATTTCTCAAGTTCTCAACATATGCAAATAAATTTAACAAAGTAAAAAAAAGATCCGTTTTTTAACCAACTTCACAACTATTGCATGTTACCACTGTCAACTTCGGGAAGGCACCTTTTGCCATAATGGATGGGGAACAAAAAAATATCATTGTTTTATTGGCTCAGTAACTAAGTACATATTTGTTTTATAATCAAAATTAGAAGTTACGAGGTGATCGACCAAATGACTTGTACTGGATTTTATTTATTTGATTTTCTGGTCTTTTTTGACTCATTTGGTTTCCGGTCGACGTTTTTCCAGTTAGGATGTCATCTTTGAGGATATTTTGGTCGGTTTTCTTAACAGAACTTGACTGGGTGTGATGATAAGGAACAAATATTTCCGCAAATTGTTTCCTTAACAGTGGCTTGAAAAATATTACAAGAATATAAAAGAGTTTGTAAGCAATATATTTATAAACAAAATAGGAAGCGTAATGCGACTTGTATGAAATAAAATTAAAGTATAATGGGTAAAGCTCTTTCCCCATTCTTTGCTAAAGTTATGATGAGAGATTTGGAAAATTCTTGTATTTCTTATTTAGATTTCAAAAGTCTTTGTTGTGCAAAATATGTCTGTGATATTTTTTGCATAATTTTCATATATAAAATGAATAAGTTTGTGAATATTCACATAGTTGTTTGGAGTAAAATAAAACATTTGTATGTTGTATTTAATTATTAGCCTTGCTTGATCAACGAAATTCCGAATTATTAAATCACACGTTAATACAAAAATTGTAAAAAAAGATACACAAAATTTGAATTCAGTATATGATTTAGTATTATTTTGATTTCAAATTGTGTACTTGAAATGCTATTCTATTGGTTAAAGAGTCATTTACAACACCAAGTTGACTAATATTTGATTCATTTCAGGACTGTAAGTTGTGGAAGCATCTCACCTTTCTCTGTTAAAAGGGTTTATTTAAATTATAATCTATTTTTTAAAATTATTTACTCCAAGATACAAATAATTTTTAATAATGAAACATCTTTTAAATTTTTTGTTTATTGTTGCACCAACTTCAAGGTTATTAGCGACATTTAGTATAACGTAAATTTATTTATTTTCATTACGTTTCTGTCTCTTGGTTATTGTACCTTAATTTTAAGAAATACTGTTCCATATTTATTAAAAGTAATAATATAGTTTGAAAATGCAAAACCTTCACATACTTTTAACACAACTATGGTTTGCAAACGTACAAAGTTTCATCAGTTGGTATGTGATGTCGATTACGGAGGTAGCTGTTGAAACGTTGTATGTCTGTTTGTTCAAATATTCACCAAGATTTCTATTGTCAACCAGGAAATACATTGTTTAATAATTTGTTTGAATGATTATAATTGTTCCAAGTTACTTTTACTAATTTGGTTGTAGTGTAGTAGTTGTATATTTAAAACTAATAATAAAAAACGAATTGTCACTGGTCAATTTCTTATATTCAATCATTGACAGGACGTATTTGTTCTATATTCTGACTACAGTTATCCTTTTCATATACTTTGAACTGTTAGGAAGTAGACCTTTAGCACTGCGTCTCAGGAATTCATAAATATTTCAGTAATAATTCCCAGACGAAAGCCCTGAAATGGATGTTCGCATCTAAAACTATTTGAAGCATCCTGATCCTCGAAAATGGCTCTCACGTTCTTAACATATCTCTGGCCTCTTATGAAGCTTGTACCAAAATTTAGCTTAGTACCAAAGAATTTGTGGTGAAGCTTGATCCTGGTTTAAAAACATATTGCTGATAATATTCATTGCGTTTTCTTCTTTATTCCGCTTGTTCTAAATGTACATTTTTCGACGCGCTCTAATGTCTCACTTATATATACCCAATTAACACGGCACAAATTCTCAAGCCACACTTTTTTAGTCGCATTTATTTCGTCCTTATCGGAGTACAAGCGCTGATGGTTGAAAGATAATACTTGACTATTCATTTCACCGGCTCGGAATTCAGATCACTGTCAACTATGTTCTCTGAAGAGCTTATTTAATACCAACATAAGATGCCTCACACAATATGGTTCACAAAACATTTCATTTGATAAAATTATTTACATTTAACGTCAAATAATTACCAATAAATGAAACTTACAACTGGTAAAATTTAAAGATATTTATTAAGTAATATTATAAAAGCAAACAGATATATAAAGTAATTATATAAGAATTACCCAATTAATCGGCAAAACTGTATTATTAAGCAACACAACAATATTTTTTTGAAATTCTATTTGCTTTTGTTAGGAGATTATTTTGAGTTAGTCACCTGGTTCAAACGGACTGTTAAAAGGAAACCATCAAGGATTGCAGTAACTCTGTGCTTAAGTAATGAAATACCAATAAATTCAAGAATGTCGGCTTGTATGTTTGTATTTATTTAGTCTCTAAATGGACAATTTACCGGGGACAGACGAATAATTAGTTCACCGCCGTTTCTGCAATTGGACTAATTTTCTACTAATATTTGTCTTTCTTCAAGTTTTGCGATTTTTCATCACCTAATGAAAGCAGGAACTTTGTGTGCTATGTATTTTATCATTTATTGGCGCCTTTATTATGTATATAACTATTTATATATTATGAAATATATTAATATAACAATTAAGATAAAGAAAGGAAAGCATTAAATCCACGGTTATTGTGGAATGTTTCATGTTATGTTGAAACAATGCTGGTGTCATGGGGTTAATTAACGCAGTTAAAACGCTATAAGACGAGCGGTGTTCAGAAACTAAGTTTTCAAAGACTGCATCTGGCATGCAGTAGGTTATTTTGCCACATAGTCTCCATATCGGTTTTGGTACTTGGCGCTTCGAGGGGTGAGTTTCAGTATTTCCTCCTGTAAGAAATACTGACCTTGCGTGTTCAGACACATGGAGGCAAAGTGAGTTTAAAGCGAATTGTCGGCTTCCTAGTTACACCTTCAAATGAGGATAAGATGAAAATCACTTGGAGCGACGTCCGGGTTATTGGTGGTCGATGATCTCGCAGCGAAAATGCTTCAACAGCGTGGTTGTCTTTTGGGCTGTATGAGGTCGAGCGTTGTCGTGAAGAAACATGGAATGCCCAATTCTACCGTCATCTGCCATAACGTGGTCCTCCTGTTCACCTGAATCAGCTTCTGCACGCTAGCTTTTTTCAAATGTGTTGATGCCGTACTGCGTTGGCCACTGTGATCCTCGATGGTGTCATTTTCTCCCCAATCACAATACTTTGACACCATTCTGCGTCCTGTTGACATTACATTACAGTCTCTCCCTACACGTCGGCCAGCTGCCGGTTAATTTCAGCCACGGTTACATTTTCACCTACAGAAAACGAATAATGGAGCCAATTTTTCATATGCATTATCATTTGTGTGGCAAACTACAAATTTCTCTATAATAGACGTAACTTCAGGAATATTAACTTTGTATCCTTAGTTTCTGGTTACTCCTCATAATATAAATAAATGGTCTTGTGTTATATTATTTCTTACATAAAAATATCCATTTCAAAATAACGACTTTTCGTCCTCTTCTGAGACCTATTTGTCTTTCTCCTTTCTCTCTCTCCCTCCCTCTCCGCCTCCCCCTCTCCCTCTCTCCCTCCCTCTCTCTACTTCTTCCTCCCCCGTCTCTCTCTCCCTCTTCCTCCCTCCCTCCCTCCGTCCCTCCGTCCCTCCCTCCATCCCTCCCTCTCCGTCTCCCTCCCCCTCCCCCACCCGCCCCCTCTCTCTCCCTTCCTCCCTCTCTCTCTCTTTTTTTTTCAAAGCTACAAATAATGTATAAAATGTTTCAGAATTCCTATTTCAGACTTTTAGAATCTTCGTAAATAAACGTTTGATAAGGAACACATGTAAGGAAATATACCATCTTTATGCGAAATTAGTTCGAGGATAAAACTGATATTAAATTTCCCATTTCGTGGCACCCGAATAAAACGGGCTTAGCGTGGTTGAAAATTTCGAGTCTCACCTTTGTGATACATGTCTTGTGCATATCAATCATTACGTTCATTTAGGTAGCAGGGTACATGAGGGTGTTCCAGAAACTGGTAATTACCCCTTTCATAGCATAGGAAGGAATTAAAAACGGGGGGGGGGCATTTGGAAGAAAGTTCAATTGAGCCAAGGGTTAACTAGAACCCCCAGGCCCCTCCCTACCTGGTGAGATGAAGGGCAAACTCTAGAAACCTGCATAATTTAGGCCTGACTACCGAACACTCGTCTCACGGCGTTCAGAATGCCGGAAGACGAGTTTGCTGTAGGGTCGCAGCATTCCCTTCTCCGTGTGAGCACCAGTTTTAGGAGGCAGCTTCGTCTAAATTATTAACATCCCAGTGTAACCTTCAACAGCTACGAGAAACTAGAAAGCTAGAAAGCCTGTCTTTGGTGCTCCACGGACGTACCGAACAGTCGAATTAACTATTTTGTATTCAACAGATACATCTAAAGACATGGGTTCCTTATCAAAATTTATGTTAAGACTCTAAAACCCCTAGAAGTCTCTAATAGGAATTTTAAAACACCCTGTACATGGAGAGAGCTCACTAAATTTGAAAACTACAGAAGATATACGAAAATATAGATTGAGCTAGTATTTTTCATTTATAATATATATATATATATATATATATTAGTATCAGTTAATAGAAAGCCATATAACAAAAATTGAAATATTTATGATAAATGTATAATAGTTCGAATAATTCTAAAATTGAAAATCAACATGACATTACACTATAGAGAAAATATAGCGTTTTAAATTGTGCTCATTAACAAATAACAACAGCTTTTTTTAAGATGGAGTGATATGTTGCTATAATAATCAAGGGAATGCCACTAATGGATTTAAAGCTTTCGGTTTTTCATCTTAAGTGTTATATTAGCACATTTTATAATGTATAAATTATACTAGGTATTGTTAATTTATGAATATTCTACAAACGATTTGACAGCTAATAAATGGCAGTAAAGCACGAAGGGAGTTGCTCGACTACCAATACATTAGCAGAGGCCAATGTTATTTACTCAGAACGATTTAATTTTCCCAGGATGCAAATAGTTCGGCTCGAGAAATCCTGTTAAGTGTTCATCTGAATTATAAATACCTACTGTCGCATATAATACTTTATAAAAGGAATACAAGAAAACTACTTTAATGTGTGTTATTGTCAACTGAGAAGTGTAGATATTGTGGTTAATAATATAAAAAGCATTATTTACACTGTGTTAAGTGTCAAAGCATACCTGAAATTCGAATCCGAGTCTAAGGAATGAAAAACACGCCATCTAAATAGCAGAGAGCGATTTTAGGTTTGTAATTAATGAGCCATAAGCGATCTACTTTATTTTGTTCTTTAGTGGAACAAGCTGTTGGCGAATTCACGGAATATCTGGGCCGGCAGCTCTTAATTGAAACATGGCAATCCCATTCGTCAAGGATACCAGCTCTAATCAAGCTGGCTCTCTTAAAATCAGTACAAATATGGAACATTTATTCGCCGACAGAGAGGTAACGTCAAGTGGTACACGGCAGTCAAAGGAACAGCGAATCCATGCAAAAGACCCGGTGCCTCCTAATTTTAAACCTCTGAGACAGCAACTAGTAGATCAAAATTATTTTTTACTGACCACAGGGAAATATTTTTTGAAATGATAAGAATTCCACTAGATATTTTTAGAATTTAAAGTGATTGATGGAACTGCATTTCTGTTCATGCCTAGTTATAGCTAAAATATTGTCACCTTGAGCCATAAATATTTCCCAATTTACATATAATACATATCTTGCACAGTGTCTTCATTCCGGATTTTTTTCCCAGTTGCATTTGATCAATGTGACGATTCTCCTCCATTTTTAGTGACTATGACTAGCTTAAATATCCTTTGCATGTGAGGAACTCTGTGACGTGAGGCGATGATGATGGCCACATGGCACACCCCCAGAGGTCGGAATTAGAGATTGACGATGTGATCGATCCCACAGCTAGGTGACTGATAATTGAATCGGAATAAAAGAGCGGCAGCTCTTTTCATTCAATCCGCTCCTGTGATCCGAGAGCTAATATCACTCACTCAAGAATCAGATAGCGCGGACCGTGTTCCTAATGATACCTGTTATTTTAATCACTCTCTCGTGAATCAGATCCCGCCCAAAATGTTGAAAAGGGAAGTTAATAAGATTTTCTCTCATCTAATTGCCAAGAATATAATCATATAAATCACTTCTGTGTTTGACTGGATTGAATTTTTTAATAAAATTATATTTTTATATAAAAGAGTTTCCAACTTGATGGAAAATAATTTCAAGAATTGTATTGCTATATTAAGTTAATAGCAACGATCAAATACATTATTTTTGAGAAAGGAATCTCAAATCTGCAGATGAAAGAATTTAATAATAAGTTTTTGGTCGCATGTCTTTTTGCTTTCTAACTTTTCCAGTTTTTTTAAGCGTAGAAATAAATTTTTATTATAAATAGTAATTTTCATTAGAAAGTTGAAGTAGGTTATACTAATATATTTCAATTAGACTTGTCAATTCCAATAAAGGAAATTTGTTTTCAAAATTGCATTAAAAGTAATGTTACAAAATAGTTCAATGTAATTATTTGCTCAGTAATTTATTTAAATAAAATGTATTATTGTTTATTGAGGTATGTTTTGTTTTGTAATTAGAATATATCATTAAACTTGGGAAACTGGTTTAATAAATACATTTGAAATCCATGATTTTTTCTTTAATTTGTGAATTCGTGTTGGAAAATTTATCCGTTGGCGAATTTTTCACAATCAGAGTAGGTAATATAATACCATAGTTCGATGTAGTTGGGACTTAATGAAAAATAATATAATTTTTCATGTGGAAAGTCAGTTTTACTGAACTGAGAAAAATTAGGTATGAAACGCCAAAGGATAAAATAACAGGGGAAATCGATAATGTCCGATATCGGACTGAGATTACAAGAAACTAAGGAACCATAGTGTGGCCGAAAGATGACTCTGTTAACAAACATATTTTGTCGAATTGTTACTATGCAAAGCTTTGTGGCCACATTTCATATAAACCATGATAATTCATTATGTTCTAGAATTTTTTGTGAATAACATAATAAATATTCTATTCCACAACACTAACTCTTCCTAAAAAATTACAGCAGGAATAAAAACGTATGAATAAATCTTAGCATTTAACAAATCTATTGACGTCTGATATTAAAATGAAATAATTTTCAGACGGATTTTTCAAACAGTTTCTTTATTTTCAATCAAACGACGTTTCGGCGAATATTCGCATCTTCTTCCGGTTTTTCTCTTCACAATCAAATTATTGTTGCATCTCATTTTTCAAAATCAACACACTGTGTAAACACCAATTTTTTTATAATGAGAGGTCAGATTTTTTTACTAGATGTTGGGAAATTAATTTAAGTATTTAATACAAAGTTTGACGTTAGACATAAATAATAAGAGAAAGAGACCCTATTTCAGTCCCAAAGTTTAATCCTATTAAAATCTTTTAGGAACTTTTGACTTTAAAACGTCATCTTCATCTTTCTCATAGATTTTTGCTAGAAACCCAACATGCGTCAATGGTTATTTTTATGTCAACACTGATCACCAACAACAAAGTTGAGAACTCCTGAAATATATTTAGATGACTATAAATTGAGACTGTAATTGGGTTTCATTCCCTTCTTATTTAATCATTCAAACAGTTTACATTACGATACAGTTGTTAAACGAAAAATAACAATCATTTCTATTGAAGGCGGTAGACGAATTTCTCCGGAGGTTTCTTATACATTTTCCGGATTTCAGCCCTAACTTATTAAATGATTTTCGTTTTTCAAATACAACAGTCATCTGTTCTGGGGAAAGTGGCCATAAAAGATACGGTTAGATATAAATATAAAGTTAATCGGAAAAGTCAGAAACACACGCATGAATATACGTGCATTGATCATCGTCAAATGTGAGATGACCAATGATGTAATTTTTTCCTAAAGGAATAAAATTCGTATTATATGATTCGACCAAGATAGACTCAATATTAATGTCTAGTTTTGTATTAAAATCCTATAATATTTATTTGTATTGTTGACAGGTGTCTACGCAATTTACTATGAAAATTTGGCAATGTTTATGATCCTGAAAATAAATGAGAAAATTATTATTTAAGGTCTAATACAAACGAGATTAATACATGATTACCGTCCGCCTTCTGTCTAACGATTCCTAAACAATTATCTAACTGAAAGATGTCAGTGAAATAATTAAGTTAGATATTTTAAAATATTATCAAATCAGCGTGAACCGAAAACCAAGGTGGACTGCAACTTGTGGCATTACGTTCTGGAAATTTGATAATAAATTAAGAGCCCATAAATAAAAGTAAGGTGATCTTCAAATATGTTGAGTATTAATGTCTCTAAAAACAAGTTGGCAAGTTTCCTAAGTTATGTACGGAACAGGGTCTTCTAATAAAATCTTTGCAATCTATAATACAATATCATACTGTACTTATTGAATTGAGTAAACTGCAGCACTATTTCCATAGCTTCCACGAAATAAATATTTGTGATTAATGAAATAATGTGCCCGCGCCAGCTTCTCACATCACAGGGGTTTCGGGTTCGAACCAGGCACGAGCGTCGATGTTTGTGTTCGTCATGGTCTGGGAAATTGATGTTAATATTTGCCGCCAACGAGCATTGAAAAAAAAGAATACGGAGATTGTAGAATGATAAACGATTGCGCATTGCTTGCGGGAGACGTTGTTGCGAGTTGAACGCCCATCTGGACGTTGCAAAAAGCTGCTCAATTAATGCACTACCGTAATGACATTACACAAAAATTGACATTTTTCACAATTAGTAAGCCGTTTTAATGAAATAATTTCAGCATGAAAGAAGTTATATAGGAGTTTTTACAAATCCAGAAACATTTAGATTTAATTAAATGTACCATTATAACCTGCAACACATTCTCCAGGAGAATATACAACATAGAATAATTACAACTTTTTTGGGTAACAGGCTACATGAGGAGGGTCCTGAAACATCTAAGTTCCCTTTAATAGCACAGGAAAGGATTTTTTAATGATTAGTTTAAAGTCACACCAACTAAACGCTTCTTAGCGACTGCTGAGAGTTAGTTAACAATAATCATAAAATATAATCCAGCTTTCGGGTACCGAGTCAAGTAGATCCAGAAGGTCTTCTTGTGGTCCAAATGAGTGAGCCGAGAGATTAATAGATGTCATTGAAAAATCCCTCCGCTTCTGTAAACTCCTGGAAGGCGAACTGCGCCAACTGCGATGAGCTAGAGCTCCTGCCCAGAGAATCTGATCACCGTAGCTCTTCTATGGGGTTCGTAAAGAGGACAGTCAAAGACAAAGCGGGGCATGGTTAGGACCGTATCACAGGTGTCTGGACCTGGAAAAAAGTGATGGAAGGATGTAGCGGCCCAATTCTCTGTAGAAGGTTCCTTCATTTAGACTTCCTCTTGACTTCCAATTGTATGATTGGTAGTTGTAAAATATTGTCTTCCTATCTTTTAGTGTGCATGGAAGTGGTAGTTCACAGTTGTTTCGATTCCTTGACAAGCCAGATCATAGCCAATGATGACAATGTGGGCTGGGAACCAACATATGGTGGTTTTATGTCTGTTTCTTTTTAAATCGGTACAGGATTTTATTAATCGTCCTTCTAGTATTTAAAATCAAGGTTCCTGCAAAAAGTGTTGAAAGAGCTGCTCTTTTGTTTTTTTGTTTCATGTATTGCCTGGAGCTACGACGGAAGGACAGTTTCCTTGTCGCAGAGCTCCAAGTAGTTAAAACTCCATTGCGTGTTTCTCAGTGTGTGCTTGTTTGTGTTTCCCAGTGTCTGTGTGACATCGTGTGTCCGTGTTGTGTTTATATTGACTTTTGTCTATTTACATTTTCTTTTATTAATTTATCTTACGATTATTTGTCTCTAATTATGCATTTTATTTTTTTCATTTGTAATGTATGACGTATCCTATTTCCTCAATCGAGGACTAATGGAAACAACAATAAATCTGAATCTAAACCGTTAGAGGATTTCTCTGATTTATGCCTGAGTCGAGGATTAGTGACGGATTTGAGAGCCATGTGCGAGTCAGTAAAGATAAGTGCGCATTTTTCAGGTTGTCTGTCACAGAATCGCAGGGATTTCTGCGTCTTCTTGAAGAGTTAAGGATGCATAATGTTCAAGCAATACGTATGCTCTTGCGACTCCGACGTTTCACTTCAAGCCGCCTGTGATGCTTGTATTTTGAACTGTTTTCCTCAAAGTCCGTATTTGTGAGGGAGAGAACCAAGGGTAGGAGTGGTATTTTCCACAGAGGGAGAATAGTGTTGTGGATAATACTGGGGAGAAAGAATTTTCTGGGAGAAGAATTGAAAGGGGAAGATGTGGACGGCAGAGAAAGGTAGCCAATAAATAATAATTTATTTAAGTCTACATCGAGATGGCTGTGTTTCCAGGGAGGGAGATTGCGTTCTGCACAAATATTGTTTGTCGTCACCATCGAAGCTCAATCATCCACATCCGTTGGAAACTTTCAACGGTTTTCGGGGTGAGTTATGGTGTAATTTGGAAATACCTGACTAACAGCAGCTAAGCATTTGATCGTCCTTACTAATCTGATTTCTATTCCAAATAGTCTAATATATTTTTTTAGGTAATTTCTTTCCAAATGACCATTCAGTTCTCCGGAAATAGGACCTTAAGTAGGATATAGAAAACGATCCTAAACTTTGTCTAATCATTATGTAACTAAATAAATGTGAGTGTATTGTTATTAATATGTAATAATAAACTGAAAAAAATTGTATAATAAAAAAGCAGAAGTGTTTTTCGTCACTTATCATTATAAATCTTTGTTAGTAAAGTAATAAATAAGAGAAATTGTAAAAAGATAGTTTAAGCGTTACTTACATAACACGTTTGACCTTTAACGTTGTATATTGATTAATCCGATCTTAACATGAAATATTTTCATTTAATATTCTAAATATTTTAAAAAACACCATATCAAGTCCCTAACCGTTTGAGGGAAATTATCTTTTGGCATCTAGCAAGTAATACGTTTATAATGTAGTAAAACTACGCGAAGTGAAAGTCTGAAACCTGCGACTTTTTTTGTGTGTGGGTAGAGCTAATCTCTTCCTTCGAAATTATTTCATACAATTAAAACTGACCTTTTATGAACAATAGCGCAAAGGACTGGGTACGGAACTAATGCAAAACATTTCCGATGGCATCTGCAATTGAAAATTGTCTTATTGGCTGCAATTATAGAAATAAAAGCCAATGTGTGTTAATTGAAATAGGAGCCGATATGCTACTGGAAATAAGGGGGAGGATTTGTGGAAACCTACCGAGATTACGTGGAGAAGGATTTTGAGGCGAAGAAACAGAAAATGGCTTGCTGCCGGAGAGATAGAGAGAGCATTAAAATAAGAGCCGCTGTGAGAACTGGGTGTAGTATCTTGAGGCCTCAGCAGGTGTAAAATTTTAGTAGTAGTTTCTGCGATACTGACTCAAGGAGTCCGCCATGCAACGAAATCATCCGATGTAGTCATTGACTTTAGGCGTCTCTAAATCAGCAAACCGAAGCAAAACGCCGCCAGAGAATACAGCGGCAGTCCTCGACGGTTTGATTAACTTTAATTTTAGATGGTTTACATTGCCAGGCCTATTTCACATAGAGAACGTTCTCCCCACAGGTAACCCTTATTTAAATGAGTTTCGTGTAGATTATAAATTTATCAATTCTCTATCCTTTTATGTAACTAAATTTTCGTTTTTCTTTTTCTCCTGAATTATACGAATTTCATTGGTTAAAATAAATGTCTCCTTGGTTTTTATATCGTTTTATTATTACTATCATTATATCATCCTTCGGAAGTGTAAATATCCCAACCAATAAATATACTAATTATAATTAATATAGTAAGAAAACCACCCCCATATTTTTTACAATTGGCGTCCACTAACGTGGGGATTAATAAAATACCCACCCCATCCATAATTATATTACAATTTTTAACCAAAGTGTGGCCATATTAAATAATAAATACGTAAACCCTACACCCACATATGAATTACACGTTATTGAACCTTTAATAATTTCCCAATAGCCGTGAATTTTTTATATATCTGAAAACGACTATAATTCGAAGTATCAGCTGTAGAAGGCCTATATTTTACAGTTATTTTCTGTAAACAATACTTCTGTTAAACCGGCTGCTACGGTGCGGACAACTAATTAGCAACGGCCAAATAAAACGGCATTAAGCTTAGATGCTTAATATATTGGCTAAAGAGTAGCATTCTTTGGTATTTCCTTTCAGATTCGCCGCTGATACTTCAAATACCCTTACAGAGTAATTGAATTTCCATCCGTGCAGGTAACTTTATACTTCTGAAATCGACTTCACATTAAACGAGCGACTCGCCGATAAATTCAGCGCGCATTTGAAGCCATCGCTCATGTGCAAACACTCGGCTCCAAATTGGGAGCAGAGATCTTTAATGGGTGAATTCCAGACAATCGATAAGTTAATTTGCGACAAAAAGCGGAGCAACGTGGAAAGGCGCGTAGCAACTAGTCTCGAGAATGCGACAAAAGAGTCTGACAATCGCTTTCGTTGGAATCTGCGCCAGCTTTCCCACCCATTCCACCCAAGTATAATTACTCTTCACAGCCAGATAGAATGCTCACCAATCAGCATATTGCTTTCCCGTTCGGTAAACGCTGAACAGGTGGACGAAACTGCTCTGATTTATCTTGACTTGTTCAGCAACACATAAAACCATCAACGGATCAAGGGTACGTTAATTCAAAGTCGCACGTACAAGGAGTAAAAAAGACTACGCCAGATGTATATTGTAAGTTTTTAAGATAACCAATTCGGACGAAACTTGCATCCTAAGCTTAAAATTAGAAAGACGGATTTTCGACAAGCCAAAATAATTCCACATATTGATATTCATTCAGCTATTGAAACGACTGTTTATATTTTTCCTTTTTAAAATTTTATAGGAGATCAAGAAACGTGAAAAAAAATGAAAACATCTTCAGGAGGAAAATTAAGTATCTTTCAGAAAGAGTGAAAAGATCTTGACAGGATCGGCGAGAAGATTGCCAGAAGTGTATAACATTTATGAGCACCAAAATCGTTCGGAGGATAACAGAGGAATTTAAACGAGTACATTCTGTACATATATAACATTTTTGATACAACATTTTGTTCATATGCAACTAAATTTAATTTTTCCAAAATAATCTCGTCCCTATAATTAACCCAGAGAGAAAGAATCAATGTTTTAAAATGTTAAAGCAAAATTTGTATTTACTGCAATTACGTGTATAAATGGTTTATTATTAGAATTTTATATATTAATTGATGTAAGGATTTAATTATTTTAGAAAATAACCCCCATTGTACGTTGTCTTTGCAACCCAATGATCACAGGACCTCGCAATCTTTCACTTTCTTTTAATATGCTTTATATATGGACTCGTTAGTTAAAATAGTGCATTTAATATAAATAAGTATTTTTCGACCAATATCTGATATTCATTTAACAAAATTCAACTAAAACTATTAATGTCAACTTTTTTTGTATCATCAGATAGCGACTCTTTCTTCCTAAATAAATAAAAAACATTCTTCGTCAGTAAGCGTTAAAAATTGGAACACATAATGATAAATAAATTCAAGCAATAGTTATATTTATTGAATTATACATGAATAATCCAGCCAAAGGTTTCAGAAACAAATGTATGGTATTTTAAAAATTTAAAAAATATATAGTTTTATGATGGTATTAAAAAATTAATTATATTCATATTTAAAAAATAATATTTTTGCCCCTGAAGAGGTACCAAAAGGAACGACACGTTGTGCCGGTTAATTTTTTTTATTTTTTCTAATATTTTATTTTATTAAAATACATGTTTGACAATATTTTCAGGTTTATTCATACATCACTATGCCAAATTGTTATTTGAAAATATTTCTGCTCAGACGCTTCTTACAGTAAGCTGATCATTGGCTCTCTTAAAAGCACAATTATGAGAAAAATGTTTCACGTTGAACGCACCGAATGTTATGACAACGATGTTTTCGTTTGCATGGAAGAGATTGCGAGGGTTCTCGTAAACGAAACATTGGCACCAACCAATATTGGAACGTTCGAGATCGAAATCTAATTCCACGTTGAAAACGAAAGTTTGCTGTGGCGGAATGCAATTATGGAAGCGTACCTGTGAAGGAGGAGGCTCTTGGTGTTGACCCGTGACTGTACCCCCTTCCAAACCAGCTGCTTAACGTTTTCACGTCTTGCTACCTTGTTGTATCGTATTAGAGGCTGCTGGCCTGTTTTAGCTTTTTAATGTTTCAGAAACCGCTCCTCTCAAATAAGGGGGATTGACTCAGGGCCTATAATTTAGGCGGTTAACATCAATGGGTGGAAAACACACAAAGCTCGCGGTCAGTTTATATCTCCCGCCTAATGTAAACAGCTGCCAACCCTCCCGAGCCATTGGTCAGCAAATTTCCCTGCGTACTCACCTTCCTTGACATTGCGTACTGACGAAAGAGTAACAAATCCACACTAAGTGTTGGCGATTGGAGGGAGAGGGGCACACAAATAATCTTGAGCTACTTCACTATTCCAAAGCTGTTATTCCTTTGAGCAATTTCACTAGAGTTCTAGTCAACCCTTGGCTACCTTTTTCCACCTTCCACAACTCCCTTTTCAATTCCTTTTCTATGCTATTAAAGGGGATTGCCTGTTTCAGGATCACCCTCAAGTAGCCTGTTAAACAAAAAAATAGTTCTAAAATTGGAAGTAGGGAATATCCTGATATTCCTTATATAATGAAAATATCGATACTAAACGATGAGAATTGGCCGACCTCCTGTGGTGTAATGGCTCACAACTCAGGGGTTCTAGGCTCGAATCCTGGCATGGGCTTGGATGTTTGTGTCGTCATGGTCACGAGGACCGGGATTAAGGCTGCTGTGGAATTGATACACTGACCATGTATCACCGCAAATTCGGATTGTGTCACGCCAGATGACAGTCCGCAGCCGCCTCGGTAGGCCTAGGCCCTCGAGAGGGCTGTTGAGCCATTGGAAGCAGAAGAAACAGTGAGAATTAGTGGTAACAGCTATTAAAAATAAAGGCTAAACGCATTCCCAGACGTAAAACGAATTGACCCAGTGTTTGTGTAAGAAACAGGGCATAGTGTAACACAAAAAAAATACGACAACGTGTCTGTAATCTTTGTCGTTTTCGTCTGGTGATTCAAAATTGCCGCCTACCAGGTTAGCAGGTCAAAAATATTTACAAAACGTAAGCAATAGTGATTGGATATTGCAAAAACGTTTGTATCTGAAAAGAGATCTTCTCATGGGTTTCCTGTAGCCATGACGTTATTAGATTTTTTTGGTGGCCATAGAAAACTGTTTCAGTTATTAACTAAAATCGAAATACAGCCAAAAAAATTAATGTTTATTTAGTACTATCTGGGGACCCGGCTTTTCCCGGGTATTTATTTATATTATCCCGGTCCATTACTTAATTCTTGGTCAACACATGACTAAAATGGCATCGAAAACGTCACAATATGAACCTCAAATATACTCCCAATATCTCGTCAGAGAGGAAAATACACCCGGTACAGTAACAGGACTAAACATATTTTCAGTACTCTAACAGAATAAAATTATTACTTAAATTGCATATTAATGGTCATAATGTAAGACAGCGACTCCCTTTACACCGGTTTCGACACCAAATTCGATAATATCCTTGTTTTTTTGTTCACAAATATTGTCGTGGGTAACATTGTAAAAGTAATTGCCCTCAAACATTATCCTTGACTCAAGTATAAGCCTTTATTACATACGAAGCCGGGGTAGATTTCTCTTGAGAAATTTCCCTTCTGTTTGCCTCCAAACACTGCCTACGATCTTCTTCCGTCTCACAGTCTCGAAGATTATGAACTCTACTTGCGTTATACGTACGCCGAGCGAAATTTTGACGCCTCACTGGTGGTATTTTCTTATCACTAACAATAAGTAACACGTTGATGTACATCTATACACACAAAAACAAACTAAGTTTTGCTGTTGTGAAAGACATGGTAATTGAATACGAATAATTGTCAATTTATCAATACTGTATGAACACGCCCGTCCAGTCCAGTGGTTTACATAGTAGAGACAGAAATAGTGCTTATGATCGCTTCACAGTAAACCTTATAAGTAGCAGTTGGTTTTGAAGAGGGCCCGCTTTCATACGTTTCCAGCAATAGATGGAGTAATATTGCTTGCTCTCCTTCCCTCATGCTCCCAAAATTACTCTTGTTTTTATAAATATTTACCTTAAGATCTTCTGAACTATGCAAGATACGAGAAAATTTAAGTAGAAATTTTTTATTTAATTCCTGAATTTTTCATTGAAATCCGTTGAGCTATTTGAAACCATAGACAGATCAAGAGTATAGACAACCCGTATGCACTCAGAATCCTTCCCGTAGAATTATTTCATATTATGAGATTTTAAAGACTTTTGAGCACGTTAAAAAATGTTTATCTTGCAAATTGTATTCTGACAGTAACGAACACGAAAAAAAGAACCAAAACTGTAGTGAGGTCAAAGACCCTTACACTTAATTTTTCCACCATCCAGTGTAAATAATAGTAATGACTGTATCTTTCCAACAAGAAAGAATGAGTTAAACAATTTTCTTATAATATATACATCTGAGCTATATTTGCTACTTAAAGCTGAACACATGACATATGCGGTTCACTATTTATAGCAGTGTTTCTGTTGATTACGATTTTATTTAATCAGAGGTTATACTCACTAAATTCACTCTAATTGACAAATTCATTTTGGCGCCAGTCAGACTCCGACAACATGAGGCGACGAAAAGCAACCCGGATCGTGTGAAATGCTAAGCACAGGAGATTAGCAAACATTCAACTGCCCTGGGCATTTTCCCCTCGGAAATTTCGAAGGACAATTCTCCCTCTGCGAATTTAGATGACCACCGCGGGCCAACCTCGAAATTTGATTGGAGAAGGGGGTTATGCGATCTGGTTCCACCATCATAGTAGTAATGAGAAGAGCTGACCGCGAGTGGAGAGAAACCTATCGGGAATGGATTTTTGAAGACGGAAGCTAAGAGCAGACATGGTGTAAGGAAGGAATCGGAAATGGATCTTTGAAACAGGGGAATGTAAGAAACCAAGCTGGTCTGGCCATAGCATCATGCACACGCAGACACAGAGAGAGAGAGAGAGAGAGAGAGAGAGAGAGAGAGAGAGAGAGAGAGAGAGAGAGAGAGAGAGAGAGAGAGAGAGACGAGAATAGTTTGTCAGCATTGAATCGTGCATGAAATAAGTTTGTTTTTAATTTCTTGAGAAAACTGAGAGAAGGAAAGCAGAGAACACAGAGAGACGGAATCAAGACAGCAGTAGGTGGCATCACCGTCCACGTAATCATCACCAGGTACGAGGATGAAGAGAAGGAAGGAAGACCACAGGTGCCTAGCTGTGCACACAAAGGACACAGCTTCTTACGAACACAACAATCACTGGTGTGTCAGTGCCATTGCATCAAAATGCGTATGACAAGTTCCTGCAGCACAAAAACGGCCCACATATTCATGCCTCTGAAAATAGATCGAGTCTCTTTCTAAATATTAAGTCTAAGTTATCTGTGGAATAAGTTTGTTTTAATCATAAACTAAAGCAATAAATTAATGTTTTAACATTAACGTAATAACTTTGTCATTATTTAAATTAAAAAACTAATTTCCCCCAGTTGTTAATTATTTTACATTATTAACAATACTATAATGTTTTGCTTAGTAAGGAGACCTTTCCTAGGGTAATCGGTGGGTTATCTAAACAACTCATTAAAAACGCAAAAAGTATTAATTAAAATAAGACGACTTGGCAGTATACATACGGTTGAAATTATTGCCTTAGGATATATACATGTGAGTTTATAATACTGCTCTTATAAAAGTAGCATATATTTCGGGCCCGGAACCAATTTGGTGGCTCATAATCCGGTCTTACACCAAGATGAGGGTCGGCTTACGGAGACGCTATCCTAGTTTCTACACTCGGAATGCGCTGTAGATTTAAATCTGACGGTACTATTCTATGACAAATCAGGCTGCGCATAAACTTCATGCTGACACGGGATACTCCACACACTGGGATAACCAAATACATTTGCCAAATTACTTTCACCAACTGTCTAACATATGTGCACTTCTATCCACTGACTTGCGATGGATAATTCAGGATCTTCCTGAGCGGGCTTTTTGCCTTGGCCTTGCCGGTACCCTTTACCTCTTTGAGATTTCGTCACCATTGTTTTCGATTCATTGCAAAATAAATATAGAAGAAGGTATACTTGAATTAATAAATTTTTAATTGCTATACAATAATACATCTATTTCTACATTAAATTTGCCCTGAGGTATCCTCCTCTTCATTAGAGTAAAAACTTGATTGCACTATGGAAGCACTCGATTCTGTCATATGGTGACCAATGTTTTTTCTCATTCTTAACTTCACATGTCCAAGCTTCTGTAAATTTACACTAGATAGGTAGAAGGATGTGTCTGTCTGAGAATTGCGCCTCAATAAACAACAAAGGCGTCTTGTGTCAATCTTACCTGCGCATAAACAAGGTAGCTTCCGATTACAAAGATAAAAGTGACTAAATTCTAATTCATGATTTGTTATTCTCTCACTTTATTTCATTGACAGATCGGAAGGTGGGGGTGGGGGGCACCGAAGCTTTTCAGAGCTCTAAAGCCTTTAGTCTATGTTTGGGCTTCCATCTGGAAATATGGTTAGGCTCTCTTCGGCTCAGTAATCTTCAAATTATTTATTAAACTAAATCTTGAAAATCCTTCTAGAGTCTTTGATTCCGTTCACGTTTGGACGGCTTGGTTAAAAAACTTCACATGCCGAGTCTTTCCTATCATCTATCCTGAATTCCCCTTTCTTATGTCTCTGAAGAAGAGACGACGACGGATATATCTTGAGTTAACCCCCTTTCAGTCTGATCAACACCTGTTCTTGGCTACGAATTTAATCCTCCTTATTTTGATTTTCTCAAGTTTTAGACACGAACGCATTTCAATTCAACCCCACTGTAGAAAGAGAGCTATGGCAGAATTTTTACTAAAACATTTGAAACTCAGTTTATGATTATCTAATAAGTGCTTGCTATACATTTAACAACTTAAACTAAAGTTTCATAAAATTGGAAAAAGGGACAAACAGTTGAAGAAACAATAGTGTGCATTAAATTTTTGTAGGCTTCCGAAGTCTATTAAATAAATCAATATTTTTTTTAAAAAAAAATGTGCTTGTATCTCTGAGTGATGTGTTGTGTATTGAATTTCTGCGGTCGTTCTGACACTGTTCCGCCGTGACACTGTTGCAAATGTGCGACAGTGCTAGAGATCCGAGCTGGATCGAAATTCCGTGTCAAATAACGATATCCAGTCGTCCGTTAGTCGGGTCAGTGACCCGGAGTGCAGTGATGGAATTTTCAAAGAATCGGGGCGGTTTAGCCGCACTTGGAGCAGGAATTTGTTTACTAGCGGCACGCGACCCGGATGCGATGAAGGAAAGTGCCGTAATTACGTCGGCCACAATGCCTATGCAAATGTACGTCATTTTCATACGACAACGGCTCTCAATGTCGGTACATTTAATATAACCTTCATCTGGCACCGTCTATATAGCATATATGGAATGTTAGTCAATAAAATTTTCGTACTTAAGCTACGATTAGGTGAAATCCAGGAATAGAACTATCACAATATCAGAAAAAATAGCCTACATCAAATTAAAAAGTATCAATTGAGCTTATACCCTTAACATGAAAAACACATGATAGAGTTATTGCAGGCAGGATTTCACAAACGTTTAGATAATAGAATACTGACTTTCCCCGGTAATTAATTTATATAAGCCCGCTGCAGTATTTAATTAGACAGTAATCTCTTTCTCAACATGTTATTGAACCGTCAGATAGATCCTCACAATTTTGAAAACCTACCTTTTCACGCTCCCTATAATCGAAATCCCACAAATGAAAATAAATGTTTCATTTAGGAGGTTATATTGAATTCCGCCGAATGAACATGTGTACAAATAATAATTGAAACAATTGACCTACTCTGGTCTAGTGGCTAGCGTGGTTGCCTCGCACCACTGAGGTCCTGGGTTCGAATCCTGGCGTTTGTGTTGTTTGAGAAACCACACTTCGATACCCCTACATGTGTATGTATAATCGTGCGCAGTCGTTAATGACCTTGCACTTGATGCGACTATAAACATAAAAAATTCGCCGTCGTAACCCGAGAAATATTCTACAACTGCTCTGGGAAAGGATTCGGGGTTTAATAATGCACTAGTCACACTTAGTCAAAATATTTTTTTATTCATTTACAGTCGCATAAACAAAAAGTCATTAGCGACTTATACGAAATTACGATATTCGTTCTATTTTTGGACTTTAAATCAACAATTTTGCACATTTTTACTTAACATTTATATTTTAAGTGCTAACCTTAAATGTAGCTAAAAGAATATATACTAAAAGTTTACAGTTTATGGTATAAATCGTTTTTTAAGAGTTTTATTAAGTTTTCCCGTGCCTCTTTTTCCTTTTGTAAGCTGGTTAAGATCATTTTCATTTAAAATTTCTTTCCTCTCTTCTTCAAATTTTGGGCAGTACTTCAACAGGTGTTCAACTCTGATCTGTATATTGCACTGATCACAAATCAGTGGGGGATCTTTTGTTATGATGTAGAGAGATTTGTAAACTTTGTGAGTTCGGTTCTTACTCTCGATAGGATCCTTTGATCTCTTCTTTTGACTTTTTTGTTGTTTTTTATTGCGTAGAAGTCGTTTGTTTCATGATGGATTTTGCTGATTTTATATGACTTCCATGTTATATTCCATATTTGTGTTAGTTTTTTTTTAGTTTTTGTCCATAATTCGTTAAATGCATTTGTGGTATCTATGGTGTGGTTTTGAGGGTACTTTTCCACGGAGGGTCTTTACAGTTTTGTATTGGTTTTATCGCTGGCAGGGCATATTCTATTTTATCACAAATATTCCTGAGTCTTGTACAAAAATGGATGTATCTAGATGAATACTTGTTGCAGGATTGATGCCTGGGGAGGATTACATTTCTAATTATTGGGTTGGGAGAGAGTAATACTTTCAATGCGTATTTAACACATAGGATGTCCCTTCTGGGTCAAAATATTATTTAAATGCTCTTAATTTGTTCAATGTCGAATTGATCTTTAAATAAAACACTCAGTATTCACACAATTACAATACGCAGAACATCTCGCAACTCAGAAATCTAAAAGTGAAATATCAAAACAATGCCAAGCTACGACGCAATGAACTCGTTCATGCATTGATGCTTAAGACAAATTCCACAGATTATTCAAATGGTCAGTCCAATGTTTTTTATGTGAGAAACAGCGTCACATACCGTGTGCTACTAAAGCTAGAACCATTATGGGCCGTCATAATTCGAAAATGAATCAAGCCGTTTAGGAGGAGAAGGATTACGAACACAAGCGATATTTTATGATGCACAAATATATTTTTTGTTACAAATAATATAAAATAAATGGTCAAATGTCAGAAATAGAAAGATTTTAATTTAAAATAAGGCGTTTCGTCCCCAAACTTGCGGGATCAGTTGTTTAATTTATACACGCATTATTACTCACCAAGTAGACTTTTGTAGATCAAGCCCCCGTTTACTTTATTTTAAACTGTATTTCTAAATCTTTCATATACAAAAATTCTACACACTAATACAAGAAGAATAATACGAAAAAATCTATAATTTTTCATAGTAAATCAATTAACGTCTGTTTTAACATAATTAAAACGAATAAATTTACGACGAAATTACAAAGTTTTGACACCTTGCATGAGACTTCCTCAGGTAATTTCATCAAATGTTAAATTTTGAATACTTATAGATTTTGATCAA
The DNA here is from genome assembly GCA_034510155.1 of Eucriotettix oculatus. Lineage (NCBI taxonomy): Eukaryota > Metazoa > Arthropoda > Insecta > Orthoptera > Tetrigidae > Eucriotettix > Eucriotettix oculatus. The sequence goes on along the minus strand of CM067377.1, from coordinate 45,674,507 downwards.
GAAATAGAAGTCTAATTGTATAAAAATTCAAACTGGATAGGTTGAAAGGCTTCTTCATCTCATTAATTGAAATGTTGTCAACAGAAACCCACTAGATAAGTAACAAGGCGAGAATACAACCTGCCCAAACCTCATACAAAGCTCGAGATTGATTAATTGGGTCTACGACAATCCAGCCGCACTCCCTACTTGATAGTACAGTTCGGGAGATTTAGCTAGTCGTGTGTCAATAAAATGTGCAGTGGACAACTCCTTCGTATTGTAGTGGGAGTAGACATGACTCACTTGAACTCCAAATTTTGTGGATGTGTAGAACCAATTCTGAAAACATTAGCTCTAGGCAATATATTGCCATCAGTTCAGTACATGTTGTATGTCAAGAAACATCCATAATGTGTGTTTAATAATAAGTACAGAGTGTGTTAAAAAGATGCGGCAGTCTGCATATCCCATTCGTAAGAAACAATTAATGTTTTTAACAATGTTAATAGCGGTCCGCCAGTTCGCCTAAGGGAAAGTTCCTCCTAAAAAGGAAATACTCCCCGTCCCCATCTCCTTACTCTACCACTCATCTGATATGACACGTAGAATCTCACGAACTGTATTTTAAGTCCGTCCATACACCTTAAGTCTTTCTCTCTGTGATAAAAAATCAAGTCTCTATTCCGAAGATAAACCTTCAACTTCTCCTACTTTCCTCGGATCCTCTTCTCTACCGTATCAATTCAATGTATCTTTTTGTCCTACATGAGAAAACGGCGAATTATTAAAATGACCCTCTAACTGTCTGAAACGACTGACCTAACTGAACTCTATTTAATGAGAAAAACCTAAAGTTTCCTCCACTAGGTAATTACGTATTCTTTATCAAGCCTTTCACTCCACTTCAAGAGTCCTGACCATAAAATATTTTAAACTAACTTCCTCTAACAATGTAGCACGCAGCTTACAGTCAACTCTTGCACGTCGAAGACTCCAACAACATTTTCGTTTCCAAGAATAATAAATATCATTGTGAATGGGGAAAACCAGTGTTTGCGTCTTGACCTTTGTTAGCCTGTTACTGTGCAATTTTATAGAAAATCTAGTATTTAATACTATGCCTCATTACAAATGATACGAGTATTTTTGGAGCTGTCGGGAAGACGGCAATTTTGTTGAACGAATATAGTATTAAAAATGATAGTAAAATACACCTTATATAATAATTTTATTGGTATATAACTCTAAAAGTTATTGACCTTTTTCAGCTAACCTCTCGAATCGCTAAATTTAGAACTATTGGAGATTAATCCTTATGTAAATGTCTATATAGTTGTAGTTACAAGTTAAGTAGTATATATGAATACACTTATCTGAATTAATTAGAAAACAATTCCAAATTATACAGAAGAGTGATTTTGAATGTTTGCGTGTTATATTTTGAATTCTGTGGCCATGAGTTGCCACACCCAGGAACCTCACGTCAAGACAGAACTTGCAAGTCGTAATAACCGTGACTCGGTTTTTTAGGCCACTCAAAACACTAAACCTAAAGTTGTCTTCGTACTTGTCTACCTACGATTCAGTACCATTTCCTGTGGAATAAATTCTCTCCAACTAGCTCTTCCTTTAAAGTAATGTGAACCGTTCGTATTTAAAATAGAAACTTGTCACAATTCATATTTCTTATATGACTACAATATCAGTTACAATTAGTGATAATCTTTTTACGTACTATTAAAATAATTTTACACAATCCCCTTCACTCTGTATAATAAGGCTATCATGAAATACATAGTGTCTTTCTACAAAATAGATCATCAAAGATCAAAGGTTTTCACGCTGTAACTGTTGCAGGTTTTCACCCAGGTCAAACGATTATTGCGCGAAGTTTTGACAAAAAATAAACTTACTTCATCTTATAGGTTCAATTGCTACGGAGTTACCTGATCTTTTGTGATTGTTAATGAATGACAAAATGCTTAGTTATGTGGACTAAAATGTGGGACTAGTTCCAATTGTTACACGAGATAACTTCTTGTGAATATTATTTATGCTGAACAGAATAGGTCTCAATGTCTGGGGTTGGAAAATTAAGCAATTAACAGATAATATTCACAACATTGAATTAATATAAAATAGTTTTACATATATTATAATTGTTATTAATTTATATTGAATATCTATGTCTATCAGTTTTGTGGAGGTCATTTCATATGTAAAATTCACTCATATAAAATGCAAGAAGTTTTATGGATGTGTTTTCACTTAAATCTAGGATTGTGATGACGGGTGAATGACGAACGGACTCGAATCTGCGTTCTCAACTGATACACCAATGTGATTCTTGTTGACAGTCTACAATGCTTAGAGCTCAAAATATATTACAGCGTGCGTAATGAATTTATTAAATTAGATTATTTTTATTCATGCGTAGAAGGCATTATTGGGGATTACTTAGGCTAAGAAAGGCACGGGAAGAAAGGAACGGAATCTCCGACGGGCACAAACCGAAGTTATTTTTAGTTTCTTTCCCCGATCTATGTTTCTGCGAAACATTGTGCGGGAAGCAGTTTACTAGGCAAAACAATAGAAAACCCCCAGAATTTGAGAACAGTGATAGGCCTAAATTATTACATGACACTACTTTTGTTAAGGGAAAACATCCGAGCACGGGCGTTGTTGAAATAGATTAAAGGACAGTTCGTCGTAGTTAGAGAAACGAGACGTAGGGTGATTCAGAAAAAATGTAGCTTTCATTCAGAGTGCGGTACTCTGTCAAATGCTTCTGAGGTCTAAAAGCTCTGAAATTCGCCGTCAACCACCGAGAATCATCTCTGCAGCACGCAAACGTGCATTGCAATCACAGAAAAATATTGTGTCGACAGACGAGTAAGTGGCAATACGTTACATCTTCCGTTCTTTTGCGTGTCGCAATTTTGCCCCAATCAGTTTGCCTGTGTACCCAGAGAGAGAGAGATAGGATCTGTTCAAATGATGATATTGTAAATCTTGTATATAAAGGGAAAGTCGGATCCTGTGGTCCTTGTATTTAATTTTTACACAATTTTTTCATTGATAATAAACGATTATTTAATTCACTTTGTTAAAAATTTTATATACTTTTCACGTTTAACAATAGCAGTTGAAATTAAAAGAAGATAGTTTTAGTTGCCTTTCTCGATCCGTGGTTCTGTAAAAATATTGCGCGAGAAGCAGTTTGCTAGGCAACCCCCAAAATTCATATGACCGTGCTTGTGTTAGGGGAAAACCCCCTATCACTTAGCGTTGTTAAATGTTTCAACACACGCGAAAAAAAATATTATTTACAAAAACAGCAATTCCTTATACGTCTGGCAAACAGCATTTCTATGCAGCACAAAGGAGAGTTTCGCTGAATATGTGTATAAACCGTTAGATAGACGAATCACTCATCTGACTGTTATATTGTTTCGTTGGAGTTACCCAAAGCCATGGCCGCTGGACAAAATCACTAATCTGCTGCGTCTTTGGCCGGAATTAGTGCTGAATTCAATAATTAGGTATCGTTGAGGTAAACAGCGACACTTTTGATTCCGATTCAGTCACGTGCTCAGATCCAGCGTGGGTCAGTCAAAAATATTTAACGGTAAAGTATTCGAAATTAGCATCGAATAATTTATAAATAAATACTGAAGACGGTTTTCCAGAATATAAATCCGAAAATAGCAACAATTTTGGTTTCTGTCCTGTCTCTGAAACGTTAAAACAAATCCTGAGTTTCTTTGGTGCTCCTTCCAGTAACGCCTTCGAACGCTGGCTTCAAATTTTCGCCTTCCTGCAGAGTTTTCTCTCAAATTTTTGAAAGAAAATTTGTACTGAAATCTGACATTGTCATTTTCTCAGGTCACACAACACTCCTCATAAAAAGATAGAGCGACCACATAGCATAAATTTCGTGATCAATTTGTAATATGTTAATATGACGAAGTTTCGTATACAGACAAATACGTGAACTTTTCTGTAGAAGTTCTCCGAATCTTCATCAAATATGGCATGTGACAGTACCCGAAACAAGGCTATAAAATTGCAAACACATTCACGATAAATTGACAAAATCTTATGTTTCCGTTTGATGTTTTTGGGTTACTGTTTCACTTTTTGTATTCCAAGACTAATATAATTCTGTAATCCTTTGACGTTAAAATGAATTTCCTTGAAGTAGATCCATCTTGAGATAAGATATGAGTTGTGAAGAATAAAGAAGACGTAAGATGTTTTGTAGGCAGACGAGGAGTGGCGGAAGCGGGAGGTGTGCACGATGTGACTCAGTGCTCAAGGACGGCGAGGACCTTGTCGCTACTAACACAGACAGGCTTCAACAAGCTCGCATGCAACGTCACTTCCTAGGCTACACAAAACGCACGTTTACTCCAACGTAGACAACTATATAGAGTTGCTGATTATCCCATCGATAGGAGGGTAAGGATGAAGGATGTAAACATAAGCTTTTTCTTTAGTAAAAGATTTCATAAAATACTTTTTTGCAATTATTGGCATTAAATTTATAATAGAATCGGCACACATTAACTAAATCATCAAAGTATAATAGTTATACTTCAAATTATAAACTCATTATTATAAAACGTTAAACATAAATTAACGTCTTAGCCTACGTTGCGCGCCACCAATAAACAGGACTTTTAATTTTGAGCAAAAAAAAAATTATACCCATTTGAAATAATCATCAAAGACACATTTTCTCTGGTTAAGGCTGAAAATTATGCATTTTTACACTAATAATAATTCATGAAATTTATAGTGTAGCGAAGTAGAACCCGGCCCAATTTTCTTACTATTTATGGAACTTTAAATTGCATAAATATTTCGGCATGAGCATGTCGCTGGCCAGGAATAAGGGTTTTTGCCGCGCACCGACTTGGCGGCTCGGAATCAAAACAAAGAGACAGCGGTTGACACTTGGGTTATGAAGCTCAGACGCCTCGTCGCCGGTCTCGGAATTTCCTAATCTGTGTGAGAATTTGGTGATCGGGTGGCGTGTGCTCCCCAAATGTAACAAGGGATATTATTGGAGAATATCCATCCCTGCCACCTTAGTGATAGGCGTCGCATAAGTGGGGACGAAGTTTTAAAGAGGTGGACGGAGGCATTTAGAAAGAGATTGGCAGCAGCAAATTGGAGGCGAGAGCAGAGTGGTGGCGACAGCAGAGTGGTGGAGGCAGCAGAGTGGTGGCGAGAGGAGACTGATGGCGGAGAAAATTAGACAGATTGGCAGTATAAAGTATGATGTGAAGATTGATAGGTGGAGGAGAGTGTGATGCGTGTTTGATGATTGGAGGAAGTAGTGTAGGGTGAGACATTAACAAGTGGAGGAAGATAGTGTAAATTACGGACTGATCAATTAGAGGAGGTAGCGAAGACGTGTACCATGTATTTATCAGTCGAGGAAGCAGCAAAGAAAGGTTTTAACAACGAGGGAAGAAAGAGTAAAAAGCTGAGTTCCTCAATTCCGGCAGCACAACTTTGTGCTATTGTCTACCGGCCGCTTCAGAGTTCCACAACAAGGAAGTTCCAGTGACATCTGCAACAAGACGCATATGCAAACGACTCAGGTTCGTCAATGAACGGAAAATCTGTTAACGTGGTCACCCAAACTACAATTACCCCTAAGAACTTAAATATAATCCCCTTTTTAATTCTTTATTTTTGTACATGATATATACACGCCGGACCCATTTTAAAATAATTGTGTTTTCAGTTAATAAATGTTCATATTAAACCTTAATTATTAAATTCATTAAATAATTAATACCCCCATCATTTGCAATACTTAGCAATACAATTTGGCAACTTCAAGGATTACAACACTGTAATATATTTTAGTGAACTTTTTTTAATAGAAGAACAATTTTGTTTTATTTATTGGTGTATTTAAGGACAAATTAACTATTATTATTTCATACCGGTATTAAATTAATTATTAGTAGACCAGACGGAACTGTTAATATGCTTAAATCTGAGTAGTTTTCTCTTATTGTTGGCAATCAAGCCCCAAAAGAAAAAGGCGTTGGCATGGCCTGTACCTGTATGATACATCTCGAAGAAAGGAAGATTGGAATTCAAATCAAAGATGCCAATAAGGATTGAGATTCATTGACGGAGCGCGTGGAAGAGACATCACCACTGCGGATAAATTTTTCCTTAATTTCTTTATGTGCACATCATTCGCCTATTCGGTAAATCGGCGAGCTAGTGATTTTCACCCAGAACTTCACAGATTCAGCCCCTGCGCTCAGGTTCCTGCACGTTGGAGAATTTTGGGACCGGCAACTTGATATACACGCATCCACACGATCTACTGTTATCACAAACGATGGAAAACTGTAAGCTTGAATGCTTATTTAACACACCCATTCTGTGATGTGAATTAATTCCATAAAATCGTATTCAATCAGCCAATTTCAGTAAAATTTGAAACCTTGGTTGTCAATCGTAGCAATCGTCTCATCTGATGGAAATATATTCCCGTAAAGACTTAGCTACATTTTTGTTCAATATAGTACTTTCCGTTGTAAATACACATTTTATACGGAAAAGCATTAACGTCTGCTTCACAAATCGGACTATTACATTTACAGCCTCATTCTGGCCACTGGCGATCAAAATATTATGTGTAATTTTAAATAATAAAACTGTTTATTATCTTCAATTCTTAAAAAAACCATACTTTTATTACTGTCCGTTGCGTTAATATATTTGTGCATGACTGTGCTTCCTCGACGAGACAACGAAGAAGCTGTTGTCCAATGTTAACATATTGAAAAATTGTTACATTGTGATCTTTGGTTTCCGCAATGTATGGCTGTTACTTCCCATTATAATATTATCCTTATTAAAAAATTGTAATTTAGTATTAAGATTTTTAGCCCACGCAACGTAATGGTAATCAAAATTTTGCTCATGAACCAGAGACTATACGAGAGGCAGGATAACAGGAGACATTTCACTTACTCAGCTTCATACGGACCTGTGGCACCTTATTAAGTTCCCTTGGCACCTCAAGTTTGTCCCACACACACACACACTCTAAACGGCTCCCTACCTAGTCACTCATGTACTGCACTGACGTCAACTTTTTATCTATTATTTTACTAATCCCGTGGCTGGTTCCCGTTGAATATCTTAGCGGGTTCACTTCCCGCATCACTTGAATAACACCGCGGTGCCTCCGGTTCATTACAAGGATGAAGTGGGACCATGGGACTAATAAGTAAATTGCATTTGACCCCGTTATATCGATTAGTACAATTAAGTGTCCTACTTAAATAATAATAAAATTTGTTGTGGTTTGGTAAGACACCTTTATCTGAAGTGACATCCCAGAATATATATTTCAATCGACGCAAAACGATTCTTATTTCAGGGATCTCAAACTATACAATCACTTTTTCTAAACTTGTAACCGTTTGGATGCAGATCTTTCTGTTATTTTGTTCTGTGTTAAGGAGAGTCGGAAGGACCTTCCTCACCATTGTTAAAATTGTGATTTTTAGGAAAACTTTACAGATATTGCTCTGATATTTCACAGCATAGTTTTAATCTTATGGTATGTATGTGAAAGCATATTCATTACTTATTATAATTTTGATTTTTAATTTATATATTAATGTCTGTTTTAATCTAAAAAATTTTCATCCATAATTCATAATTTCAATACTCTTTTCTGCTTCCACATACATGTTATAATGTTATGAATATTTAAGTGCTGTCTCTGTAACGGTTTCTGAGAAAAATGTACCAATTTTATTATTCATAGGATAAGACCTCCCCATTTTTATCTGCGGGCCAACGTCTTGTTACTGGTACTAAATGCTCTGATAAATGCTAAACATTGTACATCTTTCTTCAGTTTATAGTATCGTTTGGTAATCCACTTCGTATGTAAACCATTAATTTTATAAAATTACTCGTTGCTTTCACACGTTTACAATAATAGATGGAGTGCGAATGCTCGCCCACCCCCTCCCTCTCTCATGCTGCCAAAATCACTTAATAACAAAGTAAGGGGGATGAATGGTATAGGAACTTCTAATAGGACTTTCAACTTGCAGTTGGTTTTCACCCCACCTTTCGCTCCGTAATTCAATGGAGTTATAATATTTACATTAATATCATATGAACTCTGCAAGATATCGCAATGAAACATACACGAGAATGAAAATTCCTGTTTCAATCCCTGAAGCTTTCATTGAAATTAATGGAGCCGTTTTGGAGCATAAACACATCAAGAAAATAGGCAATCGGAATTTACTTTTAACAGATTCAAAAGCTCGTGTGCCAAGAAAACATCCCGTGAAATTAGTATTACATTTCATATTATGACATTTTAATAAATTTTCCGTACGATTTCTTAAAAATGTTTTTTATATAAACTTTGGCCTGACAACAAAAAAATAATTACCCAATTTGGTGCAGTTGTTCGGAAGGTATGGGCGTACGTACATTTCGGCGATATATATATATATATATATATATATATATATATATAGATTAATGTCTATAAAAGTGAGAAAAATAAACTTGATTGAAAAATAACAATTTCTTCTCTCGACATTGAAGTTGATTGGTTTTAATATTCAATTTTCACATATTTTTGTTTTGGATTTTCAGCACAACCATATCAAGTGATTGTCTGGATTCAAAGTTTTTCTGTTTATTGTCGTTAACTGAGAAGGCCGCATGATAAGAATATAAAAAGTATTTATTAGTAGACTATTAGTTTAGTAGAGTGTAAAAGTAATGTATTAGTGCACTGCGTGTTTAGATTAATGGAAATGTTGCACCTGACGAGTTCTAAACAAAGGAAGAAGAAAGTTGAGAGGTTTTAGTAATTTTAATTTTCTGAGTCATCGTTAAATATATTGATCTTCTTCACAGACATTACATTATATGCATAGGGTTACTTTATTTTAGATCAAACATCGCAATTTGTAAGAAAATGAAAATTTGATTTAAATCTGTTATTCCATATCAGTCTCCAAAATATAGCAAAGATAAGTGTGACGTAAAGCCTGTTAGTAGGATAGTCTTCCGTAAGTAAGAATAATGGATAAATATAGCATCATTGGAATCTGCGATACTCTGCTTACTGGCGAACAGCTTCCTAGAAACAAGCAGCTTCCTCTGACCGAGACGTAAGACTCGATTCCCGCGAAATTTCGCTGATGTACTCAATGAAACATTGTCCAGGCTTATTTCTACGTTCTTAGTACCACACCGGACGTTTACGTCAGCTACATGCTATATAAGCGATAATAATAGTAATTCATGGCCCTTTCACATGATCTCTGAACTTACTAGGATATTTCCAAACAACGTTTTCCATACAACAGATTTACACTTGTTTAGACTATATTAATAATATTTGCTGCTAGAACACATCGTAACGTTTCTTTACGCACCGTTATTTGAAATTTTAATATTTTTAATAAGAATTACGAATCGGGTGGAGAAAGACACGTCTCTAGTTGCAGAGTAGATTTTTAAACTTGTTTTTCTGTCTGAGGACTTGATTTCTCCAATCATAAAATTCATTGTCGTTATTTTATTATTGTTCAACATGTAACTTCATAGCTTCATTTATTTTTTATAGGTAAAATGAATGTTGCGTTATGTAAAGACAGAAATATTGTTTCGTTTGATGCCGCAAGTTTGTATGGTGTGGTTTTTGTAAAATTATACTGCAAGAGGGGAAATGAATTATGAGAAACGATACGATGGTAGTCCAAGAAGTAAGCGACATAACGAAGGATACATAAAAAATTGAAAAGAAAAAGGCCTATCTTAATTTTCCAACCTCGTCCCGCATATACATTTTTCCAGCTTCGATCCCCTGTTTAAAGTGAGAACCATGGAGCTTCTCCAAATAACTGTAAGCCGCACTCTACGCTTTCATTATAGGCAAATCCTTTCTCTGGAAAGACTGTGGCGCCAAATGTTGCGAATAAGGTGCGTGAGGAAGCAATTACAATTGTAACGTTTTGAATTTTACCATCACGATAATGGATGGATGCGTTGTCATGACGAAACGATTCTTACTTTATCGCCATATGTGGAAGTTTTTTTTAGTTGATTCCATCACTCAAGCTCAGCAATGAGTTCGCATAATACTGAACGGTCATAGTTTTTCCTCTTTGAAGATAAAAATTATTCTTCGGGTATCCCAAAAACTGACGTCCTGACCTTACCAGCAGATGGAACTATCTCAGCTTTTGTCACCGATTCCCCCCTTTCAGTCCATTGTTTTGACTGTTCCTGTGTTTCATGTGTGAAGTGGTGGACACATATTTCGTCCATGGTTATGAGTGATCGTAAAAACCTGGGTTTATTGATGCGAAATATCGAATTGCGTTCCACCCAACGTTTGCAGCAGTGATGTTCCAGTGGGGTAAGGAAATGAACAACAATATCGCTACTTTTTGACTGGAAAGGATTATTAAATTGGTTTTCTTAGGCCAACTTTCTCAGTTAGAAACTGTTCTCCTATTACCTCTATAAACTCTTCCAGCTTTGATACCCTGTTTGAGTGAAAAGCTCGAAGCTGCTCGGAACAGTCAAGTGCCACTGGCTCTAGTTCTTAATTTTTAGCAAATCCTTTACCTCTATCGGTACAAAAAATATCATGAAATTACTCGGCAAAGATATTTATGAACTTTCTTGATTCAAAAAATATCTGGTAAAACATTTCTTCAAGGCTCGGCGTTGTTTCGAATTTCCCTATACAGTCAGTGTGTGCCACTAACCATAGTCCAACACACCGTCGAATTATTTCCGTGAAGTACCATATTATTTTTTGGAATTTCGATTTTTGGAGCTGTTTCGGATAACCGAGGTTTTGGTTGACCCGAGTTATAATAACCGGTTTTGTACTGTAATTACAATTTTAATTATTAATTTCTCAAAAATTTTAAAAGTTTATTATTCATAACTAGCAATTAAAATAATTTATCCTGATTCCATGCACATACCATATAAATAAAAAATTAAGCTGTGAATATTTTAGCGCTGAATCAATATCGGGTTCCGAGAAACAGATACCTAAAAATCTTTAATATAAGAAACTTCCTGTTAACATTAAAGGATTGCGAAAAACTGTGGTTGCATTGGTAACAGAACTTAAAAAAATTTAATCTAACTTCTTTCAATCTGTGTATAAAAATTTTGAAAGTAATTGTATTCACACATAAATTTGGCATCTTAACACTTTGACGTAAATATATATCATGAACTATTAGTACTGTTTAATTATTGAAATATTTAGCATGGTGACATTAATTTAATTGATTTAATATTATACATTGCTTTAAATCATTTTATACAGATAATTTACATAAGTTACCTGGAGGTTTATGAATTAAGGCCAATACAATTTACGCCCTAGAATTTTTGATATAATGAGTATTTATGGATAATTATTTAATTGAAAATATTGCTATTGTTGTAGTAACGTAGTGATTTTTCATAATTTGGAAGTTTAATTTCCATTACTTTTAAATTTGTGCTCTTAAAACGTCACAGTAACAGTATAATTGAACATATTTTGTGTGAAGGAAGCACGCTTCAGCTCAGTAATATACTGAATGAATCAATTAAATAGAAAAATATGCTTTCCACAAAGCTCAGCAATAGAGGCTGGATAGAATAATCATTCGAAAAACACAAAGAATTTATCAGACGAAGAGAGTGACCAGAATATAATGAAATATATATATATATATATATATATATATATAATATGGAGGACTTGGCCAAGGGAAGGGATAGATTAATAGGTAGATTTTAAGACACGAGGTTCTTGTAAAATTAGCATTAGATGGAAGTAGAAGGGGAAGAACAGAAGAGAAGGAAAAGGATGGAATGCGCTAAGCAGATTAGGGAGGATGTGGATGTGCTAGTTATGCGGGAATGAAAAGGCTTGCGCAAGATAGTTTAGCATTGAGGGTTGCATCAGGCCAGTCTTGAGTTTGAATACCACCGCAGCAACTTTTTGTTATTAATTTTACCAGAAGTTAATTTCTGTGGCATGTATTTAAAGAGTTGTATTTCTTTTGGTAACCGCTTGAGAGAGAACAGCTTTTGTCTGTACTAAGGGTTGCTGTTATCGACAGTTGAGTGTGGCGTACCCGGTACTCAATCACGAGCTTTGAAGTGTGGAGATTTAAGCACTTCGCTCGACCTATTAATAGTGGCTTCTTCGCCTTTCAGTGTTCTAAGATTTATATGTTCCGGAGCTATATTTCAGCTTTGTTCCTTAGTCCTGTTTATTCCAACACAGATAGCGGCTGATTTCTCCTTTGGAGATTGACAGGAGTATTAAGTCTGCCGTGGTAATGGAAACTCACTATTTCAATGTACCAGAGAAACACAGAATTAACAGTTTTATTTTGTTTTCAGTTAACAGGTTTTCCCAGTGATGAATACATTGACACGTGGAGACCAGTGCCTGTAAATTTAGAAAGTAATAAAAGAGCAGTGCGAAACAATATCATGTTCTTTGAAAGGTGAAACTCTTACATTCACATCCAAACTTCATATAAGGAGGTGGTTTGCACAGATATTTATTTAGGAGCTTTCATAATATGTCTTCCATAATACTGAAAATATTAAAATAGTGTATTGTATCCAACAAGAAGTACGCTTCTTGATTTTCAGTCTGTCCAAACCACTTTCCACTTTAGTTTGCTAAATAAAGTCTCGCCACAAAGTTTGTAATTCTCATTTATGAAAAAAAGAAAAATACATTCAGTTTAAATGAATAGCACTCTGTTACTCTACAATGTAAGTTTCATATATTTAATTTGGTTCAGTTGAATCAACAGTAGGTAGGATTAAACAAGCCTGCTGATCGGACTGTAATAATTTAGTTCGATTCTTCCCTCCAACCAATAGAATTAACAGAATTTATACAGTATGAAATAATTGTTTCATCAGTCCTTTAATGTATTCTTCTATACAAAAGACGGGGTCTTATTTTGGTTAGCCACTGAAAATCCAGAAATTAACTGAATACGTTATGAAGACTATATCTTAAAACGGGAACGAATAAAAAGTAATAACGTTACTTTGTAGATAAAAACTGGAGATTTGATTGGCGGGAAGTGACATGAATACATAAGAACAGTAAAGTGATAGCTTGAGAGTGACACAACTTCGGTAACCCCTTTAAACTCTCTGACATGCACTGAGATGATGCAGTTATTCTATAATTTTTATATAATGAACAACAACGGTAAGATAGCATTAGTTTAAATAATGTAGTTCTTAGACTGGTTTGACGCAACTCTCCATGCTAATGGGATGGGGGATATTATTATTCGAATTATTAACGAAATTTACTACGGTTTTTAAAATTGTATATTTATTTGTATATATGACGATAAAATTTCCTGGGTGGGTCCTGCATTATCTATAATTATTAGCAAATGTAATTTTTAAGGGAAATTAAATATTTATTTAGCAAGGGCCTAGCTCATGGTTAATTACTGTAAACAACAGAGATTTCATTCGGGACGAATCTTATTCGGTTCTCCTTCCAGAAAATTTCTCTTGCTGGCGATCCCATACTCCCACAGGATGTTATGCACCGCTGAAACTGAAATGTAGCAATCCCATCTTTCGTCTACGCGGGGTCGTTCACGTCAAAGCAGGGTTTTGGCTGGGATATTGTAATTTGTTATGCAAGTTTGCTGTTCGCCTTCTACTTACTATCGAAATCACATTCTTTCTCTTCTTTTCAGCTACAGGCCCAAAATATTCAACTGATCGTGTTCCTTCTTCTCTCCTTTACCTCCACTTCTCTCCAAATTACAATTCCTGTCCTACAACCTCTTTCTTCCATCTTCCGAGCAACACTGCATATTTCACCATATTGTCACCACCCAGCGAGTATCTCCTTTCCCGTCTGCTTTAGCAAACGCCACTCCACGTGATGTGTCTTCAACAATCGTTATTAATTTTTGGCCAAGCGAAAGGGGTTGGCTTGGGAAAATTTCAGGGATAACGTCCCCTTGTGAACAAACGGTTCTAATCCTAGCAAGAAACACGGTTTCCTGAAACATTTGGCGTCTTGCTCAATCCTGGATTTTCCACTTATCTGCTTTTTTTAGAATATTCTAACTGAATTTAATTCGTCCATAAATATGATTTAAATCGGGGATAGGTCCCACTGTGCTACAAACTATTATGTGCAAGCGTTTTCATTTTCACATAACTACTTAAGCAATGTATCCGAAGGAAAATTACATCACCACCTTCTATAAATAAATAAATATTATCATAAATAAATTATTATTATTATTAGCTTTGCAACTTATGTTTCAAAATAAAATAACTGTTAAGTTTCTTAATGAAATGATTTTATTATGAAACTATTTGCCACTTAGTGTAACAAGTAGAGCACTCGCATTATACAGCGTGTTTATTTTACGTTTCATATATTAATAATAATTTATAAAATTAATATGATAAAAAATTACACAGAGAAAAAATATATTTATAGGTGGACGTTTAGACGCTGTTTTGCCTCTTTCTGTAAGATCACTGGAACTTACACGTCAACCAACTATATATATAATATGTAATTCTTTCTTGTATTATAATTTTCTTGTAAAAAAAGGTCGGAGAACTTATTATTACTCGTATAAAGTTGGAAATTCCGAATTTTACTTTTCAAACGAAGTGGATTAAATGTAAGAAACACTTGTTAGCAATGCAAGTTGGTTAACGGTTTAAAAAAGTCGAGACTTAAACCCCGTGTGGTTTAACAATGCAAACATTTTAAATATTCGGAAGAATGTAAAATAAAAACTTAAGTTACTTTATAAGTGAATTGCATAATTACAAGTGTTCTTGATAAAAATATCGTCATTAAATGTTTTCAATTCAGTTGCTGAGTATGGCTGATTCCAAATATTGCTTTTATGTGCATGGGAGTCATTATTCTAAGTGTTTATCGAAGATTAATGTAATTTCTTTAGTTTTACACGTTATTATTTACGTTTCCGATTATTAGGTGAAATATGAATTTTGAACTGGTCGTTGCATTAATTTAGAAGCAATGATCTTAATGTAGTTTTTCTCTCTACCAACAGGTGGCAATATTACCGATGTTTTTCTTTAGACATAATAGTACTGTTTGACATTATGGAAGCTTCATTTTGTTAAGAAATATTATAAATATTATATATATGTTTCAAAATAAAATGACAGCTTAAGTTTCTAAGTTGGAGTCTCTAAAGAATGATTCTTAATAAAATAATTTATAGTAATATATATATATTTAAGGATTAATAATGAGCAATACTTTCGCATATTGTACCATGTCAATACTTTTTTATGTGTGTTTAGAATTAGTTACTATGCCATTTTCAGTTTCCGGGTGGAGAACATGGTAGCGAAGAATGCCACAAAACGCCTCCAGAAGGCTTACCATTAAAGATGTGTTCGTGGTTTGGTGACGTATTTTATGAGAAAACGACAGAAAAGTTCGTTTCAATGTGTCATTTAATTTTATTCAAGGCCATTCCAATTGTAAAGACAATTAAAGAAGAACCTATATGTATAGCTAAAATTATTATTTAATATTTCAAAGGAATAAGCGTTAAAGAATATGAAGTCTATACATACATGCATGCTGTTGTTGTAGTAGTAATCAATCCTTAGACTGGTCTGATGCAACCCTCCATGTTGACACAGTCTGTACAGTTCAGGAGAATTAGCTAGTCGTGTGGCAAGACGATGCGCAGTTGATAACTCCGCCCATATTGCAGTGGGCGTAGACAGGAGCTCATTTGAACTACAATATTTGTAAATACAACTTCGTAGTGTAAAAGAATTTTTGAAAACATTGGCGCTAGGAAATATATATTGCTGTAAGTCCAAGAGATGTTGTACGTCAAGAAACGCGTCATTAAAATATAATAGATAATAAGTATAGCGTGTGTTAAAAATAGGTCGTCGTAGTCTGCATAGCCCATTTGTATGAAGACAATTAATGTTCTTAACAATGATAGCGTTTCGCCAGGCCATTTGGTGTGGTAGTACTTCCTTAAACGAAACACTTTCCTTCCCCTCTTCCTATCCCTTCTGCGCGTGTAAATACACCATGTAGAATCTCACGAACTGTACAAACCTTTTTATTTCTACATAACTATCACATCCTCCCTAATTTGCTTAGCATATTCCATCCTTCGTCTCTCTTTTCTGTTCTTACCCCACACACTTTCCTCTAATGCGAATTTTACAAGATCTTTGTGTTTTAAAACGTGTTCTATTAATCTATCTTTTCTCTTGGTCAAAGTCCTCCATTCTGCTTATTATTCTGGTTAGTGATTTTATCCACCCATTCGGTTTTCAACATTCTTCTATAGCACCACATTTCAAAAGGTTCTATTCTTTTCCACTCTGAAACTCCTACTCCATACATACATAATGTTCATTTTGTCTCTGGATGTGATAAGAAATTAATTACAACATACTGCTTAAAGATCTCAAACAGCTGAAAAAAGCTGAAAATTGAAAGTATTTAAGTATTAGTTTAGAAAAAATTCCATTATTACGAAAATGACTAAAATTAAACTCTCGTCCTGGTGATTTTGTTTTAATTCAGTTAATTACTTAACAAGAAGGAAACAGTGAAGTTTTTTTACAGAACAGAGACACATGACTACAGTATTGTTGGTGGCATTATAATTTTTCTGCACTTTTTAATGATATTCGTCTTTCAACATTGTTATTAATTTATCAGGGTTGTAAAAACAATCAAACCCTCAAGACCTTAACATTCATACGGTTTAAATTCTGAACAATGAGACTGTTGAGTTTGTTTCGTGGGGGACTTGACGACTACCATATTCTACCGTATCGACTTCCCCCTTCGGAGATCCTTTCCAGTAAATTCCAACCCGATGTTGTCCTTCAGCAGTAACAAATGACGTCATACTTTACGCCAGCGAATTTCGACAGTGCGACTTTTCCAGCGTCAGCCCTCAGACACTAAGCAAACAGTAGACAAGGCAAAAAAAATCCCACCCTTGCGGTCCCTGTCAGGACAAATAGATTGCAGACAACTGTGAACAAACGCTTGACGACCTTTTCGTTCACACGCGAAGGTTGCTCCATTTCACTGCATAACTTTATGTGACGATCATCTCATCGCAGACGTTCATAATGCTCGAATCTTTATTTTCTCTTTAGTCGATCGGTCCCGCAGTCCTGAGATCTGGACGTATTACGCAATGTTTATGGCATTGTTAAGAGAAAAATAGGAGTTTATGCTGCATGAAAGGGGAACATAAAATGGGCGATTTTATTATAAGGACATTTTATAGAAGCATAAAAGTAAATCAAGCAGCATTTCATTACAATTCACTTTAATGGGGCGATTTTCGTATAAACATGCTCTATATGAATAATTACATACAAACACTACGATAATTATGTATGACATTCGAAGGAAGCTGATGATTATTGGCTGTGTAATTTGGAAAGTACTTCAACTTCTTAGAAAAAGAAAAAATCTTGAACGGTAACGAGTAAGCCAGTATTTAGAAGATAGAACTGAATGAGGCCCAATACATGAATTTCTATGGTTTCCATGCATTCCGTACAGAAAGTTATCGTAGATTGTAAGAGCATTGGTCAAAGATTATAATCTTTCCCTTTAAATTCGCATAAATGAAATTAAAAATTTGGGAAAAATCTGCCTCGGATAATATGGAAAAACCTCGAACGCAGTAAGTGCAGAGTCTGTTGGAAGTATTTCCCTCTAGAATTTCGGGTAGGTCTTCTTAAATTGTGAAACAATATAAATATGTCATACGGAACCTTTACGATATTTAATTTTAAATGAAACTTGAAATTCAATAAAGCTCACTTAAAGCAAAACAATCGTCATAATTAAGTACATCTTATGCAAGTTGAGTTGTTGGGTTTCAACTGCGGCTTTAATTTGTGAAGAACACAAAGCTTAGACGCCATCACTCTTTTCGTCATGTGCAAGATTTTTTTTAAATTTACATATTTGTGATATACGCAGTATTATTACTGAGGTTTAAATTTTAAATAGAATATTTAAAAAATTGTGGATGCGGAATGTTGTATCCAGTTCAATAGATATGATTGTTATTATCTAGGATGCTAAATGAGACATTAAATGTACACTTACGACTTGTGATAATAATCTTTTAATAAATTTTATATTAATAGAAATATAATGCATTAATTGAATAGTAGTTGTAAGCAAATAAACAATTGGTTTGTTGTTTTCCATATTTGTATTATATTTAATTTGATTAATGTTGCTAAAGTTTATATTTGACGTAGGTATACAATTACAATGGTCTAATTTATGTATATTTGGCGGTTTTATGCCTTGTTGTTTTTTTTTCTCGTATTAACATTGTATACGTAGTTTATAGATAAATTTTAATTATTAATCACACCAATAATGTTTTATGGACTTACATGTAAGGTTGAATTTATTCAACTGAATTATGTTCTCGAAGAAACATGTTGAATAATGTTTTGAAAAATAAAAATTCTCTCTTTCTATGGAGAGTTACCAAACTCAGAATTTTCATATGTTAGAGTCGTATTTAAAAATGTAATTTCCACGTTTTTTTCCTTTTCGCAAACGTTTGTAATCCCGACTTTCAATGTGTGGAGAGAGATTAAATTTCAATAGAAAAAGGATCCATTTTTGAGTAAATGCTACTTCCATTGTAGAAGGGCTTCCGTTGCCTTAACCTAATTTTTAACCGAATAAGCACGTGTATCCGCCCTTCTGAAAGGAAACTTAAACGCCCTGCTGGGACACATCTTGAGCTCACGCTAATTAACTCACCCTAAATGAATTACAGCATCCGATTTAAACATGCGTCGGGTACGTTTCCTGCCGCTAAACTGCGCTGTAATGAATCATTTGTAGGAAATATACCATTAAGTGTAGCCTATAATATAAGTTAATAACTTTTTACCGACAACAAATATTCTAAAGAGCGTAAATAATTCTAAAATTATAGCAGTTGTAGTGCAAAGAAATGCTTTTAGAAGCTAAATTTAAATTGTTTTCACGTTTAACTCTTTTGCTCAGTAACCTTATAACACTACTTTTTAATAAATATTTTTAATATTAGATTCGAAATGCATTCTGATTTGGCGATTATATGGCACATCGTATAAAAATAAATTCTAAAATTCCTTGCTGTGAGTATTTTTTGGTATTCAGTTACAGGGAATAAAATATACTCTTAGACATTTCCAATGAAATAAATGGGTCGAGGTGAATATACGCGAGTACATGAAAAGTGTACAGAAATTATGTCCGTCATAAACTTGCAGGTAATTCTAAATTGAATTAATTATTTTATTCCACTATAATGTAGACTGTGATAAAATTTATGAAAAAAAATTTCAACCTTTGTGCAGTGACAGTTACTTCTTAAATTTGAAAACACCGGAGCTAGTGTTCTCCGGTCAGATCATATTAATACTTGCAAGAATATTCGTTCTCAAACAGAGTAACCGTCATTGACTAGAGTAACACTGGCATATTTCAAAGTAAATTCACTTTAAAAAAACTTTTGTCTTTGCACCGCGTTGTAAACATAACTTAGAGAATGCTACCAACCTAAGTTAATTATGTGTGACGAGACAGGTCAGGGGCAGGGCACAAATTATATGTGTTTGTAGTTGTGAACATGTATTTAATTTAGAGTTACACTCCATTTTATTACACAGCAAAGTTTTTATAACCATTATACTTTATGACAACTGAATTTCACGGAGAAATTTGACTAGTTTTAAGTTTTTATGCACGTTATTGTTTTCTGTTTGGGTTCTTCAGACAAAGGTCACGCTACTACATCAAGTCTCAAAATCTTTGTATTGCTTCCTTCTTCGGCAACTGTTAAAACTTACCACAATTATGGTAATATAGAGCTAAATAATTCTTTATATCCTTACAATACTTTTCAATACAACCTCATTTCTTATTTTGAGTGTCGATATTTTTCTTTCCTTATTTTTAATTTCTTTTCAAGTAACCAGGTTTACCTTTCAAAAACAAAATATTTTCATGTTCAGCAACATAAAAACATCCTTACAATTAATTTTTTAGAGAAATGGTACAAACAATGGCGAATCAGTGTCAACCCACCTAATAAATAACCTCCTCATTCACACAAACAAAAAACCCTTCTCCCCAAAGCCACCTGTATCTAAACAATTCAATAATTCCTACAAAAACAGAAACCACCTATCTATTGATTCAAAGTTTTCGTGGAAATCTCATATTAATCTTCTCCTCTCCAAAATCAACCTTAAATTCAGAACCTATATCCCATCTTAAACAGAAAAACTCCCGTTACCATCAGCACAAAACGCCTCCTATACCTCTCAATAATACAACCTTCCTGGTCCTACGCCTCGTCCATATGGGGAACAACAGCCAAAATGAATTCAGAAAATATTAAAACAAAATAAAACACTCTCCTACGCACCATTAAAAGTTTGTACCTTAGAAATTCCGTCATCCAACATAACATCAAACTGCCCAAAATAAACTCCGTAATCTCTAAATCCATAACCTCCCTAATTAAAAGCGACTTCAACCCCTCAACCCCACGATCCAACAATTCCAAGACAATCCTCCTCCACCTCTACGCTTCCGTTGGTTCAAAAGAAAACTCCCAATTCAAACTCATCCTTCCTCTGAGCATTCAGACACATCATAACCCACCTTTACCATCATGCCCGCTGGCCACATCCTCAAATATTCTCCAATAACCAATTCACGGCCTGTCGATCCTCACCCACCGACGTTTCATGCCTCTCAGATACACACACACACATAAAAACTAACTCATCTACCAAAGTAGGCTACCCAAAGGACTAACCTACCTTCACGTTTACAGGTGAATTATATACACTATTTTGATTTTGTAAATTCATGATTTTAATTTTGTATGTACTAGAACAATTGTACTAACTGATAATTCTAAATATAAAAGTTTTATATGAATTATTTGAATTTTGTAAAGTATCTAATACCCTTTGTTATTACACTGCTTCCCATACTACACACCATTAATTTGGTAATGAAGAATTAAAGACCCGCATAACAGACACACACAAAATTTTTAAATTTTTTTAAAACAAAAAGTAGACATTTCGACCATCCATTGTGGCTCTTGTCAATAAACCAAATCAACTAAACATATAAACACATGAAATTTCATGTAGTAACTGTTTGCTTTGATACATTGGTGTGACTAAAAGATCTCTGTCTATTAGAATTCAGGAACATAAAGTCAATTTAAAATTTCCTTTACATGAACACTCTAATTCTTTTAGTTTGCATAATACTATTATTTTAGAAAGGAAGTGCATTTTAAGAAAAAATCATTTCAGAAATGTTGTTTATTAATAGCAAGTAATTTACGGTCAATATAAAACATGACACTTTACAAGTAAATATATTATATGAATTTGTTTCGTTGGCTCTGCAGCCCATTTAGGGCCTTGGCCAACCAGGACGATTACGGACTGTCATCTTACTTGACACATTTCGAAATTGGAGTGATACATGGTCATCAGTCTTAACCCCAGTCTCCGTTATCATGATTATGTACACATCCAAACCCATTTCAGGATTCGAACCCGGGACCTCTGTGTTATGAGGCAGCAACGCTAGCCACTAGACCACAGGATGATGGTTTATTAAATTTAGCTTCGTTAATTTTTTCTTTTGGCTATATTCTTTGTGTTTATATGCTTAGTTGAATTAGTTTATTAACAAATACCACAATGAAACGTCTACTTTATGTTAAAATAAAATTCAAAATACGAGTCGTTAATTATTTATAGGTAAAATATATTATTTATGAACGAAAAAATGATAAAGTATTTATACCCAAGATGTAAGATTGTTGGAATTAATTTTGTGTAGTCTTATAGGCAAAAAGGTGGCGAGTAAAAATTGGCCATAAAGATGTCTGAAACTAAATTTAAGTTATTATTATGAAACGTTGGGTGGGACTAGTGAACCGCTTTACAAACCAAATTGTAGACCTTATCACATTTTGAAACAAAACTTGATTGGAATTAAAACTGAGAACCCTTCAACAAAAAGATTTCAATTAGTCAGTAATTTTGGCCTATAGCAAGAACGAAGACATATGGAAAATTTAGCCCGCGATTGATTTCATTTTCATGGGTGAATTGGAGATTTGTGTTATAATTATTCAATACGTCAAATACAGATTTCTGAAAAATATTTTATAGAACAATATTCAATATCAATTTCGTTCAAAATTTTGAACGTTAAAAAGTTGTATTGAGCCAATAATATTGACAAAAAATATTGACGAATATACAATTGACTGTTAAAATATTACAATGGGTTATGGAACCATTTGGTGACTTTGAAGAAACAAATGTCATTTAATATAGAGAATGAGCACTAAAGAAGAATTCGAAAAGACATATCTGTAATTTTGGCTTCAGTGAGGCATTACTATAACCCATACTGTATCATGGAATTCGTGAGAAAATTTATGATAACTTTCCCATCTTCTTTCCTCGTGGAAAGTTGTTTTTCGCGGTTACGAATCTTTTATAAAAAACAGATACAGATTATAAATCACATTTAAAGTAAAAAGTAAGTAAATTGAAGCCAAATGTATATAAATAGAAGACAATGCATGCTGTGAGGTCTGGGTTTTATAAACCGGGCGTTGTTCGAACACAATGAGACTCAGTCTTACTCGTTCCCCTACCATTCACCCGATAGCCGTGAAATTTTGGTGTTTAACGGTGATCGCTTAATATAAGTTTTCTGTCGATCTTTCGAAGATTTAAGTTCCTTCCTTCAGTCCCTTTAAGGAAAATAAGCACCATGTCAATCATCTGATCCGCGACTTCATGTTTGTCCCTAAACCGTTCCTATACCACTAATCCGACTGCCATTAAATTGTAGCTTACGGTAGTGTTCAGCACAGAGAAAAAATTTGTTGGTCTTTTGAAGAATTAAATTCCTTCCTTCCCTCCTTTCAGGTCGAAATAGGTCCTACCCTACAGATCATTCAACTGAATAGATTCCGAGCAAATGTAGTCTGTCAAATGATCGGTTAAATTGCTATTTAGCGTAAAATAATGCTTAAATTTAACTTACATTTAATTAAATTAATGATACTCTTTAGTTAGTAATAAATATACAAGTTGCATTTGTATGTTTCACAAGTCGCAGTGCGACGTTATATACAGTCTAGAGCAGTAGGTATATGTACTGGGGTCGAGGACATTCGGCACGCTGATCACATTGGATCAGTCGGCCAGCTGCTTCCTAAAAAATGTAGAGAACCAGAAAAGGGAATGCTGAGAATGCAGCAAACTCCTCTCCCGTCATTTGGAAGGGCGCGAGAACTTTCCTGATGCTAATTTTATAGGGTTTTCCCTGCATCTCTTTTAAGTAAATCATCGGGTAGGATTCTTAAACTATAGTCCGGGGACCCTAGTCAATCAAGGCTATCTTAATTTTTTTATAGGTATACACAGACAGTAGTCCAATTATGTATGTGTTAAAGTAGAAGAATTTAGAAGTATAACAAATGTGAAAATTATATTAGATTACTAATTTTGTTTTCATTAATTCTCAGTTCAGGAAATGAGACGTTTCAAATTAAGGTTAATTTTTTTTTCTTTCTCCATGGCTCTACAGCCCATTGAGGGCCTGGGCCTACCGAGTCGACTGCGGACTGTCATCTTGCATGACACATTCCGAATTTGGAGTGACACGTGGTCAGCGTATCGATCCTCCAACAGTCTTAATCCCGGTCTTCTCGACCATAAGGTTAATTACAAATATGAAATAATAGCATATGTATATATAATAAATAATTGGGAATCGTAAAATAAAGAATTCTGCTGGAAAATCGAAACGCTGACCACGTGCCACTCCACATGACAGACAGTCCGTAGTCACCCCGGTAGGCCCAGGCCCTCAATGGGCTGTAGAGCTGAAGAAGAAAATAAAGAATTGCAAGAGTATATAATTTAAAATAAATTAAATGAGATTATTGAGAAAATATTTTTGTAATGTTAAAACTACTATGGAGGTTAATAAAAGAGAATTTGTTATGGTTTTAGAAAGAAATTGCGGTATTATTTGTAGATTAGTATAAATTTAACTTCAAAAATAGCAATAAATTTTGGGAGCAATACAAGGAGATATTCGAAATGTTGTGTCTGGAAGAATTTCACTAGCAGCTCTTCTCAGCTACTGGAAGTCTCGTTCCATTCACATGAAATAAATAATTGTGAAGTAACAGTTGGGCATATAAACAAAAAAGAAATGTATTATCAGTTTGATAGATTTTATTGGATAATACGCTCCACCTTCCCAATTCCCTTTCTATACTGTTGAATGATAGTAGTTGCCTGTTTCAGTATAAGAATCACCCCCCCCCCCAATAAAAAAACACCCACACTAGATTTTTGTTTTCGTAGATATATACGTCTATTCACGCTAATCAGAGCGCAGGGATGGTTCAAAAATCTTATCCTTATAAATATAATTGACTATTTCTGTATGTATATGCCTTTTTTAGGTTCTAACAGATTTCTTGGCTGGATCAACGTACTGAGTCATCGTGGTGGTAATGAGGAAATTCAATATCATAAATTTGGGGGAGTAAAAAGGTAATTTTACAAAAACTGTGACGTTCTCGCTGTAGTTTAGTCACATGTTGACAAATAGATTCCTGTTTAATTAAAAACAGTAGCAGGTTATTATAAGTTACCAGAACTTATTTTTTTAACCTTCTCACTCTACATCTAAGCCTATGAAAGTGAGTAGCACTGAATTTTTAACCATTCAATATTAGAATACTCACTGTCCAATCAATGGTATAGATGTGGTTGCATCAACGAAATCAGGAACCTTCTTTGGGAGATTAAAAGAAATGGCCAACAAATCACAATCTGTTGGATCCCGGCTGATGCGGGCATCTTGGAGACGAGCTTGCTGATAAAGCTGCTAAGCAGGAGGCCTCCTTGCAAATAAACCGCTTGATCTTTCCTACATGGTCGGGTGTATCAACCTCCTGAGAAAAAGTTGATAGAAGAGGAATGACCTCTATTTTGAAATTGAGTCCTTCAATGAAATAACCTATCCACTTGATATCTCGAGAAGGCAGCAGGTCGTTGTTGCAAGATTCAGATCTTTCCAGTCCCACCTTACACATTAATTTCTCTTTTCTAGGTCTCCTCAGCCTTTATACTCAGATTGTAAGACCGCCCTGACTGTGCCGCACATCCTTTTTGACTGCACCCGCTTTGACAACAGTAGAAGGTCCAAGATTGCCAACTATTCCACTCGGGAACAATGTACCTCTCCAGTGGCTGTTCACAGGCTGCTTAATTTTATTGTAGAAATTGGATTTTGCGGAAGAAATCTAAGCAGATTATGTGTTTTTATGTGACATTGCGATCATTTTCTAAATGTGTGAATTTTATATAAGTTTGGACGTAGACTTATCGAATCTCGTTCTACAAGATTCGATAAGTCGATTTAAAAATTACGATTACGATTGACTTTCGACAAATTATTTGGACGTGGCTAAATTTTAAAAGACTCATTGAAAGTTTTTCAATGTAATTTTCGTCAATTCATGGAAGTATGTTGCCGGTTTTGCTCGGTGAGCACATGAGCAAGAACTTGTATAACACTGAAGTTCAAAAAAAAAATTGCTCTGTGTAAGCCAGCATAGCCTGGAATTGCATACCTTTCCGTGAAGAAATTTAGAAATTTTGCTTCAAATTATAGGAAGGTATGTACAATAAAATCAACTAAACAATGTTTCATATTTATGTATGTTTCAAAATTTGTATTTCATAGATGATTATGGCAATTGCCGAAAGCTCCGAGTAAAATTT
Organism: Eucriotettix oculatus; assembly: GCA_034510155.1. Taxonomy (NCBI): domain Eukaryota; kingdom Metazoa; phylum Arthropoda; class Insecta; order Orthoptera; family Tetrigidae; genus Eucriotettix; species Eucriotettix oculatus. The sequence goes on along the minus strand of CM067377.1, from coordinate 45,648,533 downwards.
GGAAATCAAAACTAAAAAAGTTTTTATTGTGTGACTGATAAAAACAAGGGGAAAATTATCATCATTATCGTGTCAGTTTTTTTCTCACTCCTTGCATTGTAATATTAGCATTTTCTATGCAATTTTATTGTTTCTTTTGTAAGTTTTTTTGCAATCGTCAAAAACGTCCACTGTTGCCGCGACTATAAATTTCAAATTAAAAAAATATATATGTTATAAAAGGGTGGAAGTGATTGGGGAGGAGGGGGGGCTGTCTACTCCAGACCGATAAAATTTGCACGTGATCGACGAGACAAAGAAGATTGGTGAAGTGTCGTATAATTTTGTGAAGTGTAGGGGCGAATAAGCGTCGGAGGCGTGCGCTACCAGCCAGCAGAAGAAGCCATCATTCGCGAGGGCAAAAACAGTGGTACGGTGCGGCGCGGTGCGGTGCGGCGCGGCGCGGCTCGGAGTGGCGGCGGTGGCGGTGGCGGTTGCGGCAGCGGCAGCGATTGATTCCCTGTGTTCCCCGTGTTCCCCCACCCCGGCGCGGCGCGGCGTAGCGGTCCCCCTCTCACAGAAGCGCAGCGGGAGCTGGCGAGGCTCGGCACAGGCACACCGCTGACAGTGGCCGGGCGGACGCGTCGCGAGTGATAGCTACGAGCCCATGAAACAGTCTATGCGGCTGCTACGCCGGGGCCGGCCGCGCGCGTCATGGCCGTGAGGCTGCTGCCGCTTGTGCTCTTCCTCGCGGCGGCGCTGGGGGCGGCGCACGCGGCCGCGGCGAGGGGCGGCTGCAAGGCGCCGGCGCCGAAGGAGGACGACCTGAGGAAGCGCGCCCGCGCCGCGGACGCCGTGTTCGAAGCCAAGCTGGTGACCCGCAGCAGCCGCCCGCCCATGGGGCCGTACAACGTGACGCTGCAGGTGCAGGACGTGCTCAAGGGCGACGTCAAACGCTCGGAGCAGATCAGGCTGGAGCTGGGCATCCTCTGCCGCCTCAACGTCAGGCTCATCGTCTTCGCGAACAGGGACGGACACGTGTACAAGGCTTACGGCGAACCCGTGCCCCGGACCACTAATAATCTGCGGCCCGTCAAGCAGGAGCTGTGCGGTGAGTACACTCCCCCTCCCCTATCTATCTTAATACAGAAGCTTGCCTCAACAAGTGCCGCTCGTACGTTTACAAGGATTCCAGGCTCCCGTCCTGGAATTAAGTGAAAACTACATTAGTGTCTATCATTTTACGATAATGTTTTTCTTTCTTGATTTGAGAACGCGTACAATTGTAAAACGGTTTTGTTCAACGAAGGACGTAATCATCAACTTTTACTATTTGCAAAATTTCTTTTCAATATCAGACGCCTTTATATTTGTAAGTAGAACAGCCTGGTGGTCAATCAGAGCCCGTTCGTATTCCTAAATACACACATTTATGGTACTTTTTTATATGTACGGCTCGACCCTTCAATGCTTGGGTTAATACAGAAATTTGTGTAGCACTTCTCTGTTGATCATTTATCTTCCGGATTCTTCTTCCTGCATGATGATTTTTCATTCCGCATGCTGTTAACAATCACGGTAATAAAAAAACTGCAAGTGTACCAGTTGAAAAATGTAGCTTCGGAAAATAATTAATTCTCGTGAATGTCAGTGATATAAAGCTAGTTGTGATCATAATCCATCGTTTGTACCATTATAGATCTTGTACGTAGTCTCCTACACGAAGCACTTATAATCGTGTGTTTAAACTGTACCGCGCGGTTTGTGTGTCGCATAGAAGAACTCTTGTGTTTTTGCAGGCTTGCGAAACTCATAATGAAACTGTACGTAACATGAGGCGGCGAACTGTGTTTACATGCGCAACACTTCTCAATATTGCAGACTGTCGGTTACACGCCGCATCGGTCGCAGTTTCTCGACCTAATGCTGGAGGTTGTTTAATTCTCTCAAATCGGTTGTTTGCTCACTTCACCCACACTCATTAATTGTGATATGTTAAACTTTCAGCTATGTGAAGTTTAGTGAATTTTTATTTTGCTGTGAAAATTTTAGTTACGAGTTTCATGCTGCAAATTGGTTGAATAATGATACGTCCTAGTTAAAGTTCATAACGCCTAAATCCTATCACCAAAATTATGAAATTCTCACGAGCAGTTCCTTCATTTAAAGATTTTATGCTAGATGAACGTAAGTCTTTATTTTCATACACTAGTGCTCATTGAGGAACATTTTGTTGTTTTAGGGACTTAAAATCATTACTGTAGGAAAACAAAAAACATTAGTTATAGTATAAAGATACATCATTACAATTTAAAAAAGAAATACGTTTCAAGAATTACGACTGTATGAAAAAGAATAACCTAAAATTTTGTGCTTAATCTAATGCAGAAACTCGTGCATTGCTGAATAATTTTGTCCTCTGCTGTGCATTGAAGCATGAGACATAGACATAAATTAACATTCGATGATTTGCAGTTACCAGGAAGAATAATACTAAAATCAGATTAATTAATGATATTCCATCGGTTACTCACTACTCAGCATTATAAATCAGCAGATCTAATTTCGCATCCGAGGCAAGTTTCGAACTGGCTATAAAACTGTCTTGACGTTAATTAAAACTTACCTACTGCGCTCTAAGAATAGATCTGATTCCATATTTCGACCGCCGTAGTCATTTTATTTACTCGCGAGGCTGAAGTTCATTCTCACACGTCCGTGAACCGTGATGTTCTTCCCCCGGACCAATAACATTTCTCAAAATGATCGCCCGCTTATGTGTTACTGTCAGATGTTGCGTTAAAGAACATAACAATATTTCCATGCTGTGAACCTGATATAAGTCAATGAACTCGTATCAGAAACTGATTTTATTGGTTTAAAAAGCGATGGTACAACATCCGTCACGATAAACATCACTTCATGTACGAGACGTCCACTTGATGCGTTTGTATTATCAGTGCCAAAAATGATTTCTTTCCATCTGATGCAATTATCATAACAGATAATCAATAATGAAAATTTTTAATTTTAATAACAATTGACGTAAATTAAAACAAAAAATCGTAATAGGTCCTTGGATGTATTCAATCTCTTTGAATCGAATCACAATTGCTGACTCATAAAGTTGATGAGAACCATTTTCAAACGTTCTGGAACTGGGCCGTGCCTCAGGAAATAATAATTTCACCAAATTGGATAAGTTTTTATATTGCTACTTTATTGACGCTATAAGCCCTATTTATGGCCTTGGTCGGTCTTTACGACAGCCAGACTGTCATGCTTGATGACACATTTTAGACTGGCACGTGGTCGGTGGTCGATTCACCCTCAGTCTTAACCCTCAGTTTTCGTGTTCATGACGAACCGGGAATCGAGCTTCTGTAGTGCGATGTTGTGATGCTGACCGCTACACCTCACTACAACGGTTCTTATATTACTTACGATTAAATTAATACAGGAAATTCACAGGTTACTAGAGAAAATATTATCACCTTAACTAAGAATCTGGCCGTTTCGAGAAGCTATTGTATTAGTTACAAATTAATGAAAACAATGATACACAACATCTTCCAAGGAAAGAGAAAAGAGAGCGCCGGCGCGGAGGCAAAGATAGTTATTGATAAATATCTCTACTGACGCAATTCACTAATACTTCAATTCAAATTAAACTAAGCAGATAAGAAAATGTTACAATACCATGAAATTTGAAACAATGGGACAGAACTTCAATTTCAAAATTGCTGGAGCTAATTGAGGTTCATTTTTTATAACTGTGGAAGTACATATTTATTAAGTTGGAGTCCTGAAAATATTAAAAGTAGTATCAGGAGATTGCACTGCAACTAATTAAAAGACGGAAAGTAATAGGATAGTTAATCCAAATGATTAATAATTCCACTATTAAACATAAAATTGACATTTAAAGAACTTTTAGTGATTTTACTGCAATATTAAATATACTTTTGAACAACTACTACGTTTTGTCTGTAAAGTCTCTTAATAAAATAATCCAGTATCTGACGTTTCTCGATGCGGTTGTCTCAACCATTGAATCTTAGGTTCACAATTCATGAGCGTAAATCAATTAACTGATTAAATAGATTAGGTAATTTTTGATTTCTATCCCCGAAGCACCGTTCCAGATTGGAAGCTTACTATAGATCAAACGATGCTGTCCCAAACAATGTTCCTATTTAGAAGATTTGTAGTGTTTCCTTTTTGCTGACGAACGTCATGATTATGACGGGGTAAGGGGATGAGAAAAATTTCATTCGAAATGTTCAGACTTTTTCCAAACACGAATTATTAAGAAAAATATAATAAAAAGGTAGTGAGAATAAGACCAGCCGCATTCTGCCATACATGTATATGTACATAAATAGTTCAAAAGGACAGGAAAGAGAAACAGAAAGCTGTGGCAGGGTTTAGGATTCTTGAATTTTCGGAGGCACCGCCCACTTTATTAGAAGGCTAGGAGAGCATTTCGAGTGACGGAGAGCCGTCGACGTTTGGCCGTCACTTGGAAATACTTCTCTAACCTTTTAATGAAGGGGGCGGTGCCTCCAAACCCTGCCATTTGTGAACTTCAGGTGTCACCAGATTTCAAATATGTTCATATTCCCATATAAAAAACGAATTTTTGAAAATTTAGTGGTTAATGGTTATGCAAAATAATTGGTGTCAATATTTTGATTCAAATTATCTCAATTGAATGGTAATAACTACTTTACAAGATTTAATTTGAAATCCAATTCGTGGCTATTAATTGAATGGTCAGTTAGTGGTCAGAGGTTTAGTGGAATGAAAGTAAAACCAGGGATTGCCCACTTTGCACGACCGGTGAAAGATTCAGCACGTGAAGTGAGAGATAATCGTCCAGACGTCACTATCTAGTTACTATGGGCTGTCGAGGCAACCTCTGAGATTTTCCACAAACTTGTCTACAGATATCAGTTTACGTTAGCGAACAAGACAGATGGGCTTTCGACAGACAATTTGGGTACACTACAAAAATTGGTAACGTATAGCTCTTCTTTCGTTGACGTATTTTCCAACTGTTCATTAATATAAAGCTCGTACTTTGTAAAGATTTCCAGTATTTTACTAACAAATTGCCCACGATTTAAATGGCCAAACAAATACAACCGCCAATTGTAGTAGCAAATTAACAGCACTACGGATCTGAATATGGGTCTAGTCATGTTTCCAGACAGTTTAAATAAACATGTCCGCATGTCACTCAATCCAATCAGAGTAGTATGGTTTCTCAATGCGCTCTTGTCTCGGTTAATCTCCGTAATGGATTCAGAATATCGACAAGGAAAAGTCCAGAAGTTTTTTTTCCATGTAACGATCTCAATTACTGATAAACTTCCAAACTGATTGCAGAGAAATAATTAGAGGAAACCTTGCCCATTGAAAAGTTGCTGACTTTTTATGTATTAGCACATACAATATTTTACAGTGAGCATGTAAAGGTCAAGAAAATTTGAACAGATCTCGAATTACGTAGCCGCATAAGATTTGCACTTGTAAACCGGAAAATTTTCATATGATATGTGAAATGAGTCAACCCTTGACTGCCGTTCCACGTCCTTCAATTTTAATTCCCTCACTATGTTATTAAAGTGGAGTTGTCAGTTTCTGGATCACCCTCATGTGGCCTATTACCTCTACACCCCACCCAAACAATACACATTCGACGAAATTCTGAAATTTATGCAGTAGGAACCAGCTGAAGGTTTAAAACTAGAAACCATCAGTGTCTTCCCACGCATCAAGAACACGTATTATTCTTCAATGGTTAGACAAGGATTATTTTTGGGTGTCTCGGATGGTAAAAGTTGATTTGTCTGTTAAATAAATACTCTATTCCAAGGTTTGCGCAGTCATAATATTGACACAAATTTAGATTTGGATAGTCAAGGCCGTAAATTTTAACTTGTCAAAATTATTATTTGAAAAAAGGATTCTATACGAAATATTTAAAATTTATTTACCTGAAGAAGTCCCAGAGAGGACGATGCGTTACGCTGTATTTTTTGCAATAAATAATATAAATAGTTTTCTGATTAATTTATTTGTATTTGCGAAATTATTGCATTAATGTTGCATGGACGCCAAAAGAAACTGATAAAGGGTGGAATGATATAAGAAGGAGCAAGCATCATTTTCTTTAATTTCGTGGAGTAATCATTCGTTATTAGTTAAGGAGGCTAAATTGACATCGCACGGAAAAAGTGGTTAAATTCTATGGTAGCGAATGAGAAACGTTTGACACCAAACAACGAAAATGCTTTGTTGAAGTAGATAAAGTACCTCAAAGACCTCAGACAAAAGAATCTAGAATTTACTATCAGGAATAACGTTTACACACACACTGATAAAAATTTATTAAATATGCCACTAAATCGCTCAGAAAAAATTGTTAGTAATTATCAAACATAACTTTAATGGTTGCTGTTGTTGTGGTATTCAGTCCTAAGACTGGTCTGATGCAATCCTCCATGTAACCTATCTTGCGCAAGACTTTTCATTTCCTCATAACTAGCATATCCCGCGTCCTACCTAATTAACTTAGCATATTCCATCCTTGTCTTACCTCTTCTGTTCTTACCCTACACACTTCCCTCTAATGCTAATTTTACAAGATCCTCATGTCTGCAAACGTGGCCTATTTATCTATCCCTTCTCTTCGTCAACGCCCTTCCTATTGTTCGCTCTTCCCCTATCCTCTTTAGAACTACCTCGTTAGTGATTCTATCCACCCATCTGATTTTCAGTATTCTCCTATAGCACCGTTTTTCAAAGGCTTCTATTTTTTTCTTGTCCGCAACTACTAATGTCCACGTTTCGCAAACATATAACGCCACGCTCATAAAAACGGTTTCATAAAATTCAAACTTATATTACCCGTGAGTAAATTCCTCTTTTTCGCCGCCACAGCCTTCCTTGCCTGTGCTACCCTACTCTTTATGTCTACTATACTTCTAATACCCCTAGTTATTACGATTCAAGTTACAGAATTTCTTAATTTACGTCAAAATATGCATTCCCAATCTAACACCCTTTGTTATTCCACTGTTTCCCATACATCTCCATTATTTTGGTTCACCCTCATATTGAACTCTTTTTTCATGAGCACGTTCATGCCATTTATTATGGTTTCCAAATCTTTTCTGACTCCCCTAATACTACATGTCATCGGCAAAGCGTAGGGTTTTTATTTCTTCTCCTTGCAGTATGATTCATTTTCCATATTCCGTTTTAACTTTCTTCATCGCCTTTATCTTTTCTTGATCTGTTCTAATTTCTCTGCCTGACTTCTCTATAATTATATATAATTTTAATAACCGTTTAATATGCGTAAGTTTATAAAATAATTCGACATTTAAAGTTCTAAATTGTTATATTTGCGTTTTGTTGTATGGAATTCCGTACTGGAAGTAGATGAACAAAACAGTAAATTCTAGATAAAATGGTACTATGAAGGCATTACAGACAATTTGGAAAAGGATGGATATTTTTGAAGACCAGGACCAGATGAAAAGCCAGAAAAATTAAAACAACGAAACTCTTATACTTTTACAATATTTCTGGCAGCGATATACAAAAAATTTCACGTTAATTCAGACAGATGCAGATAAAATAAATCATAAATTGCAGAAAAACTGATTTTATACATTATAAAAAAGTTGAAATATCTAGCGACAAGTTAAAGAATGTAAGTTTCAGACTCTATCATTAACGAAGTTAACAAAATCTACTCATATATAGAGGAAAAGTGTAATATCAAAATCATGTAAATCATAAATTATGACAATAAAACGTAACAAGACAAAAGTGGTTATAATAAATTAACATTTCTATGTTGTTTGAAAATAAGATACCGTGCGAAGACAAAGTTACGGAAAATAATGAGTACCTACAAAAAAATATAATAGAGATAAGAAGAAACCAAAGACGAGTTAAAATAATGACCAGAGTCTGGTAGACGAAATGTTGAAGAATATGGAAGAATTGAAAAACGAAATAACCGAGAAAATACGTGAACACAAATAATAGGATATAAATGCTCCATTTTGACGTAGTGAAAAAACTGGTAATGAAATCCAATTCAATCCATTAATAATTTATAAAATTATTATAAAACATAAACGATTCCGTGCCGTCTAAAAATACTCATATAATCAAACCGTTATACTTTTGAAAAGGACAGAAAACGTACTATAAAAAGATGACTTTAAATTTTAGTACAATCCTTACAGTTATATACTTAAGAAATTACCTGATTAAGTCAGAAACGGAGGAACAAAAGGTCATATAAAATAAATGAAAATATTTTTATCTGTAATTGGTCGTTCATTTAATTCTATTTAATTATTGGTATTGTTTGGAACGCCTTTCGAGAGGAATATGTACGTATAAATTTTGTATTGCGACGACTGTATAGGTAATTTAGGAAAGACATCCCTCTAGAAACCTTTCCAAGAAGAATATTAAATCATTCAAATATTCTCTTAATTTCAAGCTAGAGATGTAACATTAGGAAAAGCCGCTAGAATTTCCGACTCAGCGTTTTTGCTCAGTAAAACAGTAAAACTAAGAAATAAAAATCGAAAAAATTCTCGATAGTGATAACTTGTGTACCAAAAGCAATAAATTTAAATTAAGACGTTTTAATATTAATTCAATATGAAGTTTACCGGAGGTTAACATAGTTGAATTTTAATATGATATTGAGGTTGGATCCACTGATACAAAATTAATTAAAAGAATCGACTTAATGCCTCGCATAATACTCACATATCGTTTTATTAATTATTTAAATAAGTGACTTCATTGTATAGCTGACCACATCAATAAATAAAGTAATATGATTAATTGTTATTTCGTTTCAAGATTAGGGAATAAAATGTATCAAATTTACATATGTTAATGAATAATTTAATCCACATGTACAGATATCTACGTTTTATAATATATCAATAACAAACAATTATTTAAAACTGTCAGATTATTTTACGTAATTGATACGACGAATTGGAGATTTAAGTTGGTGTGAGTGTGATAATTGTAAACGTGAAAAAATATTTTAGCAACAACAATTTTAAGGCCCAGTGTTTAAATATAAAATATTAGGTACCACGTTTTCACAAATGTGTCATAAGAGGTGAGTGTTTTTTTACGCAATGAGAACAATTTGAAATGTTTGAGTTTTTATATTATTATAGGGACGACGAAGAAAAAAGTGACTTCCACATACAGAGCCAGTAATCTTCATTTTACTGGTTAGAAAGGACAAAATGAGATTTCAGCACAAATTCAGAAAATATTTTTAACGAATATCATGCCATGCGCGATTTAACACGGGGAAAAATATCTTATATAAAAATGGAAGCTAATAATACTAATGATATTTTATATTTGAATTGTAATAGATCAAATAATAGCAAAAATTAATCAATAAATCTCAGAAAACGAGTAAACATAATCCTCACGTGTGATTTTTTTTATAGATTGGGAGAATTTAGTTTCGCAACATCATATTACTACGGTTTCATAAAATTTTCTTAAGAATGTCACTGAGCATTGTACTCACTCGTTTGGATCTTTGACGTGAACAATAATATTGAAAACACTCCCATGGAGATGTTAAATTTCTGTAGATCTGCAATGTGATTGAATTTGCTATTACAGACCAAGACTTTCAATCCTACGATTGTATTCTGCTAAATACTCAAGTTATATATAACACTTATTTTCGAAGAGACGATATAATTTTCATTTCAATATTTGTCATTTATTAGCAACATGTTTGAAGTAGCAAATATTTTGATTTTGAATTTTGATTGAATTTATTAATACTGCAATTGAGTAGCACTCGGTGGCAGTTACAAAAAAATAAACTTAAAAATAAAATATGTTTCAAATAATAATTACACTAATATAATATAAATTAAATTAAATCCTAATATATACTGGCCATTACGGATACAACTCTATTTCTGGCTCTTAATTATTTACTTAGGAGAATTTATTTAGTAATCAAATATTCGCATGAGATAGATTGGTAATCTGTTTCCTATATGTCCCTGAAAGGAGCATTATAGTGGGAACAGAGAAGTGAAATACAAAACGGCGCCGCCTCCTCGCACGCTTCAGATAAACTCGTTCGGAAAGAAGATTTGTCAATCTTATGCAACACGCCCCGTTATCTACTAGCAAATCTCCCAAACACGCATATTGAACTTTACCTTGATAATGAAATGTTACTTGTGAACCGGTGCGGATAGTTTTTCGTTATTTTGACATCTTTTTACGATCAGGTATGCCAACATTTTAATAATGCAACAAAAGTAAAGCAACTGGGAAACGGTGAATAAAAAATTACGGGGTTTCGTTCTTTGAGTAATTTTTGATATTCAGCTTAGTCAAAGAATACCTTCGTTTCTATTGAACTGCGTATTCGAAATGAAATTCTGTACCTGTTACATCGAAACGTGCGCTGAGATTAGTGATGAACTATTGTCTTCATTTCGTACGTACTTTCAATTTACATTTAAAATAATGTACTGGGCATCATAGAAACTGGAAAACGCCATTTCTATAAAGGAAACGAAGAAGCCGAATGGCAATTTCAGTTGATAACATGTGGAGATAAGTATTGAATTAGTTAAACTGATGTAATCTCAACGTGGCTATTATTACGAGAGCAAAGTTCATTTACATATGTTCAAGTGTGTCATATTTGGTTGTACGACAAAGATGAGTAAAAAACATTCATTGTTCCATTATTTCAACTCGACTAAGATAAAAACTTGACGGCGACACTAGACGCAGTCATGGGCTCAAAATTTTCACTTGAACCTGTATTTCGTAATTAAAATATATGTATTTACATACACTCAATTAATTTAACACGAGAAGAAATAATTTTCATGCATTTGTTTGCCTAAAGAAATCCCAGATTAGAAGACAAAACGTATTATTTGATGTATCAAATAGTATAAAAAAATCTCTTACTTATTGCCGTTTTCATGTTTATTTGTTGAAACGAAGGATTAATATTAAATGATTCTTCTTCTTCCTTCGCTGTGTAACCCATTCAGGGTCTTGGCCTACCGGGTCAACTGTGGACTGTCATCCTACATGAGACATTTCGATTTTGGAGTGATTAGTGGACAGTGTAACGACTCTACAGCAGTCTTAATCCCAGTCTCCATGGCAATGTTGGTAGAAACATCCAAGCCCATGCCAGGATTCGAACCAGGGATATCTGTCGTGAGGCAGCGACGCTAGCTACTAACCACAGGAGGTCAGCATTATATATTTACTAGATGCAAAAAATGTTATTACTGTGGTATTGCTGGAGGGAGATTTACTTAATTTTTATTATTTTGCCCTCCGAGTTGTACATGGAAGAAGACACTTAATCGAATCATCAAACTGGCTGAAAAAATATAATGGTAATGGAAATATTAGATACAATATTTATCAGCTCATTGAATTGAAAATGGATTCTTTACCATAACTGCTGGAAGTAGGAAAATTAGAATCAGAACTGATTCTTTGATTTGTAAAACCATTTCAAGATGAATACGGGAATTAAATTACAATTACGTGACAATCAGTGAATCAAAATCGGCGAGACTGCCTTTTTTATGATAACGAAGAAATTTCAATATTTAACAACAAGTTATCGGATGGGAAATTAATACTGAAAATGTGTCGTCTAGTATTATGACGATATTATCAATTTATAAGGATTCTTATGAAGACTAAGTGGTTGATAACACGAATGAAGACGATTACTTTGATTATTTACACAATGGTTATTGTATGAATAATGAGTACGATCGGCCGATAAACCAGATGTCCTCAGTCGTCCAAGTGCCTTAAACACAAAATGGTGTTTCGATTACTTTTCAATATAATCCATGCTGATTTTCATTACTATCGTACTTCCACTTTATTTAACTATTGATTATGATTTATTTAAAAACTTACATGTCGGTCCATCGTTCTGTCGCACGTCACGTTCGGGTTTAATTTTCGATTTTTCTGTACTTCAAATGTCTCGCTCTAGTTTTTCAGTTCATTAAAACATACGAAAGGTGGTCACTAAAATTATGGAACCTAAAATACTTGCAAATGTTACTCTATCGCTAATACTAAGGTCAATTAAATCTAAATTGCAACCAATCAGTTAAAATGTTAACCTTAGACAATGGTTCCTTTCTGTAGGAGAAAATTATTTATGAAAAATGTAATAAAGTTGTAATTGTTTTGTGTAACACATCTTTTCTGTTTACATTTTGGTATTATTTTTATAGATTAACAAATTGATATCGTCTGCTGTTGGAAAAATTGTATCATATTTACGCTTGTGATTAATCCTTTCAAGATTCTCATGAACAAAGGGGAGGTCCTTTAAGGAAATCTACTTGGTGAAGGAAAAAAGTTTAATTCTGCCCGGAATTAGTAAGTATGGAGGTAGAGTGCTCCTGCCACATTATGGAACAATTGTTGAATGTTGTTTACCGTATACACAGCTTGCCGTGTATAATCGTCTAACCGTTTTTCACACAGAAAACGTCATCGTTTGACGAATTGAATTCGCCCTCAACACAAAGAAAAAATCGGGATTCCTCTGGCTGCTTCGATTTTATCTGTCGAGCAGAGTGGCGAGAATTCCAACAGTCCGAAAAGATGGACTGGCTTTGACTTGCGTGTCAATCTTACGTGTCAGCCTTGAACTGTTCTTGTCTTCACATGTCCAAACCTGTTCATATTTAGGGACTTAAACCACCTCGACTTCAATTTCATATCACATCTGATTTAACACGAAATCAATTTGTTTTTCATTCGTTTTGAGTTTAATAAATAACTAGGTTTGTAACTAGAGTGTTCCTATAGTACCTAAGGGTTCAAAAAGCGAGACCCTTGGCGCTGGACATGTGAGCTATGATTCCAACTATAGCTGTAAAACTATTTTTGAAGACTGTAAGATGGCCTGAAGAACATTACAAATGGGATCGGATGCAGTTAAAGGAGTATTTGGTTGATCAAACTGAAAGCATATTTGATTCACTCGTAATATTAGCACTCCAGGAACTTCCGGGTTTACTACGTACGAATCACCAACATTAAATACGTTGAATAAATTTAGCTATCAGGTCCATAAATAACTTAAATAAGGAAGTGGAAATACTTTAAATGAAGCTCAGTAAGTCATATAGTCGATTCAATGTACCTGTGATCTGTTTGCACAATGTCCTTTCTTAACGTATTTCCTAGAATTAGGGTGTGAAGATTGTGATCAGTGATTTGGTAGGTGAGGACCTAGCTTAGGTTTACGGGAATGGAGAGATGTTGAATCGGTCCTCGGACGACGTCGACTCGGATTAGCTCAGTTGGTAGAGCCTCCGGCTAGAAATCGGAAGGTCCTGGGTTCGAGCGCCTGGTCCGTCGACATTTTTCCATTCCTATCTTTCTAGCTTAAATAATTGAAAATAATTTTTTTCTCATTTGTAATTAATATATTTTCTAGCAGCAAGGTATCCTAGTACGACGTAAGAGGCAGAGAATAAAATTTATCAAATACTTGTAACCTATGGACATCTATGTTTATGTTTTCAATATAATTCTAAATTTTGCCTTATAATATTTGGTATAAGCGAGTCACTTGACGCAGAAGTGGGTCACCCGTCACCTTATTTGAGTCCATCATTTTCCTCCCTTAAGGCTTGGGCACATGCTGTAATCTCGTCCTTCTTCTACGTTCTTTTATATTTTGTGCTTACATACTTAAATAGCAATTAAAATAATGTCGACCTTATATTAAATTCAAATAAGTATAAAACTCCCAGTCAATATATTTATTTATAAATATTAAACTATATAGTTTGTTTTAAAAGACGAAAGACCACAGGAGGGGTGAAACTGAATGAACCAATCACTTTTGAAAAAACGGGTGTGTCAAGCAGCGTTGACTAAAACGTGTTTTGTGAGGGGTGTGACCTTAGGACAAGTATAAAATTGAATTTCTATGTGGCAACATAGCCTCCCTCCACGCAGAGATGTCAGCAGACGTAAAACGGACTGTATTTAAAATTCCACGTAACTTTTTCTCTGTTTAGGGGCCTATACAGAAGTTATATTAAAAAATGTTGAAGTGAAAATTATAGCTTCTCTATCAATTACCAAGGACAAAAATTACATTTAAATTTAATCTTTCTAAGCAACTGTTTTCCTTTTCTAATCATTTGTACTTATAAATATATTTTTAAAAATAATTTAAAATTCACCAGCCAATAAAGTCACAAAATTATAAATTTAATACAATTTAATTGTTGCTTTACAACTCATGAAAATACAGAAAAGGTAGTCCAATAATTTAGACCTCATTTTACTTGAGGGAAAATTCATGTAAAGGGTAATCATGAAAATTAACATGTTTGGAACCTGTTTTAAATTAAAATTTGTTGTCTTGAAAGTCGGAAGAGTTTTTGTTGCATTCTATAGATTTATTTATTGAATCCTTACTATTTTTTTAACATAGAAATTATGAGATCCCCAATGTTGGGTTTAAATATAGTACTCCGTCTTTTTGTTTTTCGTTGATGTCAATTTTGGATTAAATTATATTTCACTCAAATTGTTCTGAATTTATTGGCTTTATTTCACTTATAGGTCTACTTAATGTTGGAAAGCTGTCAATTTTAATCTTCTTTTATGTCTGGCGCTTAAATTCTTAAAGCTGAAACTGGTGTTAGTTGAGACCATGAACCATTAATACTGTTTTATAAATATGATATTAATGCTTTTAATTCGGTCACGGTATGCTTACAAAGAGTAATGTCAATCAAATAAAAGAGCGTGGCTGAATTTCTACACAGTATTTTGTAACTTCTAAGCTTTCAAATGGATGTCTGAGGTTTCCGTTTAGTGAGACTGACTGATTAGGTACTGATCCAAACAACACACGATGATTTTAAATTGTAAGAAGAAAATATTGATTTTGAATGATTGAAGTGCTTAAATTATCAGGTGTGAGAGAGCGGTTTGCTTGTGATGGACAAGGTTGGGGTTTCTGCTGTCGGTTATCTGCGCGCCGGCTACTGTTTTTGTTAGTTCTGTTTATTGGTGTATGTCGCCCTACTTTTGCTACGAGCCTAAGCGCCGACGTCAAGCGGCTTCCTCCTACACCTGCAACTTACAAATATTACATCGTGAAAGGTGTACATACAGTACTCTTACTTATAACAAGAAGACGTGTTTTGACGCCATTTGTTTTAGTATTCAGGTAACAGGTAGAAAATTAAAAAATTACTCTTTCAGTTTAAAATTAACAAATCTAAAATGAAGTAGTCAATATACAGAAAAAAATTACGTGAATAGACACCACACAACGCTTCTGCATTCCTGGTTGGTCTCTTCAGTAAGAGTTGTCTGAATAACTCAGCCGGTGTAAACACAAAAAAAGATATAAAAGCAAAGAAGTTACCTTACCAATAACTGTTGTTGAATTTCGTAGCATCGGTAAACAAATTTCAGTGATGTTGCATAAATATACGGGATACTAAACTTATTAATGCCCATATGTCACAAAAAAATTAGAAAAATAAAATTATAAATTAATAAACATTTTATTACATAAATTAAAAAGATTCGTCCGGCCTCGTCACATAATACTAAATAAGAGAGCTTGAAACGAAATATTAAATTAAATGCATAAAATTTCTGATAATGTAGATCATTAAGCTCAATATTTATATGAAACAGATGCGAAACTGACCCAACATCTAACATTGTCACAAATAAATAATTCCTTAATTTATTGTTCATATTTGGCGAGCATTCGAACACGCACTCTGAAAAAGAAAGTACTTTTAAAAAATTCCTTGATAAAATATATTTTTCCAATCAGAGGAATTTTCTGACTTGATAATATGTTTAGAGACGGCAGATTGTTAATCAATGAGGAGTTTGACATTGGGGATATCTTCTTTGATATGAGGTTTTCATGACCCATAAGGCTGAATTCAATCACATGATATTTGTGAAAAGAGTCAAGAGGGAAAATCTTTTCATGCACAGGGAAACCAGACCATGCCACTGAAATTTCCTGATATTATGTAATGATAAAAAAATTTCTCATAATACTCAACTTCATTGAAAAAATTATTATTCTGATATTAATAATTAAGGTCTCACATCTCCTTTCTTAACAATTAAATTACACATGATGAAGTCTTAAAATGGGATTGAGAGATTGTGTTAAGTGATTTGTAAATTCATCATTTTTTCTGCCTTATGATCAGTATATATATATATATATATATAGTGACATTTCTGATAAAATACCAGAAAAGTAGGTCTTCCTGCTGTGAATATGAATCCAGTCAAATGAATGAATCGAAGTGAAACTAGGTTTGTAGTCGAACCTCAACACGAATTGAAAAGAATTAGAATAACACAAGAAGTTTACCCGTCCGCCTAACTGTGATGTTTTTGAAAAATTAGGAACGAAACAAATAAGGGAAAATGAGCCCGGGTCAAAATTTATATTCATGATTTCTGACATAGGGAGGGAGGGAGAGAACGTGAACAGAGAACATTTGTATGAAGGAGATGATTGGACACTTGAAATAAAATATGAATCAGATATGGAGAGTTAGTTCAATAATTCTTCAGGAAATTATCTGTAGGCTAAGTGAACGTATTTAATTGGTACGAAAGTGGAGCATGAATTGCTATTAGTAGTGATGACCTCACGGCAGCGGATAATGGTTTTGTGTTTGCTGTTCGATCGATGGACTATGAATGAGAAAGCGTGTCTCCTTATCGTCGGAGAGCAGACGTCCTTTATTAAATTACATAAGGCGATAGCCTGCTGCTACCAGACGTTTTTTTACTTTTACCACTGACAGAGATTACTCGGAAATAAAAACAAAACAAAAAACATGACGCATTGTATACAATGTGGAGTAAACAAACGGGGCAGATCGTAACAACATTGTTGTAGCGCGGTCTAGTCAGGCCATTACTGAAAGGCGCGGGTGTAAACGTGCTTTCTAACTGGACGCTGAAAGCTGAAAGACTCTTTCTATATAGAATACTAACATTCACACTAGCAACTACAATGCTTTGGTTCTTATTCTAAATTCCACGGAAAATCAATTAATTTATTCCCAGGCCATTATGAAATTAGAAACAAATTATCACCAATAACGGCATGAGCTAAAATGTTTGATTGTAGCGGTTTGGTACTAATGTCGTCAGATATGCTCAGGAGGTGTGGACTATGACGTCAGACGTCGTAGTGGCTTGATAAGAGCTCAATTGTTTCTGTATGCATTCCACGAATACAATGAAGCACATTTTGTGCTATTTCATATGTACTATGCACATTTATGAGCAACGAGAACGCGGATAGGGGAATGAGGTTTGAATCATTAATTAAGTTATAAATAAGGTCAAAAGTAGAAAATGAAATTATAATAATCAATTTAACCTAACTAAATGGCATGTCCCATAAGGTTGACAACAAGGGTATTAAGACAACGATATAAAGGTACAAAGGAACTAGAGGATAGTCAAACAACATAAGAGCATAGAAGCTCAGAAGCATAAATTTGGAAAAATAAATTTCGAGGATCTGAAATAAACTTTCCATTTTTATTGACTTTGTCACGTAAATCCGCAACCGCCAACTTCTAAGCTCTTTGTAAATTCTGTAATTGTCTGCTGAACTACGATTTATGGGCGCCGAGCGAAAGGCTGACTTAATGATTACCTCACCTTATTCTTTTCCAGAAAAATTGATAGAAATTTGCACAACCTAAAGTCGCAATATCAACTATTCAATACGCCTCAAAATATTATAAATACTGTAAGTCGTGGAATTAAGTAAATTTTTAAAGTATAATGTGAAGCATTTCGGAAACAAAACGGAATTTGTAATTAGTGTATTTATACAAAATTTAGAAATTATCGCAGTCAAATGTATGGTTGATGTCTAAATTATGTTTGAATTCTAATGTTAGATCTATGATCCCTAATTCTAGCGCTGGTGGATACTTTGGTTTCGTCTATGTTGAATTTCAACTGGTAAACTACAGGTTATTTGACTTTTGTTTATAATAGTGGATAAATTATTGGTAAGCTGAATATTGTCGGATCCAAATAGTTGAGGTAATGAATCCAAGTTAATGAGTTGGTGGAAATACTACAATGCGGAACGTGGACGGTAGGAGTTGCAGAAAGGAAAGAATAGAAGCTTTTGAAATGTGGTACTATAGGATAATGCTGAAAATCAGATGGGTGGATAGAATCATTAACGTGGAAGTTCTAAGTAGAATAGAGGAAGAACGAACAATATGCAATATGGAAGACGTCGTCTAAGAGAAGGGATAGTTTAAGACATTTAAGACACGAGGGTTTTGTAAAATTTGCATTAGAGGGAAATTTGTGGAGGAACAGAATAGGGAGGCGAAAGATGGAAAACGCTAAGCAGATTAGGGAGGATGTTAAGTTTACAGGAATCTGTACAGACGCCATTTTTTACCAATAATCTAAAATTGTTGTGGAAAATTAGCCATGTGTCAATGATGTTGCTGTTCATGTCTATAGGCAGTGCATACGTACATAAGTACACATCCCTGTAAAACAGAATTACTAATGTTTTTTGTATTTGTATTTACTCGTTAGTCTACAATTGGGCGTAATCCTAATAGCAGATACTTGATTAAATTTTCTTATATGCATAACACTCCTAATCTAAAAGAACCATTTTTCTTTAAAATGTCTGTACCCCTGAAAAAAAAGAAACATTTTACTTCACTTTGGATTAAGCATACATATATTATTGAGAAGTGCCACTTCACACGTTTTCCGAGATTTGTCATAATTTATTTTCCTGAGGAGGATTATCCCTAAACACTTCCCCAGGTAAATTATCACAGTCGTTAATGGTCCTATTTAAGAATGAAAATTTTCAAACATCTGTTTTTGTTTTCTACATTTTACTTTGAATTGATGATCCCATATACCAATAAAACTGAGCTCTTGCATTTTGGAACTAATTACAATCCATGGTTTTGGCTCCGTTTAAGCTTGGAATAGTAAAAGCAGCCCCGTTTTCTCCCTCCTCTGTGACAATAATTCCCAACCAAGCAGTTCGACCTTTCCGTTCCTATGAGCCGGCCCTACTCGCACAAAATTAGAAGCCATTTTATGAACTTTCTCCTATAATTGTATTTAATTTTTTCTTTAGTAATCCCAACAATCTGCCCCGTATTCCAAAATTGGTCTAAGGTTAAATATACCACCTCCTTCGATTTTGAACTTCTCATTTTAAAGTTCCCCATTATGAAATGTAATAATATCCCCTGCAGCTCGTTACCTTTGGACATCGTTCCCCGTATATTCTATATTCTGTCTCATTTATTAGCGTGCCCTTTGTAAATGAGATGGATTATTCCATTAATTTTCATTTGATTTTCCTGAACCCAGCAATTGACTTTATGTAATAGTGTAATGATAAAATCGTACAGACATATCCAACCAAGCTTATTATATACGTATAATGAGCTGCGTCTGAGTAAAATCTGCGTAAGTTTACTAACGATGGCTTAATCAAGCGTAGCGAAACCGCAACACACATATATAGTCCGGCAGAATTTCTAAAGGCGGTTCGTCAGTTAGTACTACGCAGCGAAATGGAGAGATTTTTCTTGGGACGAAAGATGGACTACATGAGGGTAATCCCTTTTGCGGAACTTCCCTTCTAATAGCATCGGAAGGGAATTTTAAAGAGGGGATGAAAGTGTAGGAATATGACGACGACACAATCGTCTGAGATGATTATATAAAAAAATTTAGTTCAGTTCGTACAGTGGTTGAGAAATTATTTGTCAAAATAAATTTGCAATTAATCAACTGTTACATACTTATTCAAACTCCAATTCCTGTAGCTGCACTTTTTCTTGTGATGGAAACGAGGAATATCAAAATTTACATGTTAATTATTGTATGATTTATTTAGAAGTTCTCTGGGTTTGTGAAGGAAAATTTGTAATGAATAAATGGAATTGAGATAATGGACAGAAAGTTAGTAATGCAAAGTTGTTGACCCTCCATTGGCAGAAATTAATGGTTTCCAGCGGTCGGCTGCCGGACGCTCAACTCTGTTGACACAGATGTGCGCTCTGGCCACTTCCCGTGTCTTTAAGTGAAAAACAATTTATGGCTATTTTGCATCGTGGGAGAACGTTGTGGGGGGGATAGGGGAGGGAAGAAAAGATACTTGTCTTTCAATCTGAGACTAACAAGAAAGTGATTAGTCGTAGCGGAGTTGTGAATGTTTGAGTCTGGCCACAGATTTGTATTGAGAATCTAAACAGATTATTATTACAAGTTGCATAATGAGAGATTATCCTAGTTTCACATTTACAATAGCCCATCGGTCTAAGTAGGAGGACATCGCCAAGACACTTCAACCTCAGGGCTTCAATCTTTACTGATATCCACCTCTCAGCTCCAACATACTAGGTGAACTGCACATATATTCACCAATTTACCATTTGTTTTCTTTGATTTGCATTTAATTATCACTGTTCTATTCACCCTCTCCACCTATAATAGCTAGAAGTCTCAGAGTTAATAAGAATAAGAGTTTTAACCGATAGAGTTCTCTTTTACGTATTATTCATTCTCCTCCTCCCGAGAGTTGCATCCTTATTTGTATTCTGTGCTTACCAAATTTCCCCATACAATAAAGGAAATTAGCAAAGTTTACAGTAATACTCTCCAGGTTAAATACATGATACCCTCTATTTCGATTGGACAATGCGAATGTGCTTACTTCTTTACATCCCGCCATGCAGGATGCACGTGGCAGCAAAGTTATCAAGGTAACTGAAAAATTATTTTAGATGATTCTAAATAACTGTTTTTTTCTAATTGTGAACAGATAGTTGATCGTCTTTTCAAAAGTAATTTTCTCAGATTAAACTAAACACATATTTATAGATAGAAGGTTTTCCCGATGTATGTGCTGGATTATTGGGTTTCAACCCAGGTCAGCGAAATCATTAGTCACTTCTTTTAGAAGAAAGACAAAGTCAGCTATCTCTACGTCGTTGATTAAGTTTTCACTGACCCAAGTGGAACCGCAAGGACTATTTATTCACATATAGAAAATGTATACTTACTTGGATGACAGAATCATCTGCATGGTCCTTTGACATTAATATTATTTCCATCTCGTCCCATCTCATTCCACTTTTGTGAGTCTGAAAATTCATGACAACATTCCAGTTCGAATGTTGTTGATTCTCGTGTATTGCCTTACTGAATAAGGAAATATCGGCAGTGACTTTATTCGGTTACATCTCAAAAGGTCATGAAGGCACTATATTTTATTGTTGGAATGCTATTGATCGGAGATCCCTTTTATCTCCCATTCCCGCAGCTCGTTGCGATCTTGTAGCCGCAGATAACGTTTGCTGATTAAATTTCGAGGCGGTTGACACTCGTGTGCTAATAGAGCATGTGGCGCGTTTTGGTGTTCTCCTCATCTAACCGTGGCTGACATTTGTCATCGCCATGTTAATTACCGCGGACAAGTCAATAAATAACGCGCGGCGGCCGGCCAAGGCGAACGGCTCTCGACACAGTAAATGGTCTCACATTAGCGTCCCAACACAGACAAATGGCTCGCCAATAGCCGCTCAGAGAAGCGTCCTCTCGAACCGAACAATTGCGGAGCGGACAGAGATCTCCAAATATGTCAGGGGGTAGTGGCAGTCCGCAGACTGTCCGATCTGGTCACTGATCAGCCGCTGTCGCTGTCGCCGTCGCCTTTCCCGTGAGGCTGAGTGCAGACACGTCATCCACATCATCATCTGGTTATTATACAGGAACTGGACGCCAATGGTAACACATGTGTAACAGAATCAGCACTATATGTTTTCACTTAGGGTTTCAGCGTAATTGAAGCCAGAGATGGTATTGTGTCCCAGATATAGACTCAAACCAGTAATAACAATATTTGACTCGTTTTAATGACATATTTTGGTAGCACTCTACGTATGAAAAAGTAGAAAATAAAAATACATAACCTGTTAAAACTATAGCTTGTGGTGCTTATTTTACCAATATGCAGAAGTTAATTTCATTGGCGGATTTGCGTTTACTTTAAACACGCCTGTAATCAATCTTGTAGCGGTAGACTACAGTCTGTATTATTTAATTCAATGTTCAAAAGAACTGTGTTAATATTGGCTAAAAGCTACACTTATTTTTTAGTGTATTATGTACATGGCAACTATTCAGTTTTAGACCACCACCAACCACTCTTGATATATGCAGTGACCGTCAGACGGTTTGTTTTTCCATTCGGTCCGAAGCTTGATACTCTCATTTTGCTGTACCAGGAGTTACTCGCCAGTGACTCGTGTGATCGGAGTTTGTTTTCTCAGCGGCAGACAGGCTAAGGAGATGCTGAGAAATAGTGAGCCAGACTGATTTGCAGTCTACAATGTTTAGGTACAGTAACAAACGGAATGTAAATAGAAAAATTCCAGAGTTCCCACGTACCTTCAGGTCGTGAAGATCATCAGCATTGTGCGCACTTAATCAGATTCTCAAAATAGAAAAAAAAATGGCCTCGCCAATATTAAGCCGTGGAATGGTATTACGTTATGAATAAGTCTAACGTTTCAACATAACCATCTCGGTAGGTTTACATAAATTGCTTACATTTACATGACAACAATTGGCACGAGATATGAAATCTACGTCCCGCAGTTTAGTACGCTAATATCAACAAGGTATAAACGAAAATAATCATGGCATCACAGTGAACAAACAGGGAGCAATCGTATCAGTAAACATCATATTTGAAAAGTTACATATAATTTGTGAAATAATATTCCTCATGGAAACCTTTCAAGGGTGAGGTTTTTTGGGATAAAATTAAAGGGTAGTTATGAGATATAAATTAGGAATTTATTTTAAAAACAGAAAATATGTACATTTCGTAGGTATGGCGAAGCAATCAGTTCTCTTTTAAATCTCAAGTTAAACCATGGACGATACCCTCCCTGGCGTCAAGGATTCGAAAACCCTACAGCGTACCTTGTTAAATGTAGCGTCGCTTCTCTGCTAGCTTCTCCGTAAGACGCTCTCCTCAGCGTCGACTAGTTGATCTCTTTCAACGTCCGGGATCAAACGTCGGATCCCTTCCCTTCAACTTCTAAGAGTATAATCATAATTGACAGCTTCACCGCAGTGCAGAAGCGTCACAAAATCGACCTTTTAGATTAGTTAGACCACGAAATCTCATTTGTTGAGGCAACCACGTGGTATTTATATATTCCGGAGTTTCCTAGATTCTCGATTTCCATGCCAGCTTGGTTACGGAAATTCCACAGGTAATATCCGCGGAGATTAGTGTTGGAACAAGGTATTGGCATGATGTCACCAATTCCAGTTCCCAATCCGCGCTAACTTTATATCAAGAATTTAAGAAATGTCTAAATATCACGTTACACACTAATTCGAAAACACTAATATCAGAAAAGTGGGAAACACGTGTTATGGACGCTCTGAATTGTTTTAGTGTTGTGGTTGGGTGGAATATATGATTGTTGACTTGTGAGAAAATTTTCCCCTACAACTTTACTACGAAACAGAAAAGTCTGCTTCTTTACATTCCAAAAACGAACACGTCACCTATATTATGTACGAGTATGTTTCTAATGCATGAAACTTTATTTTTCCTATAATGTTAAATTCATATTTTTGCACTTTGACTCGAGTGTTGCTTAATATTTGCGTTTTAATAGAATATGAGGAATTATATGCATAATAAAATACTGTTTCCTATCGGAATGAAACCTCCTCTAGATTTAGAATCATATTAAATAATTATTAATAATAACAAAATTATAATATTATTAATAATAAGTGTAAATGTTTGGAAACCCAAGAATGTTTTATTCATAATTAGTAGCGGTAAAGTTCTGCCTTACCGAATGATTATGTTACAGGTTTAGTCAAATCTTGGAACTTTGCTATCAGGCTTTATGCAACTAAATTAATATCATTGCTTCACCGAGTTAAATTTCCCAGTACACAGTTTCAGATAAGCATCAGATGGAGATAATAATATTATGCAACGAATTCTTGTCTGAAAGACTTACCTAATAATTAGCGTTATGTTGTAAAAAGTGTCAATAAATGAGACTCACCACGTTGAGACGAGCGAAATACATGCACATAAACTTAGCATTACTTTTATTTTGTCTTGATTTTACCTGAATAACAAATTTTAAATTTATAACTAATTTATGTTTCTTCTTCACTTTATATCTGAATTTTTTCAATATAACCTACTGTTTATTAATTTTGTATAATAAAATGAAAAACTTAAGTTATGATGGGTCAGGTTATATTAAGATTCCAGACTTTATTTTCACATACGTATTAGATGGTTTCGAATTAAACTTAATGCTGCTGTAGGTACAATGGAGAAGTTAAAACGAATTTCATGAGCGTAATAAGGCCTAGACGAGTGTGCGTTTGTGATCGTGCTCGCCTTGCCTTGCCTCGCCTCGCCTCGCCTGGTGGCTGTCTGGTTCGTTATCTGTAAAGCGTTCATCATCCATGGTCGCTCAAGTTTTTGAGACATCAATGACCTACGGCTCGTTGGAAGAGAAAGGTCAGAGACGAATGTGTCTAGCGAAAGCTACTCGCCAACTCATAATATCGGTTTTGATAGCAATATTGCGAAACGCAATTTCAAAATGCTTGGGAATTGCATTTATTCATTTTTATAACAACACTTCGACTCATCAATTTTCAATATTGGAATACTTTTAATATATTGTTTTATAGCTATTATTTACAACAGATTACAAATTCTTTTATTTTAGATTGCAAAAAAATGAGTTTTATCCCACGTTATAATACCTCAATTAAATACTGTTCTCTAGGAATAGCCACCATACTGTCATTTTATCGTCCTATAGATAACATCAATGATTTTCTATAGCCGCCGACATCAATTCTGGTGGAGTGCAATGCCCAATGCTATTTTGGCTTTCTTACTCATTCCACTACTGCCGTAACTTTCGTCCTACTTCTCAAGAAGTCATTTCTCGTGATGTCTTTTCTGATCTTCCCCAACGAGACCATTACTACGCTCATTGTTGCAACTCATATTTACTGAGCAGAGGAATTTATTTCATAACTTTATTATGCATTTTTCAAAACTGCCAATACATGCCAATTTCTGCCTTCAGTAATTATATTTCTGTTCTATTAAGTATTATAAGTGAAGTTCATTTTACTCTGTCATTATGAACCATTACTGATCTAACGCTTCATCTGATCCACAATAGACATATATTCAAGCAATACGTATAGTTTGAACGTAAGGTTTATTTTCTTTTAGATAATTCTTTGACCTGCCAAGTTGTTTAACCTATTCGATCCCGAATCAACTTTTCAAATTCCATGGCTAACTTAGAATAACTCTGACTGGGGATGATCTCAAGTATCTTCCACGTGTTTCAGTCGTTCTCTCTCTCTCTCTCTCTCCCTCCCTCCTTTTTTGCTCTTAAACACTTTTTACAGAGGAACATTCAATTTCAGTCAATCTATTTGTTTTCATTTCTATTGCAGCTTTTGATCTTGCTGAGCACAATGATCTAAAAAACTCATCTTGTCTATCACGTTTTAGAAACGTTTAGCTATGTATTAGGTATATCAATATAACTTGATATTACAATTATACAGTTTTAAAAACTTGATCGTGAGATTAAGTTTGAAAAGTTCAGAAGAAATTTAAATTAATTAATTTCCTCCGCAACACTTTCGAATTAGATAAAAGAAAATCAAAAAAATTCATGAATTGATTGATTGTAATTTATAAATAAATAAATTTGTATTTATTTAATTTTGATTATATATTTTTTTTAAATATATGAAATATATAACAATACCAAATTAATTGAAACATTATAAAAATTTCTTTAGAGTAAACATTATATGCTGTAATATTGTATATACATAATGTCAAATATAATTTTTTATACTATTTAATATATTTATGGAATGCACATGATTCCATAAAATATAGGCTAACAAAGGGCACTTGTCAAACTTCATAAGGTTTACCGACCACATTCGGTAACATCCACCCCATTTATCATCCAAATATGACATTGAATTTTGATCTTATTTAGACCCAAAATATAATTTTATTAAAATCACTAAAACAATCATATGTTTACATCAAAATTAAAATACACTAGATTTGACTAGTGAACGTCTACCAGGTCATTTAACATTAGAATGGTGATTTTATGTAAAACGTGTGCGTAATACTTAACAACGTCGTCACTCTCTTTCCTTCTTTTCCTCATTGAAATTGAGACTTTTTTACACTCAAGTTATTTTCAGTTATGAAAATCAAATTATTTGAACACGTTCGAATGAATATTGAGTTTTATCATAGTTGTGTTCAGGAATATATACAATCAGGAATGAATATTAGGATGCTTTGGGGAAGAAAAACTTTAACACGGACCGATTAACGTCTCATGCTTTGTACAACCGTCATAATTCACTTCTTGAATAAATTATACCGACAACTTGGTAAATAGAGTCACTCGAATTTAATGAGAATAGACTACGGAAACGTTTTTGTTGATATTTAGTATTAATTAAATATTCTTTTGAATTTCAATGTCTTTTGTAATGGTCATTAAATTTATCTTTCTAATAGTGAACGAACATAAAGCAAAATAATAAAACTATACCGATGCGGTTTTTTCATCAATTATACTTTACCAGATTTTATTGCTGTAGTTATGAGAGTATTCAATTCGACTCTTGTTAAACATACTTTGTTTTGTTGAAATGACCGCTTCTTGTAAGTTTTTTTCTGAGTTAAAATTTTTTGAGCGCACCTGAAATTTTTGTAAGTTATTGTTGTTCGTGGAGGTTCCGTGGTTTTCGGAGGTTGGTTACAGCAATTAGGGGTTTATTGGGATTAGCGGTGGAGCCAGGTAGCTGCCGCGATCAGGTTACCACAACGTTCACGCGACTTGCTAACACTATAATGGAGCCTCGTGCATCTGGCGCGGAGTGGCGCGGAACAATACCGCAGCTGCCGCACAGTGGGCTCCGATATCATCCGCGACAAACATTAGACTCACGGCGACACTCACATTATCCAATTCGGAACTGCTGGCTGCTTGGTATCACTGTTATCTCTCACGATATGGATGGTAGTTCGGAAAGTTGTCGGTCTCAGAGTTAACGGTTACATACCAAAGTTTTGTTTTTCGATTTACACCACTTCCGAAGTCCACACTGGTTGCTTGGAAACTGGAGCTGGTGTCACTATCTGAGCTAACCGCCATTCTATAAACTACTAAACTGGCTAAACTTCTCGAAGAGGAAACTACTATAATATCATCGGATGCCTTGGAGGCAATATTTGAGAAAGGTAACCCGTATAAATCAAATGAGTTCTTGAACCGCATCCGAAGTAACCTACTTGAAGTAAAGAAATGTCCAAGGAAATTTGCGTGTGTTGGATCCCATCCCATGTGAGAATTATTGAAAATGATATGGCTGGCCTTGAGGAGTAGTGAGCTAGCTTAGAAAATAACAGTCAACCTATATACAACTGGGTGGAAATCAAACCGATTACCCGTTTCTGTTGTTAAGGGTGTCAGTTTTACAGACAGGAAAGGCTTCCTGGGTCCGGATTATCCAAGTATTGACGTATATCCACTGATTATTCTTCCTGCTGGCATAACTAGAAGGGAGCAGGCCATCTTATTCAGAATCAGTTCAAGTAACCCCATGCTTACTCATGCTTCTTATTTAATAAGGAAGCTCGACCTGTTTTTAATAGACGTGGGCACATACTAACGGTTAAGCACTTACTGTATACCTGCCTCCCTGCACCCCCTGGTATTCACCACATCAGGGAGGAGGAACTCGCCCACTCGGAAAAAGTCATTAATTTCACGTTTCTAACTACAAGCTATTAGAAAAGATATAAATTGTTCATATCCTTTTGGGACTACACCTATAGTCTCATAACTGCTCTTCTTAAATGACTCTCACTGCAAGGTCATTGTATGGTAGTTTTTAATGGGACATTAAAACAACTAAAAAATCCAAAGTCTTAATAGTTTAAGTATGAAACGATTTCTCAAACACCACAAAATGAGCTTTTGCCTCAGGTATGACATCTTCATTCGATATAAGATAGTAAAATAAACTCTTGAACCTAAATTTGACTAATATAGTGCAAAGTGAAAGCAATTAATGGCGCTTACCAGCAGAATCTGAAGACGTGTAAAATGGTGCCTTGTCGTAATTAAACTAAATGTTTTCCTCGGCCAAATGATACCTAATCTGAATGGGTCACACGGAGGATTTTCTCCAGATAAAGCCTATTAGAACCACGACTTACAGTGGTCCAGACTTTTCCAGTAGTCTTTGGAGAACTTCCTTTCAGTTCTACGCACTGTTTGGTTTGATAGTCCGATTCTGGGATTTAATTATGAATCCTAATATTAAGAGCAAAAATGAAACGGTCACAAAACCTAAAATGAATTGCGTTTAAAGAAGTCCAATCACTACTTGCGCGTTGCTAGTCGACAGTTAAAATGCGTAACCATCACGCTGCCACATATTCTTGAAATATATTCAGGGCACGATTTGATATAGTCAGATATTTTTAATCTCAGAAAGTACGAGTATCTCCAATGGTTGATTTTTCAATACTGAATTGCGATTTTCTACAATTTTATCCTTGCTCGCCAACATTGCTGAGCATTCCGAACACTCGTCACCCAAAATGGAGGTTGTACCATTGCCCACTTCTTCACAACTTCTGAGCAATCGTCAAATATCAAGCAGAATTTTCATTATAGTCGGGTTTTTATCCTTATAACGTAATTTGTTGAATACTATTCAATGGAAGATTTTTACCGAAGCTCTCATGTATTATTAGTTTTGAGAAACGTGTGACCGTACGTGAGTTCATTTCCTTACATAAGTAATGATTACAACCGAGAAAAAGATGCAACACAAGTAGTCGTATCTTAAGGAAGTTCTGAAGCTTCCGAATTGTTAATCTTGATAAACTAAACTCAACGTCGCTAGAAGTTTGGGCAGGTCTATAGAGCACTAAGTGGACAAACATTTTCCTGTTTTCCTTTTGTTACAGTTTGAAACCGGAGTTTAATGGTTATTGCGTGCCTTTCCCAGATATATGTTCGTGAAAACTTTCTTCCCGGTATGTTTTATAAATATAAAAATTAAGGAGTTGACACAGTATTTCGCACCGAAATGAAATCAGTTCAGAATTGTAAATTACACTTGCTTGTAATTCATTCCGAAAATGAGGTGAGCCATAGGATGTCCGCGTGTCTGGAGCACGGCCATTCACATTACTAACCCAGCTCTGTGGCTTCAAGCCAGTATGCATGTAGATTCATTGTCATGCCACACAAATATTTTAAAGATAGGTCATTTTTACCCTCGATCCAAGCGTAAAATGACGAAGAGAGGGCACTCTATGGTACTTCAATAGCTTCATAAAATGCACTAAGTTAAGGAAGAAAAGTCTCTTATGTACATTTAAACTATCAAACAGCTGGAATTAATTCACTCGGAAATGTAAATTTCATGAATCCAGTTTCTCCTTAAAATCATGTTTCTGTACAGGGCAAGGAATTGAGTTTAATAAAAAGCGTCACAAGACTGTCGGATATTAAATTGCCATTCAAAGAGCCAATGGTCACGTGCATGAGCTTAGAGTTGCATATTTTACTCCATTCAGTTAATCATCAAGTTGATGAAGGAAGTAGGATGTAAGTGAAAGGATTAGGCGTATCGAAGATATTAAATAACTCCTCTACTTCACGTACATTGAAGGTCTTTTTTAGCAGTGGTACAACTCCACATTTTTCAAAGAAAACGGGGTTATGAATATTATCTTGCCAATATAAGTCAATTCTTTTTTATGACTGGTGCACCTACAGCTTATGTACTTAAAAAATTCTTGTACGTCAAACACAGAATTGCCATCACATCTAACCACAGAATGATGAAGTGGAGTTAAACCTATCAAATTATGTTGAAATTACTTGGAATGTGTACAAAAGGAATTATAATCTAGCCACTCCTGTGCCTTTAAATGCCGTGGAGTTAATTCCTGTATTTTTCTGAAGATCACATTCTTCATCACAATTGTGGACCATGAAAGAGTGAAGTTATCGTTTCTATCAAAATGTGACGCACAGTAAAATATAGAAATTGATTCAGTAACAATCTCATTAACTAGTTGATATTCGAGAATGACGTTAACTCTTAAACTGTGATAATCATATCATTTTAATTGAAAGTAAAAAGCACTCCAATTTAAGAAAAAATGGGGGAAGTACTAAAACCGTCCCTACGGTTCATTCTGACATTTTGATTGTATAAATTTCAAAACAGGACAAGAAGGCCTACGGAACTTGTGTGGAGGTATTGTGAACGTGAGCCACTCTCTTAAAGGCAAGTGAATGTGTTTTACCAAGGAAATTTAACCTGGAATAACATAAAATCCTCTATAAGTGCAATCCAATTTCCCAAGATTGACCTCGTGTGTAAAATCAAAATGACGGGGTTTATTTATTATGAAAGATAAACTAGGAACGAAACGAGATTTGTGAACATTTTACTGATTTTTCGGAGCAATACAACCACTTGAGAAGATGATAGTTATAAATGTCTGCCATATACTAAAAAATTATAATTAGTGATTTGCTCCTTTCTCGAACAAAATTTATCTATAAACATAATCGAGTTACAATAGTATAAATTTACTGCAAGTACTGAGTTTTCTGCCTATAAATTAACTGATATGGAAGTGTTTTCGCCCACTAATTTTAAAATATGCGCGCCTTTAATTCTCAGTTTTTTAAATTATTCACAGTGATATTACGCTATCAGTTTTTTTGAGACTCGTGTGTTGAAATAACATTTTTGATATAAAGAAGGATATATTTAATATTCGATGAGACCAACTATGGTTTATATTCCATTAACATTCCACTGGGGAAACATGAGTACCAAATATGTTTCGCATACGAATACGCCA
The DNA here is from genome assembly GCA_034510155.1 of Eucriotettix oculatus. Lineage (NCBI taxonomy): Eukaryota > Metazoa > Arthropoda > Insecta > Orthoptera > Tetrigidae > Eucriotettix > Eucriotettix oculatus. The sequence continues at coordinate 45,617,365 of CM067377.1, read as the reverse complement.
TTTCCCTCGTAAAGAAGGAAATAGTACATAGAGAGAGAAATTCCCCATTATTCCGTGGTGGGTATTATTTTTCTTTCGAAGGAAATCCGCCAGCGTGAAGAGTTCTCCGGAAGTCTGCCCTCTCGCTTCACCGGATGTGTTGTCTCGTGTTCTCCATCGTCAGCTGGTACTTTCAATGAAATATCTAGGCGCCACTTATCGTACATCTGCTTATCACCGAGATAAGAGAAATATTTTCAATTTGCCTTTTGTAAGAACAAGAGGCTCGTAAATAAGATCAAAGTTCAACAGGAAAAAGCATCGTGTAAACTGCATAATAATTTTTGAATATTAACTGATTCCTCGCACCCAGTTCTACCTTAATACATTACAAATGATTACTGGTCATCATAATCAACTATTTCAATCTCTGTTTCTGTGTATTGTGTCCCTTACATGAACCTTTTACTTATGTAATTGTTAATAACTTTAATGAATATTTTTATATATAGCGTTTCTTTTATACAATTAATTATGTACAACATATTATAACACATAAAAGTGATATCATGCTTCTCGCTGTCAACTCTCGATGCGTAAACTCATTGACATATTTTCCCGAATAGAAACACTACTTTTGTCAAATTTTCTTATATCAGTTGGTAAGTTTCAGTATAATCATTATTTATGAAAAACTAGATTGATTGTACTGATACCTGTTCGTAGAATCTTTAAATATGATTTTTTTGTGACTTCTCCACTAATAGAGTTATTAATAAATGGACATCACTTTATAAGTTATATGTGTACAATAAATGAATAAAAATACGGCAAAATAAGTCATCAAATAAATATAATTAATATAAATACAACGTTTCATCCAACTTTGTGGACTCCTTCAGGTAAATTTTTAAATAGATGGACTATTTGCATTATGATAAATTTGGTGTCTACGAATCAACGAATTTGATAGGAGTGTTACGATAGATTCCTTGTACGTGTAAGCAAAATTATAATAATTAATTTATAAATGTAAAATAAAAACAGCCTTCACTGAAATTAAATCAGAACTATAACTATTTTAACTCTTGTTTAGAGGGGTTGTAGATGTGACTGCTCCAATTCGTATCCTGTATGCAATAGAAAAATTTTCCAGGTTTTTAATTTCTAACATTCATTAATAACGATCTGTTGAATGTAACTCAAGATATAAATATTTCTAGCAAATAATACTTATTTTTCATAAACTTCGTTTCAACCATGTCATTTACCTACAATGGATTGTTTTCTGGGTTTAGAACAATCACTCTGAATTCGGGAACACGGAACTGGGTTGGTCAAAGTTATTGAAGGCAAAAGTTTTCAAATTCGGAAAGGGTTTAAGAATCATGAAGAAATAGACACATTAGTGCGAGTAATGATATGGTATCAATTTCATTGAAATTTGAAGGTTTTAATGTGTTTGGATTTTACAAATTTTGTGTTTTTGTTGTTGTGGTATTCAGTCCTAAGACTGGTCTGATGCAACCCTCCATGCGAACGTATCCTGCGCAAGTCTTTTCACTTCTATTTAGTTACAGTATCATAGATCCTCTTTAATCTGCTTAGCGTATTCCATCCTTGGCCTCTCTCTTCTATTCTTACCCTACATACGTCCCTCTAATCCTAATTTTACAATATCCCCAACGCACGTCTTGAAAACGTTACCTCTTGGTCAAAGTCCTCCTTTTTTGATCTCTACGTATAGTACTAAAAAACCTTTTTTGAATTCAGTTCCATTATTCAGCATAAAAAGCGTAAGATATTGCCGGAAGAAACATTTAATAAGTTATAAGCGTACACATTGCGAAGGGTGGAGCAACGATGCAGCAGAACGACCGTGGAGATTGCCCAAGTACAAGTCAATCGCATTCCCGCGCTCAAGCCTGCTGATGGATAAATGACTAAGACGTGACCTCTCAGCGCTAACTAATGCCGATAAACTACGAGAAGTTACGAAAGGCTGACTGTTGATTTTCACTGAAATTCCTGTTACAAAATACGCCATATATGCTGTGTGACTAGCCATCTTCTAGGAAATTTTAGTTCAACGGAATGCTGAAAACAAGACGAAGAAATCTAAATTCTTACAGCAGCTATTTGAATCCTCCAATTTTAAAATCAAATTGAGGAATATAAAGGAAACGGACCGTTAAGGACCTCTTGGTGTGAGCAGTGAGCACATAACCACAGTTTCGTCATTCTTCAGATGTGGCCTGAAACAATAGCACGAGAGTCAAGAACATTTGGGCGGCGTAGCCTTTTATCCTCATTTTTGCATGGCCCATATGTTCGCGATAAGGCGGGAAAACCCATTCATGGTGGATGCGAGTGCAGAGGTCTCAGATAAGGACAAGGCTGAGGAAGCGGTTCACCAGATGACCAAGTTCGCCGCCTAAGATCGCCGACCCCAAACCTGAAAACAATCAAACACTCTTGGTTTAACTATCATTTGTATACATTCTAACATAGTAATCAACACCTACCTACCTTCAATATTACAGTTAGTTTTCGTTATAGGAGCCACAAACCATTTTAGCACCACGGTTTTCTATAATGTACACAGTGATCATTAACAAAATTCTTTCATGTTCGTTGTTGATGTAGTACTCAATACTTAGACTTCTCTGATGATGCAAGCTAGTCTATTTTCACATCCTCCCATTATTGGCCTCAATCTTCTGTTCTTAGCCTCCTCTAATGCTAATTTTACAAGACCTTCATGTCCCCAAGCATGGCCCATTAACCTATTACTTCTCTTGGAGAAATTCCTACACATTTTTCTTTATTTTCAGCATTTTTTCAGGACCACATTTATGCAACTTCTACCGTTCACGTTTCGTCACACACCTTACGAACATTTTTCCACATATTCATACTAATATTACCTGTAAGTAAATTCCTTTTTTGCGAATTCCTTTCTTGTCTGTTTATGTCTAATATACATCTACCATTCCTAGTTATTATGTTGCTCAAGTAGCACAATTCCTTATCTTCATTCAAAATATCCTTTCCCAACCTAAATCCCTCTGTTATTCCACTGTTTCCCATACTACACTCCATCATCTTGGTTTTCCCTTTATTAATCCTCATATTGAACTCTTTCTCCAGGATCACGTTCATGACAATTATTACGGCTTCCAAGTATTCTTCTGACTGCCCTAATACACATTGTCATCTGAAAACCTTAGGGTTTTTATTTCTTTAATAAATTTTATGAAATGTGGAGTATGAATTGATTTATTATCATTTTTCCGGTGGCAGTTTGGTAATAAAATTAAAATGAAAAATTACAGACAAAAGTAATACCACAATTTTAGACTAATTCACGTCCTTGTTTTCACAAAATTTTCACCTCTCTTTCAATATTTATAATTTTTTTTAAAAATTCAATTGTATTTCTCGGGAAAGTCTCCAGTACTACTGCAGGCAAAGAATTACAGTTCTTTATTGTTAAAGAATGAATATTTAGGCACATACGTTCTTTGGTCCCTCATATTTTATAATTACGGTCGTTTTGAGAAAAAAAAGCGATGTACTTAAGACGCTCCCTTATTTCTTTCTAGGCCGGTTCGTCCGTGTAAGCCTTATACAAATTTTCTGTATTTTAAAAATATACATAACTGAAGGAAAATACAGCGCTGCTGCTATTCCTTTCACATAAGTAATAAAATTTGTGCACAGTAAGGACAGTAGGACAGGGAAATCGGGAAGCAGCCCGCCGTTCTACTTAAATGTGATGTTTAAAAATGGACTGTTTATTTAAGACAGCATAAGAAATAAGTTGCAGTAGTTCACATAGAGTTAAAAGTTGTGCTTTTTCAGACCAGAAATTTGATATAATTTGTGATAACTAAAAAATATGTTGCCATATTTTGGTTCCGTGAATGTAAATTATGAAACAGATCCAACATAATCCCAATAAATTTATATTGCAAAATCGACTTAATTTATACTGAAAACGTAAAATGGTGGTATATTATCGTTTCCGTTAATTTAATGAAATCATCATTGACCTACTGGCCCATCAGATAGTAAAATATAATTTATATAGGCTTGGTCACATACTGATGACCATTTTGAACTACTTCGAAGTCATTCGAAGATTTATAACTCACGGTTGAAATTTCATCACAGCTAGCAATTTTGGTAGAAACTATGCTCCGATTAACTATTCTCGATTACGGAATATTACGTAACGGTTTTAACTTTTATATTGGAGAATTAATATAGTTTTATCTATTATATGCCACTCTAAACCCTCAATTTGGATTAGAATTTCATCACCGAAACCCTGAGGCAGCGAAGATAACTCCCTGGTCGGGATGAAGCAAATCGGTCCATGTCAGCGTTCTCATGCCTTTTTTCTGAACTAATGCCCTCTTTTACCCTATCACTACAAACATAGTTATTTACTGATGGAGACTTCAGTCTATAAAACCATCCTTACTTCGCCATATAACACCCTCGAATTTTCATTCTCTCTGTTCTCCTTCGTCTTTATCAGTCGTTATAAACAGAAACGGCTATCGCTTTTCGTTCACGTACTTCTTTCTTAAGTCCGACAATAGAACTTCCGAATAAAACTATCAATCTCTCCACATAATTGAATCATAGCACTTTGTCTGACGATGGCCAACTGAAATAACAGAATGCAGCTATAAAATTATTTTCAATTAACGAAAATCACAATATTCACCGTCTTAATTCGCGGTCTCACTAAAATGATGAGCCCTTTTCTGTACGATTTTCTGCTAACACACCAATAAACAATGGGATTTAGCACAGGACGGTTGTCATTTGGCTACGAAAACCACTATCTATTTTAAAACATGATAATTTTACCTGTTGGCGCCTGGTCAGTCTGTATTGTTATGTAGCATGCCGCGGTTTTATCCCAGAAACCATTGGATTGATTCTAGCCTGGAGAGAAATTATGATTCTGTCCACAACCTCACTAATTCCCTCGTATAATGTGAAGTCGTGTTGTACTCCAACAGACTGTTGCATCATGTAATCAAAATTTATAATTTTCAAGAAAGAATTTGAGGTAGGGAAAGTAATACAACCTTTGTTTCTCGTCGCAGGGGACACACACTACACTCTTACATATTTATACCACTTGTTAACTCGGCAAAGGATGAAAAGTTTTCCTTATACTATTATGAAAGTTGAGTTAGATGAATTTATGTGGGGACACACAACAATACATTACTCTACGAACTAAGTAGCATTTCATGTTCTTTAATTTAACACATATATATGTGAATAATAATATTAAAATACAGCAGTGTTTTAATGTTCCTGTATACATCACCTGTGAATGTGTATATATTCGGATAACCTAGACTTATAACAGAAGGCACAAGTCACTCATGAATGTTTTAAATGAAAATATCTGCAATTAATGCATTTAATACGTACTGTATGATTTTTCGACTGGTCGAAACACTTGGGAGCGAAATACAAAAAAAACGAAATATTAGTTTTGTTTAATAATTTGAAGTTGAATGCGAAACATTTTTAGATATATCTCTAGATAATAAATTCAATTGTAAAGATCACATTAATATTCTCCTAAGAAAACTAGGCTCATGTCAAGTTGTAATGACCCAATTTTTTTTAATATTATGCATACTTACACTCTTTAATGACGTATGGTATAATATTCTGGGGTAATGCATAAGCGAAAGGCAAAGTTTTTGATTTACAGGAGAAAGTTGACCGAATATCAGGTTCCACCAAAAAAACTTCATTGGTACTTGAGGAGTTATTGTCGTGATTGGTGCACTACTATGACGTCACAATCTCTTAACGTGATTAAAATGAAGAGAAAATCATGATGTATACGTTTGAAGAATCGAATTAAATTAATGCAGGGGGCTCTCCAAGAAAATAGGAATACTTACGCTTAATTTCCAGAATATTCAATCAATAATGTTATTTGCGATTATTAAGAGTCACTTATTTACAACAAACTCAGATGTGCATTGCTTTGTTACCAGAAATACCAAAAATAAATACATAAATGTTTAAACATGAACAAACTAACTTTTTCCGTTACGTTGAAGAATTCATGTAGTTGTGTATTTCGTAGTGTAGACCTTACCGTAGTCATTGCCTATTGTTGAGACACTAGTATAGAATATTAGAAATATTTATTAATATTAAATATCGGGTACAAATTATACATCTTGTCTTCTTTGTAGTACTAAGCGTATCTTATTGTAAGTTAAGCATAGTCATATGAATACAAATAGTAACATAGAGTTTATATTAATTAAGCAGGGCATAACAATTTATGTACAATCTCTGGCCCGTTCCACATACCTGAAGTTCTGCTTCTCTATGGAATTTGATTTAATATTAATTATAATAAAGTGGGACAGTATTAATATTTTACAGAGTTAAGAAACTGTGCGACAAAAGCTCAATCACTTACTGGATCTGTGGGTGGTAATTTACTATTGTAGTAATTACCAGAATTATTTTTTGCATATTCAGACTGGGCCGCTGTTTATTTTAAATCTTTTTAAAGCGTAGTAACTTTCCTGCAAAGACAGAATTTTCTATGTCATAACAAAATCAAACTTTTTTTATTTTTGCTTGTAGTCACATCGACTTCAACGTCATAAACATTATTTTATACGATATTATCAATGGCCATTTTAAGTTGAAACCTGACAAGAGAGCAGAGGAATCAGAGAACTAAAATTTTCTTCTTAAAGTTGTGTGTTGTCACCGCGAACTATTAGGCATGTACAAATTAATTAATTGAAAATATAAGCAATAGATATTCAAGCTTAGGTTTGTTATAGCTTAGCTCGGTGGTTAACAACATATTTCTGTAAGTAGTTTCTTATACATGGAGATCCGTATTTAAGAGTATACGACTATAACTATTCTCTAGATTATTGTAGAGAATTTCCAATTCTTATATAAATTACTGTTCAAAATTAACTATTCCTCTATTTTATATACCATTAAAAATGAAAATTTGAAACCTACAAAATTGTACTGTTATGTATGAATGTCAGGGATTGCAATGTTACATAATTTATCTGACCACAGAATTTTCGAGTTAAATTACGCTCGCAACACATTATTAGTTGCAACTTTGTAGTAACGGGTAATTTAAGCTCATTTACATCAAAACAAGTCCACTTGAGTTTCAATAGTTCACTAGAAGGCTCAGTGCCACAGCTATCTGTTTTTCTAGTCTTGCGAACGCAAGAGTACTGGGAAACGTCATAAAATCCGTTTGTTTATGTTGGACATCTGCCCGAATGCTGCACGTAAAGGGGTTTCCCTACAATAAACCACATCTTTTGTGAACGTGTTTGAAGTAAAGCGTTGTGAATAACCCCACAGTGCGCCAAAGATTCAGAAAAACCAAAACTAGTGATTCATAAAATCGAAGCACCGTAGTGCTTACTTATCGGCTCAACGGCACAAATAAACTCTTCAAAATAAAACCCAAGGTTTTCAGGAACGTTTCTTGACTGGTCAGCATTATTAAACGACGCCCTTCCCGGTTTTCTGTTGATGTCAATGACAGTGAAACATTGGCAGAGAACTAAGAAAATACCAAAAATCCATTACGCATAATTCATTTCATTTTCTGTAATAAAGAAATAGTTTATTAAATCTGACAGAAGTGGCTATCATTGTGAACTAAGTATGAAAATGTAGAATACTGTATATGTAATACTGATAAATGTATTGTTACATAGTGATTGCAATGTTTCTATCTAAGAAGAATAAAATACAGTCAATCCGTTCACTTTTCTGCAGACAATCTTTTTTGATGTAAGAAATGTGAATTATTTCTATCAAATGGCTGTATAATATAAGAATACTATAATTAGTGAACGGTAATTGTGAGAAAATCAGGCCAAAAGTTTACCTAAATTGGCGTGCATTTACTTCATTTTAATGTATAATATGCCTAAAGTTGACCTAAGTTGGTATTCACCTACTTCATTTGAAGGTGTAATAATTAAAAATAATTATGAATTTTCCTTAACTGAATCTTTTCAGTGGTAAGATAGCGATTTTTAAGTATATGTATATCCGAAACCGTTATACATAAAGCATTGACATTTTCACAGTTTAGTCTTAATGTTATCTGTGTGAAAGCAGAATAAATTATTTGTTATAATTTGACTTTAAATTATTAATTTATGTATCAAAATCTATTGAAAATTTTCGAAGTCTTTATCCATAACTAATAATTCAAATTATTTATTTTTAATTGTATATTTTACTTACATTTTAATGTCGCATCAACTGCTATGGTCATTAGCAACAACACATACAGTCTACATAATATTAGCTAATATACAACATTTACATTACAGCTATTTGAAGAAGTCTGTAATACTGTTCTTGGCATCTGTAAAAAAAAACACATTAATAAATCATACACAAATCTACCATTTTCTCATTTATCAATAGTCCATTGTTGCCGTATTATCATATTATTTATTCTGATATCTTAAAGTCATTATATTAACTTTGTCAAGACATGGACTTCCGACTGCCATTTTGTAAGGTATTGTCTGCTGTAATGAAGGTCTCAAACGTAACTAAAAGCTTAAAACAGACAAAAATAAAAATAATAAAATACAACTACATGTTCCGGTCCTGATCTGGATCCTCGTCAGTTAATAAGACACAAAATTAATGCATTACAAAGATATCAAAGTACAGCTAAAGAATAAAATAAATAAATAACAAAATAAGATTAAAATTTAAAGAAATAAAGACAATCAGTATAAATTTGAATCATTATATTTCATAGATTTCCAGATTATATATATATACTACTGAGAAAACTAGTGACCGATTTTACATTCAGTGTATTAGTTTTGCGATGCAATTAATGTGAAGAATTTCGGAAACTAAACGAGATTTGTAATTGCTGTCTTTGTCTAAAATTTGGAAATTATTCCAGTATGGTTAGATTCTAAGATATGTTTTGAAATGACGGATAATTTGTCTTGTGGAAGTAATATTGCTAACAGATAAATACATATATATTGCGACCCTGCTGTTATAAATAGTTTCATAACTAACCCAAACCTACGTGTTCTTCTAATAATAACAGAGTGATTCATTGAAGTTCAAAAGAATCGTATAAAATTTTCTTGGAACACCTGGAGAATCAATAAAAGAAAAGAAAATATTTTAGTTGCATGTTGAATGCTGATACATGCACAATGGTGTAAAAATGAAGAGTCCTAACCCAGTAGAAAAATTCGTTTGCAACGTGTATTGGGTACAAGTGTACTGCATGTTGCCTACTCCCAACGTTACATACAAATCCCCGAGGTATCTTCATATGAAAATTTTTCACAGTTTTCTTAAATGAATCGTGAAAACCTCTCGGAATATTTTCATCTTCATCAAACGTCACATGATTGAATTTTTGTGGCAAATATTTGTTCCATTACGAAAATTTATCTTCTACGTTTCATAATGGTGGCTTAGGGCTCCAAGTATCGAACTTTAAATGAAAAATTGTTATTATGAATTCATGCTTTTGATGATAGTCCTATATTTTTAAATCACGCACTTTTATTTGGTATTAAATTCCAGTACCAATTTTCAAAGCTTAAATTTATAATTTAATTATAAAACAAACTTTAACTTGTAGTGATAATTGGAATTAATTTCACTAGCAGAATAATAATTGATAATTCATGCAACTTGATGTTGGTTGTTTATTTTATTAATCAAAATTTGACGATGTTGTTTAAGTATTGTGAGCTTGAGCCTGATAATGGTTTCGATTTGAAAGAACGGTTCTACAAACATGTATTATGTCTATAAGACACTCTACAGCCGTTATATGCATTTGCATACAAATCATAGGTGCTAATGATATAGATTGCTGTCCATACCGAACGCAAGTAATATGGATATAGACTTGCAAATAGTCGGATAGCACGATATGTGTTTGTTTCTAGGTTGGTGATCACAGGATAGCCTCCGCCATTTCGTCGGCAATTACGTCAGATTAATTTAAATTTCAGTTCAGTGGGCTGATAGGGGACAGATAGGCGGGAGATGATTGGAGAAGAGGAAGGTTCGTTGACATCTGTGACTGGTGGTAATGGCGGACACACCCTACTTCAACGAGCTATTGTCTTACCAAGTACAATCTGTCCATGCTAACTCTAGACCTCATCCCCCCACTCAACTGATCGTCGTCCTGACATGTAATGAGTGCCCGAACAACATTTATACAGTCCTACGAATATAAAACATTATTATCGGTGAATGATTCCGATTCCTTATAAAGGAAAAGTTGGTTTTGCATTCAGAGTATCTATCAATAACATAAATATCAATGGAAATTTTTATTCTAAACTCAGTCCCAATAATTTTCGTCTATTCATTCAAAATAACAGAAATTAATTAATTTTTTATCATTTTTGTATGCCTATAAATGTCATTAAAAATCGGATGAAATCTTCACGGTTAACCATCCGGATGAGGCTTTTAAAAACACACAACGTTTCTGCGGTCATTTTCTGCCGCCGTCTTCAGGCTATAGTAGAGCGGGAGAAAATTGTTAATCGTAAGAGGAATAGGACAGACAAGGCAAATTCATATAGCCTGAAGACGGCGGCAGGAAATGGCTGCAGAAACGTTGTGAGTTTTTAAAAGCCTGACTCAGTTGGTTAACCGTGAATATTTAATTCTAATTATTCACCGGGAAAGTCTACGTTCATTAACCATTAAAACTGAATTTTTACAAAATTCTAGACACACGTATAAAAATTTATTACGGTTAATATAGCTTATAATTTGCAAAGAGAAAAATTCACGTGGTGTTGTTGTCATCGGTTTAGTTATAATTAACAGTGACAATAATCAATGTTTTTATATTAACTATGAATTAACGCCATCAAAAAGTTTTATTTTTAAAACGAACTCCATTAGTTTGTTTATTATAATCATCAATCATTTAGCGAATTTATAAGTTGAAATAAATTGTTAAATATTTTTGGAACTTATGAAAGATTCCAGAAACATTGGAACGTTATGTTAGGGATATTTAAATTCGAAACTTAATGTAAAGGTGTGGACTTGATCCTCAGATAACATTTTTTGGATTTTATGATTTGGAGGAAAGGTAGGTGGTATTTGAAAGTTTTGTAAGATGGCACAATGTAAGGAAATGAAGTGTAGAGAGAGGAAAGAATAGTGGAGCGGGAGAAAATTGTCAATCGTAAGAGGAATAGGACAGACAAGGCAAATTCATCTTATAAAATCCATTAAATACTGAATTTAAGAATAATGTGAATTTTTCTTTCAATATTAAATGGATTAGCAACACCCAGAATGTCTAAGCAACCGCATCGAACTTAGAAGAGCTCGCGTGGATAGATCCCAAATTATTTTTCTGCGTTATTTAGGAAAAGCAATAACATGAATATGAAAATCAATAAACCTAAACACGCAGGATTTATGAGCCGAAATTTTGGTTGAAAAAAAATTGAAATTTCCAGAAAATGCGCTCCTTCTTCAGTTTGTGTAAGAGCTTTGTTTACGTTTATCTGCAGCAATTAAGTTGATAGTGTTCGAAACGAGACTCTACCATTTATTTCGTTCTCCATTTCAGATAAATTTTTAAATAGCTTCTTAACTCTCTCGGTTATGACGTTCTTGGCGAAATTAGAAATAGAAATTATTAATTAGTGTTATTTAAATATAAAGCAATTAAATGGACGAAGTAAACTCAGCCATTCATAGTCGTAATTATAATCATATAACTCTTGGAAATATTGATTGAATTAAAATATCTATGACTGTTTTGTATATTCATAGTGTGGTATTCATGGAGAATCATTCACCAATTAGGAGTGGTAAAGAGTTGATGCAAATAGAGGAAATGTAATTTAATGGTAGTATCAGTTCAGAGGACAGTCGCTTCTTTACAAACTTACTCAGCTCATTCCAGGCCAAGGAGACGAATGTCTGCACTATTCTGGGTCTGTGTGTTGTTCTACGCATGAAATTAGGGGCTCAAGCCAATATGCTAGAAGGAGGAACAGGAATTAGTGTCCTGGCTATTCCAAAATCAGGGTCCGGGGTCTCAACACCGTCTTTGGAGCTGGAAGGTAGTTATTGTTAAACACCAATTGTCATATATTAGACAGCAATAAAATTCAATTCTGATATTTAAAGACGATATTGTTGTTAGATTTTTAAAGAAGCTAACTGTATATAAGCCACTGTAGTCATATAATTTTTTATAAAAGTTGAACTTTTCTCTTATCAGTACCAAATTTCATCCTCATCAAACGCTCTTCGTTACAAGATATCGACGGATTCACATATCATGTTTCAGTTATCAACAGTGACAGTCTGGTCCGAAAATGAATGCATTGGGATTCCTAGCTGTAACCCTTGATAAGTGAAAAGGTATTCCATGTGCCAGTTTATATTGAAGGAGTTCCAGGATATTATTATGAGAATGTTGCTACTTCTCCGACGTTTCAAGGCACGGCACAAAATCCAACTCCTGCCGGCACTCACTAATTTTTAAGTAAATAGGTGTTATTCTCAACTTGCCGGATTTCTTACGTTAGATTGATAGAATGTTTTTATAAAACATAATGTTATTTTTTCCATTAACAATTAGTAATAGTGGAAATAAATATTTTGAAATACGAGGTGCGTTCAAAAAGTCACATGAATTTTCGTTTTATAAGAAAGAGTTTTATTTATTCGACAAATCATTACTAAAATGTTCGTATGGAGTATGGCGTTATATAGGTGCAAAACGTGGACGATAGTAGTTGCAGATAGGAAAAGAACAGAAGCTTTTGAAATTTGGTGCTTTAGGAGAATGCTGAAAATCAGATGAGTGGATACAGAAACTAACCAGGAAATACAAAGCAGAATAGGGGTAGAGAGAACAATTTGGTGAACTTTGACCAAGAGAAGGGCTAGGATTAAAAGATTTGGAATGTTGTCAGGGCCTGGAGCTGAGTTTTTTTAAGGGTTTGTAACAGTTCATCTAGTGTGATGGGTTCATTGAGGAGATGTTCTGTTGTAGTTAAATTCTTCATTCTCTAAATATAGTTCGGGCCTTATTAGAATAATTGTTAAATTTAAACTCCTAAAATACACGTATATGCTTTATTTTACTTCTGCTAAATATAATACAGTCAATTATCACTTTCAGACATTTAATTTAATTGATTAAATGTCTGAAATTGGTTTTTAACTGTGTTATATTTTGAAAAATATATTTTTATTTCTTTATGAAATTGACAATGTAGATAAAATATTGTGGTTCAAGTTTAAGATAATACTAAACAAAGATTACATTATAACATCATAGGGTCATGTACCTGGTCCTAAAAGATAGCTATTTTAATTCATATGAATAATTTTACAGCGAACGATTGTATATGTCTGTAGGTATATTTCTATTTTTTTAAAGTTCTGTAGCCCTTGAGGGCTTTGACCTTCCAAGGTGACTTCGGACTATCGTATCCCATGATATGTTATGAATTTGGAGTGATATCGATTGTACTTAAACCCAGTTCTCTATGGCCATAATGATCACAAAGCTATGAATTATTTTGGCATAAATTCGATCGTTTGTTTTCCAGATTGGTTCACTCAAACGGTGTTGACTTGTAGGTAGTACTCCCTATCAAACACTTGACCTTGTGGCAAGAACGCAGAGAGCATATACTTCATATTCGCTGGCTCATGTTGACCTTTTTTCGGTTTTGTCGATCCAGAAAGCCTCAAAAGGAAACCATTGAGCATTAGTTCCGACGTCATATCCATAGACTACTCCTGTTATAACAGTTTTACTATATCAGCATCGATGACTTCATTTAACGACTCCTGAAAAACTTCAAATGGAAGTAATTTTGCTGTCACGCGTTCCATACCCAAAACAAATGACAATATTTCATTGCAATATCTTCAGCGACGTCTCTGTGATTGTTCACAATCATTTCTCTCACTTTTTCAACGATTTTAGGTGTTCTGGGGCGACCTGGGCGCACGTCATCTTCAACGTCTATACAGAAATGCTTATACCATTAGTAAAGATGTTTTGCACTCGGAACACACTCACCAAAATTCCAAAACATTAGACAATCTGATGGAGAAAAATATTATTCTGTGTTGATTGCAATGCTCCCAATGACCATGCCACTCTTTCACCGTTACTCAGTTCAAATGCACTCTGACGAACGATGATTTCCACATCCTGAGCAAATATCATTATGCCAGTACTATAAAAACCCCATTCCTACAACAAAATGAGATGAAAATTCACTGATCCATTTTTAATTAAATAAATACACGTCCGCTGTATCGTAACTCATCTATCCTTTTTTAACAGCTAGCAATAGACTAAACATCTGACATGACTCACAAGGTACAGATACTTTTCAGACGTGATTAAAAACACAAGAACAATTAAATTGTTGGAACCGGAGTTTACAGCTCGCGTAATTACGTAATTACCGTTAATTTTTAAGCACACTTCGTATATAATAACTAGTATTAAAAAAGTTTAAGAAGGCTGTAATTTAACAGCGGGACTTTGTCTTAGAATAAGAGACTATTCAGATACCATCCATAAAAATTAAAAACTAATATTGGGAGTGCTTAGATATTTTATACCCTTGACAAGGAATGTTTGATAGCAGCTGTGGCCACCTACGCTCAATAAATAACCTAATTTTAATGGGCGAGAAACTGTTTGCTTAGTGTCTGAGGATGGTATGGTAGGAAAGCGCAGTCCAGGTTTACGTCACGCGGTCTGTTCGGGCGTTCGTATGACAAGGAAAGAAGGAATGCCGCCTCTGTGGTTGGGGTTAATGAGGTGGAATGTTTGCCCAGCCGACATAAATGATTCGGAACGCAGTATTTTCGGGGCAGGAAATTGGCATTGCCCGGAACCACAGCCAGGTGTGGCGGGAGTCTGCGAAAACAAGGTGCTTGCAAAAACTGTGAAGGGGCATGCCTCACCGAATTCCAAAGCCAACATGAAGCATTTGTTTGCTCGTGCTCTTCTGGTTAAACCACTTACCGGAGCAAAGTACCTACCTGAATGGCTCAGCAATAAGCGGAGCAATCAGATAAAAAATAGTTTTATTTCATTATTCTAGATAAATTGGCTAGCCGAAAATCATTGTGAGTGGTGTGACACCTTACTTGGCAGCCTTTCCAACAAGGTCGCGGACCTCGTATCGTGTCAAATCATTACGCACTCGATGATTTTATGAGTGTTGTCTCATTGCCAATTGCTGATTTAATATATATATGTCAAGCTTGGAACACTCTCGTTGATCGAACTTCCAGATAATTTATTAACCAAAGTCGAGGAGGTATATAATAATTTTCACTCTCTAAAGTGTATATTATGTCAAAGAAAAATATATTAAACCATTCTTGTATTTCGTTACTGAAAATGGATACTTCCATATTCCTCTTTCGATTGGCTCACTCATAATATTGGTGTAACCATAATTTCCCAGAATTGTACACTGTATTCGAAGATCGTTGAACAGTAATTATAATCACCTAATATCATATTAATTAACGTCTGTAAAGAACATAAATTATATGAGAATTAACGACCCATATAACAGACAATAATAAAAGTTTTGAACAGGCAATTTGATCAACACTTGTAGTCCACAAAATTGGAAGTGAACATGATTCCAAAAGAAACTTTTCAAAATTCAATTTTACAGTTGCATAGATCTGACTGGGAAAGAGTTATTCGCTGATCCCATTGGATCAGTTGGCCAGCTGCCTCCTAAAACCGGTGAAGACACGGAGAAGGGAATGCTGTGACCCCACAGAAAACTCAAACTCCCGTCATTCAGTAGGGCGTGAGAATAATACTCAATAGCCGGACCTACCTGATGCAGGTTTGCTAGGGTTCTCACTCCACCTCTTTAGGGGAAATACCGGGTAGGACACTTAAACTATAGCCCAGGGGCCCTAGTCAACCCTTGGCAACCTTGCTCTAACTTCCATATTCCCTCTTTTCAATTCGCTTCCTATGCTATTAAAAGGGAGTTACCTATTTCAGAATCACCCTCATGCAACCTGTTGACCAAAAAAAGAGAATATATTAATGCATAAATATTGCTGCCGAAAATGTATGTGCGTTGATCTAATAATTTTTTATTTAATTTAATTTTTGATTAACTGGACTGTTTACTCATTTAAATTATATTTTACTTCACTAATTGGCAGTAAGTCTATGATAATACTGTATTGATAACTAAAATTTCGAATATGAAATACAGTAGATAGATATTATACATCTATGAGGTTTTCAATGTTTTCTTTGTGAAAACATGATTTGTGATACATCAGCTTAACGTGATCTTTATGAATAAATTATTCATATAACTAAAGGAGATTAATGATGGCCAAATTAGTCAGAATTGTAGGAAAAAATATTTATTAACGACGTTTCGTTCATATCATTGGAACCTCTTCAGGTGTGAACAATCATAACTAAAATAAAATAAAATTTATATTCAAACTCGAAATTAATTAGTAAGGCTGTTGACACACATAACACTTATGTTTCATATCAAAATTATAACTGAAACAGCAACTGTCCCTGAGGCTTGTAGTTCAATAAATGTTGCTTCCTACAATTCTGACTAATATGCCCTTTATTCTTCGAGACATAGTTACAGAAATCATCGCATACTGTTCATATTCATAAAAAACACTGATTTACTGTAAAATGAGGAAACATGCTTGTCCATCGCGCTACTCCTATAATTGTAAATTAACTAAATTTGTTAAGAGTTTATTAATAAATTTACCTGATGCTCAGAACAGTCACGAACGAATGATCTTTCATATCACAGAGAAGCGGTGCATTCTCATGATGACGTATTTTGTCATCAATAACTGTTATTCTCGTCCTGTACTTAATATTTCCTATAACTTCATGCTATAATCAGTTGAATGTGTCGATCGATCATTCCATTGACATAAAAAAAATCAGTAATAAAAATTAAACATGTTAATTAGTTGTCTTATTCTTTCCTCGTTAATTATTCGATAAAGAAGAACAGAGAATTGAGCTCTTTTACAGAATCATTGCGATGTTTATTCTTCATTGATGATGTGTAAGAGATTCTGCGAACAAATCACAGGTTAGTTACTTGGAATTGTTTGTAATTTGGCGAGGTAAATAGCGATAATTTAATGCAGAGGGCTACAAAACAAGTGTGCCGTCACATTATCGTAAATCATAAATTATCTTGAAATACTTTTTCGACGTACTTCTGATTGTCACGTTATCTCAACCTCTCTGAAAATTCTTAAAACAAAGTAGGCACATAATAAAATTGAAGTGTTTTCATCTATACGTGTTTGGAAGCTCAATTATACATTTTTCAAACGTGAAAAACTGTGCAAATAAATATTCAAATCAATTAGTGATACAATGTAAGTATCGAAGAAAAATTTTGTTTAGTAAATAAACGTTTACTAATGGTATCGGCTAGAACTAAATTTGCGTAATTAGCCATGGGAAAGCGATCTTACTATCAGTTCATAAACATATCAGTCTTTGAATAATTATTTTGAAGCCGTTGCCGGAACCTAATGTGGGTAGAATTGTGAATCATGTCCTAGACAAGTGATTAGAGAATAAACTTTACCATTGCCTATTAATGAGTTGTTTTGTCTCCCCACCCACCGTCGTGCCGTCACTTCAAATTTCAATGTCGGCGGGGAAGTTTTCACAACGACATTCCTCGCGAAGGCGTAGTATCTCCCTGATGATTTTGCGCCTCGGCTGGAAGGGGCAAAAAAAGAACAGGGCGTATCCCACATTTAAACATTGCAATCTTCACTGTGGCTGTAGGAGGAGCATAAGATGAAGCGATTATATTTTAATTAGATTTCTACCTTTAATCATCGAATCAAAGCTCTTGTAAAGAGAAGTCGCTTAATATGACAATCAACTGGAAAGTCGTTTCATTTGTAATATGTCCTCTTGACATTCTCCATGGTATAATCATCAGAAGTAAGTCTTTACTGTATGTTACGTTGGTATGTACCGATAAGGAAGATTCAAAACTATTCTTTACAAATATAAAATTCTGGAGTGCGTGTGCTCGGAATCCTTCCCTCCTAAACAGTTTGCCCGATTTTTATTCATTCTTTTTATTTGTATTTATGGAATCTGTTTGATGATACTTAGCTATAGTAGGATTGCAAAAATTTATAATGATGAATATATTTGTACAACATAAAACAACGGTTATTGTCTTTATATTTAAAATTACGGAGTGCGTTTGTTGGCAATTCTTCTCCTCCCTTGATCGATTTTGATGATCTTGTTCTTGTTTTTGTAATTATGGAATCAATTGGATGGTTCCTAGGTATAATTTTATCCGTTAGGCGGCGCTTTTGTGAAGTTAAATTTTATTTTATTTTGTATTTACCAATTAAAAATTTTAACCAAAAATTTCTGTCTCACTGTTTGGATAATATGAGGCATTTGACTTACGCATCAATATATGTGCATATTCGTTGCGTCGTAGCTTGGCATTGTTTTGACATTTCGATTTCGGATTGTTGAAGTCTGATATATTCCTTGCATTGTAATTGCGTGCAAACCGAGCGAAATATGTGTATTAGATCACGCTTCTGAGTGATCGTTGTTATTATGCTAAACTTCATTTCTCGTATAGAAGTGACGAGAAACCGGAAAATATAAAAAATGTGACTATCTCACTGAAGGTTTAATCGCGTAATGTAAAAACTTATATCAATAGACATGACCTTATTTAACAGACAAACTAATTAATAAATTTAGATAGACCGACGTTTCCAAGCGAAATTAGTATCTTTTTCAAATGGCTTTCATAGTCAAATTGACAAAATTTGAAACAGGACAACAAAGATATAATACCAAAGATAGACCAGAACGGACCAAAGAAATAAAATAACACATTGTAAATCTTACTAAATTTTCATGTGTCATATTTAATAGTAATAGTTTCTGGGTGATTTTTTAATTTGTAACAATACTGAAAATGTTATTTGTTTAAAAGACGAGTGTTGTCAAAATCGAAACAACGTTTGAAAGCAATACAATGTTTGGTGATCGTATTGTGATTACAAACCGATAGGTTTAAAGTTAATCTTTATGTTCTTTAATTTTAATACTAAAAGTTCTTTTTTTGGCCGATATAAATTAAATTACAATCAGAGCAGTCCATCAATAGGAGTAAGATCATGTGGTCGATAACCAAGTCGAATGAAACACTAGAAAATAACAAAACAACATATAAATACAGGAAAATATTGTAGCCATAATGAACTTCTGTGAATAACAAAATAAAGTGAAGAATTAAGGACCCGTATAACAGACTTTTACACATAATTTTTAACATCTTTTAACGTATCTTTAGTTGATTTCGTTTATTTACACGGACAACAATGGATGGTTTAAACGTCTACTTTATGTTAAAAATGTGTGTAATATTTTGTGATATGAGAATGTTTTTATTAAGAATAAATTTGTTTAATTTACTATATTTTGTAAGGTTCGTCTGTTAAAAAGAGATAACAGTTAAATTAAATACTGGAGCAAGCTAATATTAACAAATTCAGTGGCAACACCAGGCACGAATGTAAATTCTTATCGCATTTTTATCTTTAACGTTATTTTTTGCTACCATTATACGTAAATATTGTCTGTTTTATTGTTTGCGTTGTGCGTAAAGAAACACACTTTTAGAAATTTATTACCAAAATTTTATTTTAAAAATACAAGAACTGAATAATGTTCGCCTATTATATAATTGTATTCTTATAGAATCCATCAATACGTTATGACACCTGAAGAAGTTCGAAAAAGGAACGAAACAATAAGTTATATTTTATCTAATTGTATCTGACTTGTCTGCAATTTCATTTACGAGTGTAATCAGTTATTTCATATTCTACAACCGTTTTTAAATATTGTTAAACTAGCATATTTTCTGTTTCATATCAACGTATAAAAATAAACGGAGTAATGTTTTCAATCAAATAATAAATTTAAATCGAAATAAAATGTAAAATAGCACTGATTAAACTTTCTGTTACTCTAAAAAAATATTGGCTACTAATCGGAAGAAAGCTTTCCTTTAGCTTATTATAAATTATTTTCCGTAAAAACGGAGGGAAATAAAGCCTAGTTTCTGAAAATCTTGTTTAACCTTTCTTTACTAAAATCTTATAAAATTCTGTTGGACTTTTTTTATTAAAACATATTTTCTAGTACGGAAGTATATGCAGATCATTTCAAAAATAATATGTAGAAAATTTTTGATGAATAATTTAAAGAATTGTACTATAAACACGTTAAACGTTCTTGTTAAGAAAATCAATAAAACCGCTGTTTCAAACTATAGATATTAGAAAGACCACGATTCGCTTTGTGTGTGTAGTACAGAGCGAACCTTAGAGCTGACAATAGCAGAGTTTTGGAACATGCTTAGGGCGAAATTGTGAAATTCTAATTAGAAATTTGTCATTAGAGAAATATGCGGTGATGAGCTCAACCCCTACATGAGGTCAGCCACGGGAACAATACCAGGCATCTTCCTGGAATGTGGCATTAGCTGCCCACTGCAATCTCATAAATTTTGTGTCAGCGTCGCTACAACAATGAGGCTCCACGAAATAATGGTATGCAATAAGTGATGAAGAAAGGGCAAAGGGCATCGTATGTAGGCAGAAGTATGTCGACTACAGAAAGCCCTATGAACAACGCCGCGTCACCATGTCTCGAGTCGAAATTTGCTCCGGATTAAGTTCCTGCCACGGAGATTGCCATTGAATTTTCTTCATTGTACCATCCATTGGTCAAACTTGAAAAGTCAATTTGGTACCTAAAAATGTCAACTTGATTGGGACAATCATAATAATATAAGGATTGCCTTTTTGTACGAAATAAAAATATAAATTTATTCAGTTCGTTTGGATAATTTTAATTTCAAGATCAGTTGAAATTTATGAAACATACAATAACATTTAACAAAAATATTGGGGAAAATCTTTCGCCTCTATATCATCTAAATGTTTCAATTTTTCTGTCCTATTTATACAATAGAACCTCTGTTAAGTAATTTTGAGTCATCTGATCATTAAGAGAATATAAGATTAAAACATGTTTATTTCAAATAATTTTGGTAATATCACCCGAAACTACCGACTTCATCGTCAAATGATAACCGTGAAAAATTGAAGTTAAATGACTTTTTTGTTATTTCATAACACAATAATTTAATACAATTAATGTCTGAAAGTCATTAATCAAATGATATTGTATTTTATTAATATAAAAATCCACGGATTAAATAGTTGCAGTAAACATTCATTTTTCAGCAATTAAGTGTTCGATTATTTTTCGTATAATATGTTTCACATAATTTATTGTTTCTCTTACTAAGGCTACTTTGTAGACGTAAATATAATTAAATTTATAATAAATGGTTACAGACACGCCTTAAGGCATACCTAAGTTGAATCACTGCCTCAATGTAGCCATGCCGGACTGGTTGCCTACTTTAGAAAAGCTAAACTTCATAGATCTTTCTGTCTTCAAAATCACTGCAAATAACAGATATTTATTATTAATCAAATAACCAGTGGTTACGTTATTTGATGATATAACAATGGTAATAAGGATAACGCTAATTATTAAAAGGCAATTAAATTCTTTCCGCATTCAAATGTTTTTATACGAGGACTTGTCTTTTATTTCTGAAAATAATAGTCAATCTCAATAATCTTTTACTTTACAGCTGGGAAAAATACTTTTTTCCTTATAAATATAAATGGTATTAACATATATATATAACTTTTCAAGGTGTAACCCAATTATCATTTATTATTTATCAGTTCATTATCCTGTCTCACTCTTAGTAACCTTGCATACCACTGTCGATTTAACTGACTCTCTAAAGAGGTCAACCATCAACGCAGACGTTAAATATAAACGGGAAAATTGATATTTAAGTTACGACTCGCTCGAGTACAATGATGTTCGGGGTATTCTGACGGGCCAAAATGATATACCCTTATGCAATTTGATACCATTTCTGTAGAAATGATAGGGCTCTTAATACAGTAACGTCCATTTTAATATACTGCAGTAGCGATTTTAAACATGCGTGGTCACATCCTTCTTTCTTTAGGAAGTCAGACACAACCGTAGAATTTTCCTTTTGTTAGAGCGTTTCAAAATGTTCAGAACAATTGAACTACCCGCGGACTCAGTGATTCGGTTCTGGAATGCAAGGAATTTCACACCAGCAAAAATTCATCGGCAATTAAGCGAGATGTATGGGGAAGCAATAATGAGTGATGGAATGGCGCGGAAGTGGATTAGAGAGTCGTGAAAATGTGCTCGTAGAGTTGAGCTTGCATCTTTCTTTGACGTTTTGCATACAAATCTGGTTTCCTTTACAAGTGCCTGAAGAACGGCGGGAACTACAACTACAAGTAGTGTGATTAAAAAAAACACGTGGAAATTAATGTTATGCTACTTTTAAAATAATTGTCGGTACTTGCTTTAAGCGCGGCGTACGTATAACAGCAATATCAAAAATCAATTAGAACGTGATGGCAATCCACGTTAGAAAAGTCTACAGGAGTACGATTGAGAAATGTCTACTAACGAACTTTAATGAGAGTTTTGAAATTACTGTATGTATTAGTTATGTAGAATGTTAACGTAGCAATTTCTGGAGTCATTTAATATTTTCTTCCTCTGCTCATTATTTCTTTTACTTCTTCACCGTGTCTTAGCAGTTTAAGAAATAGTGATGGTATATAGTTTTCAAATATTTCATATAATTTACGGAGTTAACCGTCAGAGGTGCTTTTTCTCTGGCTATCTACTTAATTGCCTATGGTAGTTTCCTCTCGCAGGCATTTCTTCCCGATATTGACTACGGGGCTCACCTGACTCCGTCGGGAATGCTTCGTACCCTCTCTGGATTTTTGAATGTTCTCAGATGCCGAGACACCTTCGCCTATTTTAGAATGTGTACGTACTGGGGTCGAAGAATTTGGGCATTCGGTAATCGCTGATCCCATTGGATCAGTCAGCCAACTGCCTACTAAAACTGGTGAAGACACGGAGAAGGGAAAGCTGCGACTCCACAGCAAACTCGTCTCCCGTCATTCGGAAGGACGTAAGAGTAGTAGTGCCCAATGCTCGACGTACCTGATGCAGGTTTTCTAGGGTTTTCCCTGCATCTCTTTAGGTGCAACACCGGGTAAGATCGTAGTCAACCCTTTCTCTACCTTCTGCATCCCCCCTTTCAATTCTCTTCCTATCCTATTAAATGGGAGTTGCCCGTTTCAGGATCACCCTCATGTAGTCTGTTAGCCAAAGAATAGTTCTCTGCCTAAAGCCCACAATTTTAATAGTTGGCCCCAATCGTTTCTTATTCTTTGGCTCTACAGCCTACCGGATCGACTGCAGACTGTCGTCTTGAATAACACATTCCGAATTTTCAAATTCCAGCTTTGGGGACGACCAGATGTAAGAAGGACGAAGTTCTCATTGCAGACGTATAAAAAAATGAAGTGGCAGCGTATGTATAATATTGCGAGAAGTGATTAAGCCTAAGGAATACAAAGAGTTCTAAACTGGAACCAGTTAAGAATATGGTTCAACGAAGCGGAATGTAGAGAAGAGTTGTATGCGCTGCTGGCAATGTTTGTCTGTCGACGGTTGTGGAGACTGTTGGGCGGGTGTCGCTCGCTGATTAGGATGCATCGACGTGCACTTCTGAGCCGAGCACATTGTCCTCCCACGGTGATGACATGGCGGTAGTTTGTAAGGCGTTGACGAATTGCTGATATCGGCACTAGATACGCGGCGTGCGTGTGGGCAAGCTAGGGTCAGAGGGCGTGCGCTTAGACATGACAACACAATACAAGGACGCAGAGCCGTGACCTTGATGCGAGGCTGCAACGCCCACCAGCCCAGCTTCTGACTCGCCGCGAACATTCGTATCGTCACACTCGGGATCGTCGTCGTCGAGTTGTCGCCTGCCAGCATATCAGTGCTTGGCTGCTGAAGAAATATAGCATTTGTGAAAATTAGTGAAACATTATAGCATTACCTTCAGCGAGGGAAACACACCAAGACGAAAATACCAAGTGTCATCGACCCGCATCGCGGAAAACTCGTCCACAATTACGAAACGTAGTAGCTGTCATTGCTGCGTTAAATCGTAGATATCAAGCTCATTTATATTTTAGTATTAGTTCATCGGCAATAATTAATACGGGAGAAGCGGAGAAACAAAACTCAAGTTGAAACATAATGTTCTTGCAAAATAAATAGCATTTAACGACCTACTAACCAACATTTTGACAATTTATTACGTTTTGTTACCGTGACAGTTTTGTTTGACATGTATCGAATCTTATAGATTAAATAGCTGAGCGCCACCTACACGTAACATAGAACACTTGCTTATAATTTGAACACACTCGGGTTCAGTACTTGTGCTGGGGTTGTTAATCATTATTAATAAAAAATTGATTTTAAAGTTCAATAAAAGAAAGGAAAACGCACATCATATACTAAATGAATATGAAACGCAGGGGAGCATCGTCGCTCGCTCCTTTTTTGGAGGGGGGGGGGGTTAAGAGGCTACATGAGGGTGAACCTGAAACAGGCAACTCCACTTTAATAGCATAGGAAGGAAATTGGAAAAGAGGAGATGCGGAAGGTAGAGCAAGGAGGTCAAGGGTTGACTAGGTCCCCCAGACTATAGTTTAAGGACCCTACCCGATGTTTCACCTAAAGAGATGCAGGTAAAACCCTAGAAAACCTGCATCAATTAGATCGGGAATTGGGCACTTCTACCCTCACGTCCTTCCGAATGAGGTCTGCTGTGGGGTCGCAGCATTCCCTTCTCCGTGTCTTCGCCAGATTCAGGATGCAGTTGGCCGATTGATCCAATGAGATCAGCGGACAACTCTTTCCTTATGCCCAAGGTCTTCGACCCCAGTACATATACCTCCTAAAATAGGTGAAGGTGTCTCGGCATGTGAGAACTTTGAAAAACCCCAGACAGAGTTTGAGGCATTCCCGACATAATCAGGTGAGCCCCGCAGTCACTCTGGGGTGAAGCGCCTGCGAGAAAACTCCCGCAGGTCAAGATAACCTCGCTCGTTCCTACTTCACATTAATCATTTAATGAAATGAAACACAATTATAATTACCAGATATATTGCCTCGGGGGCTTTAATACAGTAGTCCGTGGATTCCAAAGATAAACAATATTTAACTTAAAGTAAACTAGGAAGCTCCTTTATTTTACAACAATCATATTCTTGAGGAGGATTAAGACTATTTCATGATACAATTTTGAATTTATCCGATTTATTAATTATTTGGTGGCTGCACTATTTACTAAAAATTGGTGACGAGAAGACAATTGATGGTGATTTCACACTTTAGCAAGTGTCACTTGTTGATTTACGCCATTGTCTGCGCTGATCCACGTTCTCGATTGACTGACTTCTATATAACGTGTTCTTCGTCCGTGGCCATGTGTAAACTGGTAAAATTTCAGCTATTGTCTGTCTCTGCCGAAGGAAATCGCCATAAATCATCTCCAGTTGTGTCAAACAACACTGAATATTTTCGTGCATCGTTTAGAATTAACACTTAACACCCAAATCTAAATTTAGTACTTTTCATTCGACTGTGATGTTGTAAACCAATGCCAATACGACGCGGTGCCTCAACTCCAATTTCTTAAAAAAACATTTTACTATTGAATAAGCCAGTATAATACGGATTTATGACAGCATGAGCACAAATAATTTTTCACTCTGTACATGATTTGACCAAATATTATTTTAAATAAAACACAAAGAATTGCCAACAGTCAGAAATTGAGTTAATTATTTGAAGAACGTTTCGTCCCCTACTTTCGGGACGTCCTCTGTTCTTCAATTAAAATATAACGAAAATTTTATGTTGCTGCTGCAACGTCCAGGGCCGAAAGATTAAATATTTAGTACATATAAGAGTATGAATTATAAAAAATATAAGCTTTGAAAATTCACATAATATCAATATAACCATTTATAATGTAGAACGACGAAATAATAAATAGTGATGAGATTGTACAATAATATCCATCCTCAAGATTCAACCATTTAATTGTATGGGTCCATTAAAACGGACGACCAACTGTTACAGCCCCAGGATGGTTGAATAAAAGAGGTTTGAGTTAATAAGAAATTGTTCACGTAAATTATGGTGAAAAGTGGCCATATAATACCTGCAAGATTCGGATTTTTTAAGTGTGGCCAAACATTTAATTGGAGTAGATAATGCACCATATTTTCTGCTTTCCTAACTAAATAGGGTTACGAGAGTTCGCTCCTGGGCAACTTAAAACAGTTAAGATTTCTCTGAATTTTCAGTCTAAATCGGATTTTAATAGACCATCATACAGTCGACAGGGGCACAACTGTCAATGGCAATACATTTGTGATTATCAACTTACGTGGTTAGCCACATTTCCTATATTTTTCATTTACCATCATAACGTATACGATATATGAACCTAATTTTTAAGACGTAATCCCTTAATTTATTGTCGATGCATTTATCTGTAACTTAGTCTCAACAATGCCAACATTTTTAATATCCCACTCCATCTTTATTGCTTGTGGTCTCGAGAGGTTTGTATTCAGATTTCTAGTGGCATATCTGCCACCTTCTATTGTCACAATTTGTGCTGTCAAATAAATAGGTCTACAAAGCACGAGTCGGAGATATCACATTCGTTCAAAGTTAAGAAACTCCCCTGGTAAAAATTTATTTCACGTGGCGAGTTGATTGCTCTGAATTTAAACAATTATTCGCTACATGTCATAAAGTAGAAAAAAGGTATTGGCATATAAAGAAATGTAGATACATATGGTTTATATAATTCAGTGGATTAATCCAAAATTTGAGTCACCGTTTCACAATATGCTGTTAAATGCTATCACATCCTCATTGGACATAAACCCTCTGATTTATACATCGCTTGAAAGGATTATCTCAAATTTTATTGATATTATTCTGTTAGGCCTGGGTTCTTGTTCTCGTCCACTGCAAACCGCACTCATTGCCCTGTAATATAAACCCGTAATGGAAGTACTTCAGTTGTTTTCTGCTGCATTTTTATCGTATGTGTTTTACTTCAGTGATGGCCCAGTGGTAATTCTTTATAGGCTCATATTGAAGAAATTATTGTGTTTGTGAGAGGATAATGGTCATGATCCTGGACCGCAAACACCTCCGGCATCCAGACGCCAACCATGAAAATCACTCAGACGTAGTATCGATTCTGTCTGGGTCGAACTCGTAAGGAGCTGCAACGGTTTCTTCACAGACTTGGTGCCAAATTAGGCTTACTGCCTTTATCCGAGGCACGATACGCTTCTATGTCATCAATGCCGGGATGGGCATTGACATGAAACGAGTCAAAAAAAAGGAATTTATGTATTTAATGCTTGGCAAAATATGAAAAAAGTAGAAATGCGAAAGGGCTAATTCTTTATTTAATTTTTTTACTCACAGATTTGTTTAATACTTGGAAAAAAATTTAAAATTCATATATTGAATTATTTCCTGTATCGGGTCTAAGGGCAACACTGAACGAAATAAGGTCATATATTGCAATTGCAGAGAGAGCATTTACTAATAATGAAGACCTACAGACGAGAAAATCGTACCTAAAATTGCTGCAGAATTTCGTAAAGCGCTACACCCGGAGCGGAGATTTGAACGGATCATTAATCTGGACATCAAGAAATAGGGAAAACAAATACCTGAAAGTTTTCAGGTGTGGTGTTGGAGAAAAATTGAAAGAGTAAATAGACGTAAATGCTAAAACAAGAAGAGGTTATAAAAATAATAATAAATGAAAATAGATTCTCCTGAACTACACTTTGAAGAAAATAGCTAACTGAATCGAGCAAATGACACGTAGAAATGGAGTACGGGATGATAGAAGGATCCTTGGAGTTTCAGATCGTAGAAGTAGAAGAACGCAACTTCTTGAAGAATTTAAGGCAGGAACAAGAGACTGGGTGATTCAGGAGAAAAGTAACGACAGGACAAGATGAATAAGAAAATTTACAGACCAATCCAATCATCATTCTTCAAGAGATAGTCTGGAAAGAAATATGTCGTTAATTAATTTTTGTCATTATTAATACCTCTATATACTTCCGGTGTTTGCAATAACAATTAAATTCATTTAATGTAATGATTCATGGCCAGTTCAGTCAATGAACTCATTGAATGAGTACATTAATAAAAATTACATTTACAATATAAAATTAACGTAAATATATATAATATCATCCTGAAATTTGGGACCTCTTCAGGTTATTCTAAAGCAAGAAAGCAAGTAAATTCTGACATACGTTTGAAATACGTTTAAATCTTCTCCTAAATCTTATAACTAATGGCAAAATGACGAATTAGTTTTGTTACCATTAGATAGACTTTAACAGAAGTAATCTTAATGCAATTAAATAATTATTCTGACATTTAAGTATATAATAAATGAATTAATTAGCCTCTTTGTCAGTATTTTTATAATTTAAATTTGAAATATTACGACTTTTCGTCTATCATTTGTTTCTTAAGGTAAAAATTTAGCTGTACATGGAACCTCACTCCATGACTCCTTCGGGCCGAAATGTCAGCATAATTATTTAATTATATTTGATGCTAGGCCTGTAATAATTGCGTCTTAATATAATTTTACTTTTACTTCCCATTATTTCTTGTCCACAAGTAGTAAAATTTTGTGTATTTGGCCTCACATCTTTTCACTATTTCATTTTTTAAAGTTTATTAAGAATATATATGGTATTATGACACTAAAAGTAAAATATTATATCGTTATATAAACAAATCGCCTTCAAAACCATTTGTATACAATAATCGGAAATTTGAGATACTGTTTAACGCTATGAATAGATTTTTTTAAATTAAATAGATAACAACGAGAGGGCGGAATTGGTTAGATACATTGGTTCTTCTTCAAGATATTTTTCCTCACATTTTTTGTTTGAGTAAACTATTAATTAGAGAAGTCCACATTTTGTAATAACAGGATATGAAGTGATTTCTTGCCAAGGCGACATTATTCCAGCTGAATCCTCAGAATTTACTTGTGTCGCTAGATATATCTTGGAAGCTCTTGACCTTAACTGTTGGAGCTAGAATGCTAAAGATAGGTCGTCTGACGGACATGTGTTGATTAAACAAGGCATCTGACCCGACACCGACAACCCTTTGACTTCATTATCTATTCCGTAACATTTTACAAAGTTTATTAGGGTGTGCCTGAGATGCAACACTTGCAAGTCTCAGTTAGCTTAGTTCTTTTGACAAAAAATACATTTTCAGATGAACCTTATATAAACATCTCGTCACAACCGATATTCAAGTGACTATTTGGAATTTTTTTGTAATATAAATTGTCGTTAGTTGTCAAGAGACGAATAATGTTTAACGTATGCAATTTATATTGCAGCGAAACGCGTAAAAATTGGACCTCCACGTCTTGATTATTGATTAACTTTTTATAATTATAATGAAATAAATAATTCTAAATTTTCTATTTAACCAATGATAAAATCACATTATAACTTAAATATTTATGATGTAATTTTCTAAATTATTTATTTTCATTTCCTTGTGAATTTTTAAGTTAAAAAACAAGTTGCGGGCCAAATAAAATATTTATTAATTTCGAGTAATTATCTCTGTAGACTTGTGTAAACACAAAGTAGCGCGTAACTACTCGTGTTTTTCCAATAACAGAAGTGAAATTACGTGAACGAATGTCAACCTTTACAAGATTAGAGGAGAGCTAAATAAATCTTTTAGTGCGTCTCTCGTATTTCCTCCGGCATACAAAGCTTTGTTTAAAGGACCTACGCACTTTTAAGCTAAAATGGAAAAGCAATTGTAATAAACGGAGCAATCTGAAGTCCACAAATAACGGCCGACGCAGTAAATCTTACAGTTAATAAGGTACTCAACTTGCAGATGATTTTCCGAACTGGAACTGCATTACCTGGTTTGAAGGGGTGAAGCATATTACAGCATCGAGTTTTAGTGAGTAGTTGCCCAAAACAGAGCTATTACATTTGCAAATAAATTAAATGGTGTAGTTAACGACTAATACAATTTTAACTTGTTAACATAACAAGCTTGGGAGGATAAGGATAGCTACTTTAAAGTCCATTTGTTTGGGTTTTCTATTAACATTACTCTTGGCCATTACAATCAGGAAGTGTTATCTTAAAGACAAAATAATACGCTACGTGACGAATTGTTATAATTAGCTATTTAGTCCTACATTTTCAGTTGATTTAATGTAATCTTAATCATAATTGAGAATGTTCTCATGTAAAAAATAAATATATCTCTTATTTATTCAACCATGCTAAACTACCTTCTTCGTCCTGACTAAAGTGTCCTTGATCTTCTACAGAATTTAATTATGTTAAAGATGATTAAGTTAGAAATGAGCAATTATAATTATTAAAATGTTGCAAGACTCGTGTATAGGTTCAAAAGAAGTGCAACTGTATATTCGGCAATATTAGTTTGATGCTGACGTTCGTAGTGTTGCCGTTCATTATCAAAACATTTCCGTGTTACAGTTAATTAGTTTTTATTTGTTATTGAAAATGATGTAACTGTTAACACATTTGAAAAAATTCGGCGTTTTGCAAAACAATGAACCAGTTTTGGAATAAATAAAAGTCCAAAAAAAGAGAAATGGTTCCGGCGTCTTCTTTTTTAATTCAGTAGAGACAAAATGACAGCGTTAAGAATTACATTTGATGATCGGTAACACTTATTTATTAAATTTAGGTAGGTCATAGAGCTCTGACTAACTTATGAAAACTTCAGCCTATTATAATGTACGTAATTCGTAAAAGAAACAAAATTGAGTTTATACAATTGATGAATTATTAAAGCTTTGGAAGATTAAAAAGCTGGACTAGAAAATATTTTCAATTAAATTTTGGATGTTTTGAATGACATATTTATTGTAACAAACTGCAAACGTTTTCCCACTTAGTCGTTTAAAAGAATAGAGGTGGCACAACAAAATATACAGACATCTATTTGCAGTTAATTGGTAGGAAAAGCTGCATATTGAATTATGACTTTCTAAAATGATAAAATATTTATATTTTCCCCTCAACTTTTAGTCATTTTATACGTATGTTTGTCATGCCATGTATTTATACGCTACGCAAAACTCCAATGTACGTGCATTCCAAATTCTTCTCCTCCTAAACGTCTTTGCCGATTTTGATCAACTTTCTTGTTATATTTAGGGGGTCACCAGGATGGTTCTTAGCCATAGATAGACTCGGTATATGGCGCTGTTGTCAGTTTGAAATGTCGGACCAAAATTTTTGGGATTTCTCACATATACATGCGCAAGATCATTGTGTCGTAGCTTGGCATTGTTTTCACGTTTCGATTTCGAATTTCTGAGTTCTTACTCATATTCCGTGTATTGTAAATTCCTGATGCTGATTGTATTATTAATCGATTAATTCAACATTGAACAAATGTAGTGTGCAAATGTTTCAGGTGTATTGTTTGAATTACGATTTATGCTCATCTTCACTCGGCGACATTCCGTCTAAGCTAATTGAAACGTTTTATTTGCCACGTTCATTTGTGCGATTTCGATGATTTGGCCGGGCGGAGGTTGGTGTGAAAAGATAAATTTTGATCATTTTCGTGTCGGGTCCACATACTATATATACATTTTTGCATTCATTGTTTTTAAAGGTAAAAAATACACTAATGGTGCATACAATCGAAACCTTAAACTTGGTTGAAAATCTCTTGCAATGAAATATGTTTTTACTCTTCGTAATTCTCAGTAATAATGAAGTGTATTAGAATAAATGGGTAATGCAAAAAATCTCCATTTCATTGCACTTGTCCGAACATATTTTACCTAGTCAGGAAAAATTGAAGACCCCGCATGGTATTGCATTCAATTTTGATTGGCATGAAGGAGCACTGACCTCAAACACAGCCATTCCGCCGGAAATAAAGGAATGAATTAAGATTATTATCTTATAATAGTCTTCGAGTTGATTATT
This sequence comes from Eucriotettix oculatus, assembly GCA_034510155.1. Taxonomy (NCBI): domain Eukaryota; kingdom Metazoa; phylum Arthropoda; class Insecta; order Orthoptera; family Tetrigidae; genus Eucriotettix; species Eucriotettix oculatus. The sequence continues at coordinate 45,585,127 of CM067377.1, read as the reverse complement.
ATAATATTTTTCGGATTTGGACAGTTGCCGTGCATAGTTTACTTATTCGGCAACGGCGCACATGGTTCTGTCTAGCGACTATACGGAGCACAATGGCCAGCAAGGTCACAAACACTCAGCAAGAGTAATTAAGACTTCGTAGCGTGTTGTTAGTGTCAACGCCAAGAAAGGCAGCGGTCGTTTGCCCCGCTACACACTGACGCAGTTTGATAAGAACTGGACTGAAGGGAATTCATTTGGCAATCATTTTAATAACTGACGCTTGTTCGACATTTACATAGTGTTTAAAGCATTCTCCAATGAATACTAATCTGATGTATAAAGTAGGCCCATACACAAAACTATAGTGTGTGCAAAACACAATTATTACGCAGTAATTTCTATAACTACGTCGGTATGTAAAAGATAAATTGTAGTTGGCAAAATGAAATTTTATACTGTCATTCCAAAGGCATTAGAGCAGTATTTACATTACATATTAAATGTCTCACATTACATTGTAAGAACATTGATCTTGATTAAAGACTCAAATAAAATGATAATTTTTTTATACTGGAAGTTGTGTTACAAGTCTACGCGTCTGCAAATACTAGATATAAGTTTATAAAAGCACAGGTGGAATGTGGAAGAGAAAAATATTATAGATATAGTTAAAGCCCTTTGTATTCTGTTCAATGTTTATGGAATTAAGGTTGCATTTTTATGTGCAACATTTCAAAGATAATTCATTACTGTTTGGTATAATTTAACATATACAACCACAAATTTATTTATTTTCAAATTATACAGTCTGTAGCTTTCTACTTTAAATAGGCTTCAAATGAAAAAGAGGGGTTAATTATTTTATTTTAATAAAATAATTAATTGAGTTTCTGTATTTTATTTCTTTAATTATGTTTAAAACACAATTTCCTTGTTTAATCCTGTGCAATCAACAAAAGAAGGATTAAATATTGAATTAGCAACGGCTTAGCTCAGGGTATTTTTTTACATATGAGATTTACCAGGGTTAATTACTGTGGGGCAACAACGGGTATTAGAGATCTTGTTTATTATGACGAATCTGTTTTATTCTTCTTTCTGGTACTCTCATTCAGGTGCAAAGAAATTCTTCCCTCCGGGAATTTCTCGTGAATGCAGGTAGGCAGCAGGCTGTAGCGACCCTTCCTCACATGGAATGTTTCGGCAGACGGAAAAACTAGTTTTTACACCATCGGATGATGAGGAAATCCCACTTCAATGAGATATTGTAATTCGTCTTGCAGTTTTTGTGTTTGCTTTATGATATTATTGAAAGCTTCTGCCTTTCTCTCATTTATACTTCTTTCTTGCAACTTCAAACGTACATTATTGTATTTAGTTTCTCCTAACTTAAAAACAACGCTGGCGGCAATCCTTCTGTCATCACACACAGCTTTCGAGCCACACTACTCCATCTCAACTCTCCTACTTCCTCTTCCTTTCAAATTCAAACGCACAGTGGCTATTTCACCACCTTGTCACCTCCCATCCAATCTCTCCTTACCCCTTCTCTATGGAAAAACACCAGTCCACGTGACGTGTCTTCTCCAATCTGCATTAATCTTTCGCTTTAAAATATTATTCAACCAAGGTGTGAAAACAAACCCACAGAGACACGGAAACGCCTCACAACTTTAAGTTTAAAAATTATCAATTTTTTACTTTAATCTATGTTAATGCTCTCACATTAATATTATTGGGTCCAACTCTGCAATGTGGATCGTTTTTTACCTTTCCCATTTTTTCAGAAAATTTCCTAATTAACTGATCTTAATTTAAATATATTGTATGGTGGAAATCCACATAGGTATGAATATTTTTTGAGATATTTTTTGAGATATTTAATGATATAATCCTAAAATATTTAGTTTGATGCCTTTAATTAGTATCTATCTGCAGGTGTTCGTTTTCCATTTGTATTTTAATTATTTATTAAAGTAAATTTTGCGAGTAGTTGATTTTATAACGTATTATTGACAAATTAACACTTTTCACTGGATTAATAATAATTTACGGATTAGAATTTTATTTGAAAATTAAATAAGTTTCATCATATGATCAATCAATAAATGAGCTGAGAAATACTGCCCCCAGTAATGTGTATCCAGAACTCCGGCTGAAGCCACATAATTTTCCTCTTGAATGAGCTTTAGTAGTTATGAAATTACTGGCTGTGTAATATGTCTACAAACCTTAATATAAATTACGGTTTTAAATTTACATAAAAAATTATTTAAAACTGGATGCAGAGAAAGACATTAACAAGCAATTGGATTAATAGATTAGTACATACTTGATTGCCCTACATCAAAAGTATTTAGGGTCATTGGCTGTTGCTCCAAAGATAAAGATTAAAGTCTGACGTATTAATAGGTTGATAATTTGGTCAGCCTAGATTGGTGGTACTGAATACTTGTGCTTTTTCGTTTCTCCTTTTTCTTATTTGTTAGGAATAACTGGATGCTATTCCGTGACAGGGATCATCAAACAGTACGCTCGGAAATGCGGTTGGACACAAGGCCGTTATCTCAATGGCCCTGACTTCTTCCTCGAAATCACCGGAAGCATCCTGACTGCAACTGCAACAAAATTGTAATCCTTGCAATTCCTATTTACACCCAAAATTCCCCGAACGGAGACAAATATGACAAAGAATTCATTTTGTACCGCTTCGCTTTATACTAGTTATTCCTGTTCCTCCTAACTGAAATTATTTCTTTTCTAGTGAAATTATATGTATTTCTAACCATATTCACAATTGAATAAACAATTCTTGGGTTTCCACCCGGGTTAAATGGAGTTTAAGCCACGACGTTTCGATGGCGTACTCTGCCTTCGTTCTCACTTTCACTTGAGAACGATGGCAGAGTACGCCATCGAAACGTCGTGGCTTAAACTCCATTTAACCCGGGTGGAAACCCAAGAATTGTTTATTCAGAATATACGCCGGGAAAACCTTCATTCATATTCATAATTGTCTATCATACATATCTGAAGAAAAGTGTTCAGCTTACAACTAGCGAAATAATGACTCAAATCCCATTGCTTTGAATACAATATCTATTTTTAACTTATTATCTCTATAAAACGTTTATCAAAGACGAATTACAGTTTGAAAAAATTTTGCTTGAATGTGGACACAAGTTACGGATACCCTTTTATTTTATCCATTTAGCATTTTTCTAATCGTCAGATGCGCACACCATTCATCTGAGAAACAAGCGCACAACAAATCTTGTTTCACTTATCTATCGATTTAATCACAATTTTAGCAAATCTGAAACTTCTATGTACACATTACAGCAAGAACAGTTCTTCGCAACATTAGTGAAGAATTTCCTACTCGTGGTAAAACCCGGTAACTTATTTCATTCTAGTAATTTGAGTCTAAGAATCCGATCAGGTAACTGCAAAGTAAGCCGAGGGCTTGATGCTTCTACGTAGTAAAACCTTATGGTTAGTACAGAATTCGGTTAAACTTATTCTATTAATGTAACTACTAAATTTAAATTCTGCAAATAATTGACTATATGCACATCTTTTTAAGGTATTTATTTTATATATTTTGTATCGTTCACAATGAAAGGGGCGACTATAAATCAAATAGGGAGGTTAATCTCACTACTATTGAATAATTACAGTATATTTGTCAAAATTCATAAATGTATTACATATTTAAATTATCATTAAATAAAATGTTTCATCCATAAGTTTAGGAACATCTTCACTTGAATCTACAAATAAAAGATTGAACAATTCAAACATACTTTAGACAGTTTATTTCTATGCAAATAAATAAATTAAGAATAACGTGATTACTTACCAAACGTAATTATAATGTCACACAAATGGAAATATATCTTTCTACAGAATACTGTAAACTAGAACAAACTATTAAGGAGTTTGAAGACGACAGGAATAAAATATCGAGAAAGAGGAGTTATTCTTAACCTCTACAGATGAAAGTCAGCAGTTATTAAAATTTTAGGGCAAAAATACAAAGCAGAAATCAAGAAGGGAGTAAGATGAGGATGCAGTCTGTCACCCATGTCCTTTAACTTATGCATAGAACAGACGATGAATAAAGTTATAAATGAATATGGAAATGAATTAAAATGAAAGGATAATAAATAAAAACCTTACACTTTGCCGATGAAGTAGTATTAGGAAAATCAGAAGAAGACTTGAAGACCATAATAAATGCCATGAACGTAGTCCTGGAGCAAGAGTACAACATGAGGATTAATTGAGAGAAAATCAAGGTGATGGAGTACAATAACAAACGGTGTTAGAATAGGAAGCGATATTTTAAAGAAAGTTAAGAAATTCTGCTACTTGGGCAGCATAATAACTAGGGATGGTAGAAGTATAATAGGCATAAAGAATAGGATTGCACAGGCCAGGAAGGCTTTCACGAAGAAGAGGAATTTAGTTACGGGTAATATGAGTATGAATATTAGTAAATCGTTACTAACAATATTCGTATGGAGCGTGGCGTTATATAGGTGCGAAACGTGGACAGTACAGAGTTGCAGAAAGGAAAATAATAAAACCTTTTGAAATGTGGTCCCAAAAAAATGCTGAAAATCAGATGGGCGGATAGAGTAAGTAACCAGGACGTTATGCGCAGAATAAAATACGAGAAAACAATATGGAGGAGTTTGACCAAGAGAAGGAATAGATTAATAGGCCATGTTTTTAGAAAGAAGGGTCTTGTAAAATCAGCATTAGAGTGTGAGGAAGGCGGAGGATGCTATACGCTAAGCAGATAAGGGAGGATGTGGGATGTGGTAGCTATGTAGAAATGAAAAGACATGTGCAGGATAGGTTAGCATGGAGGGTTGCATCAGACCAGTCTTAGAACTGAACACCATAACAACAGCACTTACCCAACATATAATGCAAAAATATACCAAACAAACAGATGACAAAACTTACACTCTTGTATCTTACTTTTTTAAACTTCAATGTTTCAACTCTTCAGTTTTATAGCATCGCTATACTGAATGTGTATAAGTCAACTTGTGTTGTAATCATCAGATGCATACTCCTTTCAATCGCGGAAATATCGTTTTGTTTATCGAGAATTTGTAATAAGCATTTTGTCATTGTACTGTAATTTAAAAGAGAGAACATTACAATATTAATTAGGATGACACTAAATGGAACAATTCGCAGCAAGAAAAACGTGTAATTGATTTATTAGTAATGATTTTTTGTTCTTCATAGTTTTATATTCAATGATCAACATTGTAGCGGCAATTATTTATGATAGAGTTAAAGGAAATTGATATAATACTGAAGAGTTTCGGTTTTATTCTCACTCCATCATTCTTTATCTTTTTTCGTTGAGGCCACATTTTTGTTAAAAAAAAGGGAGTGGAGAAAGAAAATAATTTTAACATTGACATCAAAATAATTAAAAATTGATTCATGGTATTAAGTTAAGATGATGGATTGTAGGTATAGGACTAAGACATTGACGAAAACTAGAGAAACAGCGTTAGGATTCGGAGATATTTTTTGCGAGGGCAGGTGAAAATCTTATAAAGACACTATCTCAGGGTCCACACTGGATAGTAGTGTGGGATTCTGCCCACTAAAAACCTCCCTTTCCAACGATGACTGTGTATCTTCCTGTGGGACCGTCGTTAGACATTACTTCGCAGGAAGCAGTCGTAGCCTCAAGCCCTCTCTGTCTCCATTAAACATTATTATTTCTCTCTTTTTCGTAATTTCTTAATCTTTTAATTACTGTAGAGGCATATGCGCTTACTTTATTCCAGGTATTAGGTGAAAGCATCATATTGGGTACCAAATTATCTGGTGTTATTGAAGTTCCAATATCGCTTTCTAACGCTCGTCTCCCATATCCCCCCAAATCTCGAGCAACTGAAAAACACGTGTTCTGGTGTCTCATTAAGTCCACATTCAGGGCATGCAGGTGAATTTTCTATGGCAAACCTGTAGAAGTATGCCCTGAAGCAGCCGTGACCGGTCAAGAGTTGAGTAAGATAATAATTCACTTCTCCGTGTTTCCGATCAATCCAGTCTTTAATTGATCTTATTAATTGTATTTTTTCTTACAGACAATCCTGTTGTAAAATATTCGATAACCACGTTAACGATTTTACGGATATTAAGAAAGTATTTTTCGGAGATGTAAGATAATATAAGTGTGGGTGTGCCATCATAAAGTGCTGGACGGGGGAGGGATAAGATTTTATTCCTGTTACTGGTAATACTATTTATTTCGTCAAGACCGAAGTGTAAAACAGCAAACTGGGCACGAGTGTTCCCGAATTCCAGATATTTCCAAGTAGTTTCACAGCCTGGGGACACGTATGTGCATATAATGAACGTGACATATTGTGACAATACAAGTGGAAATGCTTGTAAGAAGTGGTGCTGGAACTAGTAAGGGCAGATTCGTGGCTGCTGGGAAGAGCAAGTCCGGTCGTGCACCAGATTTGTGATCAAGTCGCACATGTGGCATTAAGGTGATTTCGTCACTTGGCATCGCTTCCAGAGGCGGGGTATTAGCACAGAGTGGCTGCACGACTCGAGACTGTGGATGAGCTTTGTCGGGTGATATCACTGTCATGGCATGCAATGGGCTCGGTCACATCTCGACCGCGCCAATTACACCCATGCCATTCAATACAGCGCCAAAATCGCACAGGGTTACTTCGTATTACTAGTTGCCACAGGAATTACAATTGAAACCAACATTATCATCTCTCAAATTATCCAACCAGGTGATACAACTCTCATTACGGAATGTGTTAAGCATAAATTATATTCCGATCGAAATTCATAGTATAAATATATATTAAATATCCATGTTAATAATTGCACCAAGAATATTTTAAGATTACTTACAAGGGAAATATGCAAGGGAATACTTATGGCCGTTTTCCTGTGGGTAGCCTCTAGTTGCTGCCTCACAACGTGTCCCGGGTTTGAATCCTGGCATGGGCTTGGATGTTTGTGTCGTCACGGTCGAGAAGACCGGGATTAAGACTGTTGGAGGATCGATACGCTGACCACGTGTCACTCTAAACTCGGAATGTGACATGTAAGATGACAGTTCGCAGTCGACTCGGTAGGCCCAGGCCCTCAATGGGCTGTAGAGCCATGGAGAAAAGAAAATACTTTCTTAATGTCCGTAAAATCGTTAACGTGGTTATTGAATATTTGACAACAGGATTGTCTGTAAGAAAAAAATACAAATATTGAACGTGTGTTGAATTGATGAATAACACTCGGTTAAAAAACTTAATTCATCACCTCATTATGCTAATTGATGCTCCAATCATTTCGCCCGGATTGAGATGAGGAGAAATGAATTAAAGATACTCATTCCCAATATAATCTAATTCTACGTAAGGAGTAATTTCTAATTATTATTATCTTGAGGCAATAAGTATAATTAGATACATGTAAGGGTCTCACGTCTGAAATGTGCTAATGTGGTAATATTAAAGCAAGTTAGATCATTACCCTGTGCTTATGCACTTGTAACAGTGGTTACACATTTTATAATTTTGAATACATGTAAAATATAGTAAATTCTGATAATAATGATGATAATTCTTGTTATTTTATTGTAAAAAATTAGTTGAGGTAATTTCTGTTCGATACTTGCTGAATGAAAGTGGTTTTAATATGTTAAATCCTGGGGGAACAAAATATTAGTATGTTTATCTATATAGACATATTTCTCTCTTTACAGTATAAATAATTTTAACTTAACAACAAGAAAGAATTAGAATTTTTCTAATTTATCGCCTGATGAAGTCCCAAAGTGATATGGATTGTAGTTATTGACGTATTAGTTATTTATTTAATCAATTTTATTTTTAAATTTAAAAGAGTCAACCTTAGTAGATCCCTCTAAAGATCCTACAATTGTTAGAAGGTTTATAGGAACAAATTCCACCTCTGAGATGTAGATAAGCGTATGGATATTGACCTCTGGGAACTTGACGAAGATTAAATAAATTATTTCTGATAACTTTGCTCTTTTAAAAATTCTATTAAAACCATTAAATGACCTTAGCTACAATATTAAATTGATGTTGAATTTCAAGAAGGCGTGATGGCTGAATGGATGTAGAGTTTTATAAAATATATATTGTAATGAGAGCAATATTCCTTCAGTCGGCTAAACCACAGAGGCCTCGTACCACAGCGGATATGGTTTTATTCTGGCAAGGGCTTCGGTCTTTGTGTTCTGAAATCGAGTAACTCTTACAATGACAATAAAATCCACAAAATGGTGGTGTCGCTAATGGTCTTAGATGTTCATGCGACTACAAATAAACCAAAAAATATATATCCCTTTCTAGGATAAACGTTCTAATATTTTGTTTTCTTGGTTAAGGCTGATATTTTACCAAGTATTAAACATTTTAAAAGCTATTTTCATACAGCATTCATTAAAAATATTACATTTAACATATATTGACAGGTGACACAAGCGCAAAGAAGTCTATTTAGACTGAAATGTTCATAATATTATAAATTATGTATAATGCTGTAACTTGCTTAAGTTTCAGGAAATTGGAACATATAGACATTTTAGATGTGACACAAGTGGAAAAGTGGAGAGAAAAAATATATGCTGGACAGGGAATTCAATAAGACAGTTACTGCAGCTTTTAATGATTAATTTATGTAATGACATGCATTTGAGGGGAAAAAACGGCGATTCTGGTCGTTTAACAGGGCGAATATAATGATTTACAACATCACAGAACCTGGGATGGACTTTTCATCATTGTATTAATAAAATTGACACCAGTTTTTAAAAGTCCAAACAATTTTAATCGCAGAAACAATTTTTAATAAGTCACATTAATACATTTTAATGTGTTTTAATGCCATATTACTACATTGTATTGCAATTAAATTCATTTGGTCTTTTAAAAAATGGTTTAAATATTATTTAAATGATTTACTGTAAGGAATGTCACGTGACTTTAAATACAATGACGAATTTGTAATGATACAAACTGTGGATTTCAGAGCTGCATACTTTAAGTTCCATTGAATTTCAGCGGGGTGTAAAAATTGTAGCAGATGGAGATGAGAGGAATACGTTAAGTTAAGCGGTTAGACGAATACTACAATTATATAAATTTTATAGTTATCCCATCCAGACTTGAAGTGTCACTAGTCCCATATTTTTCTTGCTAAAAAGAAGGAACGGATTCCGACCTTCGACGAAAAGTGGGTCTGAAATAAAATGATGATGTGTGCGGTCGTTATGAGCGGCCAGTCGCCCAAGGTTTGCCAGCTGTATGGGACCCGGACTGCTTACCAATGGAGGACGCGTGCAGCGAATACTGTTTCTTCCAGTCGGGGGAAAGTGGACATCGCAGGGATGTCCACTGCAGCATCTGCGTCATTCCTACCATGCCGCAGACAAAACTCAAAATAACCCGAAGTAACGTCCCTTCAGATGGCAGTGCTGTCAAAGTTCGATACGTTCAGAATGAAACAAAATGTCTGTGTTGGAATGTTTTGTCTGGAACGAAACTACAGTAGGACTACAAGTCTGAAAACAATAATAAATTAATGCACGCGGTACCTATTTAACCTTCAGATTCACCATGTGAAATAGTGATTTAAAAATCTCATCAAAGAGTAAATAAAAAATGCCTACGATCCATCACAATTGCAGCCAATCCTTAGAATCCCCTAAAACTTACATATTTCATATTGTAGCATTTTTTTGACTTATTAAAACGTATGCCCACTCTCAGATAACTACCGACACCGTAATATGATTGCTCCCACAAACTTTAAATAACTGGAATAAAATTGATTTGCAAAGCGAAACTAACACAAAAAATTTAAGTGCATATATATATACTTACTTTTGTCAGAAAAATATTGTAATACAAACATTGTGTCAAACTGGCGCCCCGCTTAGAGCTTTTTCTTGGCCCCTGATTACCTATTCCAATACATAAAATTGAAGTGTCCGTAAGATATTAATATAAATATTTAGAAACCCATTGAATTTCCGCGCGAAAGTCTGCCTGAAAACCAACGGCGAGTTACAAATCCTATTAGGCGTTCCTATACCATTCTAACCCACTTACTGTGTTATAAATGAAGATTACTGATTAACTATTGCTTTTTATGGAACTATATAGCGGGGAAACATATGTGACGCTGTATGGAACATTTTAGAAAATTATAATCTTTCCCTTGATAGGCTTGTTTCTGTAACAACTGACGGCGCTAAATAGATGACGGGTAAAAGTAAAGGGTTTACGTCAGCACTGATCGAAAAATTACATGATATATGCCCAAATAAACCAAAAATAAAGCCTTTCCATTGCCTTCTTCACCAACAAGTTCTTTGTTTAAAAATGTTAAAAATGCATGAAGTACTAAAAACAGTAAGAAATACAGTTAACTTTATTCGATCGAGAACTCTCAACCATCGACAATTTAGTTCGTTCCTTCAAAATTTTGAATCCGAATTCAAAGACCTTCATTAGATAGCAGTTCGTTGGTTTTCAAATCACAAAGCTCTGAAGGCTTTATATTAACTTTTGGAAGGAATAATTTAATTCCTTGAGATAAAATGTGAATAAAGGGAAAATATATCCATTATAAAAGATGCTTTGTTCGTAAAAGACCTGGCATTTTTAACAGATATTTCAGTTCATCTGAATAACATCAATGTTATAATTATTAACTTTCAATTTATTTGATTACATAATGTGTTTTAATTATACTGTCGATATTCCTGAATCCTCACTATAATTTATAATTTTCAGAAAATTTGTAAATGTGATGTGGCCCGCGTGAATCTTACCAGTTGCATGAAATGGCCCGTATATTAATTGAGTTTGTCACAGATGATTTAGATCATAACAAAACTGTCACGACGAATCATTCCTTTCTTCGAAACGTCTTCATGTGCAAATATAAATTTTTATAAATCTGAATATCTAGAAGTTCAAAGAAAGCAAGATTCTTACAACATATTATTTATAATATAATAGTGCGATATTTTATTAAATTTTACTTAAATCTGTATAATTAAATATATGGAGAACCAACCTCTTGTGGTCTAGTGGCTAGCATCGCTGCCTCATATCACAGAGGTCCCGGGTTCTAATAGTGGCATGGGCTTGGATGTTTGTGCCGTCATGGTCAAGGTGATTGCTTGAGAATCGATACGTTGACAAATTGTAACTCCAAATTCCGAAATTGTCATAAAAACTGACAGTCGGCAGTCGACCCTGAATGTGCTACAGAGCCGAAGAAGCAACTAAGTGAGCGCATTTTACGCTCACATTGTAGCCCAAATGACTGTTATACCAGTTTAGTGATTTACTGAAATTATTTCTGCTGATGTGAACACTTGGAACTTGGAACTTTTTTTGCATTTAAACCAATAGTTTGTTAGTAATTTTCAATAAGTTCCCACATAATTGCATTATAAATTTCAGTCTTGTAAAATCGTGTTTTCTATAAACTTTTAGATATTTTGATTCATAAAAAAACAAATTGTGTTTCGTAACAGACGATTACTTAAAGGTCTACAAAGAGACCATAAAACCTTAAAATCATTTACATTTAAAAATTTACATTTTAGTAAATAAACTTTAATTTGATCTTTCCGCCATTCTAAGTTATTCGTTTTGTATTCTTTGTCAATCCAATTTAATTATAATTACTTATTAGCATCTAAATTTCAGCGTTTTACGTTTTTCTTTAAAAATATTATTTGTACTTGAACAGTTTACAAAGGATAAAACGATACGTCGTGCTATTTTAATGATGCAGTATATTTTATTATTTCAATAGAATATATATATATATATATATATATATATTTCTAATTAGGCTGGTGTATTTTTTTACTTTAATGGAGTCGGATAAATATGTCTGTTAAATATACATTTGTATAAGATCAATCCATTTTTGTTTCACCAACCTTACATACACAATTATACTGTAAAAATCAATACTGTATTTTTTCTGAATTCCCCTCCCCGAATTAGTAGAGTACTTGTCCCACTATTCAGGTAATTTTTATACCATCGCACTACTTTATTCGTATAGTATCTAGTTTCGCACTTTCGTCCGTTAATCAATTATAAATTTGCTTCCTACAAGGACTCCCGATGTTTAAAATGATTTCTTTATAAGTGATTGTGGATATATTATTCGAAATTCATTGGCTGTGGCACTCAAAAAAACAAAGGAAGAGGTTTGAAAACCGATCGAGACATGGACTTGCCGGGAACTATGCGAAGAACTACTAAGGAGCTGGCTGATTACTCTGTTTTTTCGCGAATAGATGAACAACTGTTTCAGCATTTAGTTGCATTGGTTTCAGCACTAAAAAGAGCAGAACACATTGTTCAGGAATTTGACGCAATAAACCCCTTACACGGACTATAATAATGACACAATTTCAATAATATTGACAAGCATTGAGGAAAAATATAAGTTATTTATTTTTGTTAATGCGTTCGTTCAGTATTATTGTTACTATATATTACTCAGACTATTAATACATCGAGAAAAATCGATATTAAATCAATAACATTGCTTTCGACATCCGTCATTAGAAAGTTCTTTCCATGGCCGTTTGTAAGTTTAACAATTAATATTCGTTTTCAGGAATAAATAATAATTAAATTACTGAATTGTAACCTAAAATTTTCTTACATTTAATAGTCTCATCACCAAAGAAGTAAGTGTTAAATAAATCGTATCAGCGAGATCCGCTCGATAAAAATGTCATCAGATCAAACTTATTTTTGTATGCAGCGCTTATCGCGGTGTAATATTATTGTTCTTTGCTATCAGATTCCGTCGAACAATCTGAATAATATGTATGAATACAGTACGCTGCACAAATGCAGGCCATACAAGCAATATTTATCAATGTTTTGATCTGGAAAATTGGTGGACTTTACAGAAGTATTTCTTAGTTTCTCAAGCACCCATTGATATTATCTGCACGTATGCGGTACGGTAAACTGCCACCAAAATGTCACCTTTTATTTCTGGACTATACGCATAACTGTTCTGTTTGGTAAAGGAAACTGCCATGACAACCTAAGCTGGCAAACCTTAAGTGGGCTCATATAGAAAATATACACCATGACTGAATTCTAGATAACACGAATTCGTACGACCACAAGCCTATATTTTCTTTAAAATATAATTAATTGAGAAACGAAGTTATTTCACTTAAAAAATTTCAAATCCTTTTAGGAGATGAAACGTTTTTAAGTTACATGAAAGTTGGTTTACTAAATTTAACATTTGCCTATCCATTTCATACTAGGTAAAAATTAAATATCATATTGACTAAGTACAGACATTTTATGTTTGTCAGACAATTAAAAAACAATGCATAGGGGTTCTTCCGTCATTTGGCTAAATGTTAACTTATTTGTTGTTGTTTTTTTAGTTTTACACATATTTGAGGAGTTTTATTTAAACACGTTGCACATTCTAGTGAAATTTCAATCACAAATATTTCCATGACTATGTATCCTTAAATTGTAATAAAATTCTCAGTTTAAGAAAAACTGTAACCAACACATGAATATATCATAGCAATATTTAGAAACTGGATATTTATTCATTTCCATGTGCACCATATATTAAAATTGATTTGCCACAAAAATAAACCATTGGATCCCTTACATTTACACTATTATCGTCTCAAGCATTATCAGTTATGCAGACTAATGCTCATAGATATCATAACTATGCGATAAGAGAGTTGATCCATCCAGTAAAGGAAACAATGTGCGAGCTGTGGCCAGTAAAGAAAATAAAGTATGCGTGTTGCGGAAACTGACATGCGAAATCGAATGTTCAGTCAAACAAAATCATTAAATAACTAATCCCAAAATGAAATACGGAAATCCATTCGTCTGTCTGCACAACTTAAAGATCTCTCTTCGAAACTCGACGGCGCCTACTTTTTTTCATGGCTTGTAGCCAGCCGTAGTTGTCGTTGGTAGAGACCAGACACTGCCAAGAATGTATTCTTATTACCTTTCACTTGCTTCAGAAATGTGATCTACCTCTCAAATTACATGTGGAAAACTTGATTCGCCGTTATGCTATTACCTACATTATCAGGACGTTTAAATAACGTGGAAGACCATCTCGTAGACTAAGAAGCACCGAAAGGAAACAGACATATTACACTGTATCCTCTGTAATTATTATAAAGCAATATTCTGGCATTCGAATCCGTTTAAACGTGTTTTTAAGATCAAAAGCATACCAATTGTAAAGTACTCAGGATGATATCAAATATCATAATGTAAACCTCTTTATATCAGCTACATTAGATATTAAAACTACCATATACTTTAATTTTAATTCATTTTTATGGTGCATGTGTACAAAATAATTTTGTTATAATTATAACAGTGCAGTCAAATGAAGTTATATGTGAATAATAACTTCATTAATACAAAATATAAATTGGTAAATTTCAAATTTTACATGTTAAAATAAAAATTCAAATAAATATTTATAATTATAAAAGATTATTTCATTAAGTGTACTGATTGATAACATCGAGACGTTTTCCCTCAGCAAATAAGGAAAACCCAAATCTGAGTTCGTTGTGTAGGATTAACACAAATGCCTCATATATACGGGAGGAAATTGTTTCACAGCACGTTCAAATATTTTATAGAATTAAAATTACACGTTAAGTACTGCAAATAATTTGTATTGCATTCTCTTTTCATGCTCGTACCATTATTTATACAATGGACTAAAGGGACTTTTAACCAGCTCTGAAACATTCACAAGTTAATAAGTTTAAATTTAACGTCTGTTATATATATATATATATATATACAATCTATTAATTAAATTTAAAGAATAAGGTATGTAAAAGGTCATCAATTGTTTTTATTCACAAGCTAATATTCACCTATATTTTAACAATTAAATAAGAGATAATACCAATGTGGCGCTAATTGTGATTAATAACGATCTCAAGGTCATCATTATGTTATTGTACGCAGATTTATCTGGGATACCATCGTTATCGTCCGTAGGCGAAGCCGTCACTTTAGTGCATTTGGGATGGCTGTTCCGCAAGAATTGGTAATTGGGCACTTGGACTCGCATCACTGCTATTTGCGAAGAGCGCGTCACACGCATTTGTCTGTCTGACACGTGAGTTCTTGCCCACGTGCCAAATATATTAGTTCCGCACCACGCCCTCTGTCCGCTCAAAACTAACTATATTATTGTACATGCCTCTCACTTCCAAAATAAATAAAAAAAGTGTGTAACGTGGCAGCAGTTTCAAACGAAGTTTATTCAACTGCTGTCAAATGTAGTAAATAGATAAATGAATAGTGAGGGTATATAATATGACTACTCGTTTGCTTTGACATCAGTGTGGTAGAAAGTCAATTTTCTGAAATATAAATGGAACCAAAAAGTTTCCGTAACTTAGCCTGTAAGTGTTTTTTTCGTGCGTATACTCGCCAATAATTTCGTCCAATTCGTCTTGTTAAGGCATCGTACCATGCTTGCGACATCCAATTAAGTAGTGACCTTCCCTCCGGCAGCGCACCTAGACCAGTAGAAAGCTCTTTACAGGAAACAGATTCTAGCAGCCAGAGCTTGAGCCACACAAAAGTGGGAAATTCTGAAGTTTAGTTGTCCGTCAAGAGAAAGATTAGAGAAGAAACCAAGGAAGCCTAGACCGTCGTCTCCAGCTAAGCGTTACTCATTGTTTTGCTCGTTAGATTTTGGCAGGTCTCGAGTGAGATTACGGGAAAAACCCAATACACTTTGGAGTTATCCTTCAACGCCGCACTTTATATTTTACTACCATACCCTGTTGCCAAGATTGCGTGAGCCTAGTTATCAGCGGAGAAAAAGGAAAACACGTTTATGAACTATTCTAAAAGCAATAAGTGTGATTCCTCATCATCTCACTTTGAGGGTACGGTCTGACTGTTTTGATGATTTCTTTTGCTTCCATTTTGCGTCGTCTTGTTGTGTACGTAAAATTCCACGCCTTAAAATTGATACGCTTCGAGAGTAATGAGCTTTGAATTTTTAGCCAGGCAATGATCATTGAATTGACTCATTATTCTGATTTTGTATACATTCGTCTTCCGTCAGCTTCTCTTATTTCTTTGACTTGGACTTGCACACTAAATATGCACTGAGGCATCGAATTACAGACAACTCGGACAACGTTAAGAATAATTTTAAAACCTTGCTGATACAATCAAACGTGTGTTATTCAATTCCCGCTACCATTAAAATGGTGGTTATTAAAGATGTGGTTGCCCAATAGTAAAATTTTAATGTGACGTGTGTTCGTGTTCTGTGAAGGCAGTTGCGCAACTTGAAGTAAACGTCTTGTAGATTTGTGGGTGCTTGAGAGGATGGCCGTGGTTCGGCAGGGCAGAGTGCGTGGGCCTGTCTAGCAAGGCGAGCCGGGATGCGTGCGACCTGCCTGACTCAGCCAAGACTCCTGCCCGAGCCAAGAAACGCAGGTGTCCGACTTGCAAGACCATGCCAAGTGACAATCATTTCCATACTCGTCCTTTAACACACTTAATGCATAACTGACAAGCCAGCTTTCATAGTATGCTACTCATGATCCTCTCACATCTGATTGGGATCCGTCCTTGGCATAGGTCACAGTGCTGAAGCGTAATTATAATCTATGTATCCATGAATTAATTAAATCTACAAATGGGCAGATGCCCGGTGGCACATACATAGAACTTAAACAATAATTAATAATCTGGTCGTAAGGACCATATTTAACCTATAATTGAATGTATAAATAAATAAGTGTGGAATCATATTATTAGAAGATGAATTTTTAAATAATAATATTGTTTTTGCCTGAAAAAAACACTGGAAATATATTTCACTGTAGTATATTTCGGAGCACTGATCACTTCACTACACTACACTAAACTTAGATTGTCTTAATTTTCTTTCTGTTAGAGGAAGTTCCCCAAACACTCCTGCAGGCAGATTGTTCTAGTCATTAATTGTCCTATTTAGGAATGAGTATTTTCCAACGTCTGTTTTTTGGTGCCTTGCTTGTAGTTTAAACAAGTGATTACTCCTCCTCCCGTTCATAGTCGGTTCTTTTATTCTATCTCGGATTCAATGTCAAGGTTTGTGACCTGCAAAGGCTCTGTAGAAAATGTGTAGCCTAGCTGTTTCTCTTCTTGTCTTTACCTTTCCGTTCCAATGCCCAGGTCCTATTTGTACGAATTTTGCGGCCCTTCATTGCATCCTTTCTAAGGATTCTATTTGACCTATTATGTACGGATCCCAGCATGCTGCGCCATATTCCATAAGTGGGAGTACTAATGACAAATATGCCATCTCTTTAGATTTTGCATTCCCCTTCCTGAGTGTTCTCATGACAAAGTGCTCCGCCCACCAATGAATTAAAACTTATATTTTCACCCTTATCTTGCCTAAATTGTAAATCCTCGTTTCTTGTGTAAAAGCTCCCACCAACTGCGGGAAACGAAGATTGCTAATTTAAGAAAGATAAGGGTGACAATATAAGTTTAAATTCGTCGTTTTACCTTTTGACTACTTCTCATCACTACCAATATTCCGTATTTTTATAAAGAATGATAATGACAAACGTCGAAAGCATTCAAACTGTTATCTGAGACTATTTCTGTATCTGGTAAATAATAGCATAAATTAATGTTTTATGCCTGTATTAATTGATTCATTCTTTTACCACAATATTACAAAAAAGAAGTAAAATAATAAGTGCCCCGTTCCGCCCCGACTCCCCCTACCGATAACTTAAGCCCCCATCTTCGGATACAAATTTGTTTGATAAGACGGACATCGACATACCTGACTGCGATCATTTCTCTATTAATTTCCCCTTGAAATCATTATTTTTAGCAATAACCTCAACTTGAATGGCAAATTTTTCAGAGTGTGCTTTTCATAAAAACATCCAAGCCGTCCATATCCGTCTATGCTCAGAGATGGGAATAAGGAAGGGAAGAAGATCCGCCTTGGACCGAAACGCCCTTTTCTATAAATCCTATTTGAAAATTATTGTATACTACATCAGACCCCATTGGAATACAACGCCGTTTACGTGATATTCCAAAGAAAATCTTCATAGTCTAACTTCGGGCAGAATTGTGCGTATGTTTCGTTACCTCGAAGTTTTCCAAATTAAGTTAATAGTAGATATCATACACGTGAACAAATAATCATAGTTTGGGCTCCAAGATTCTCTGATAACACGTCAAATGTCTTTAAAGTAAACAACGTTTACCCAGAAGTTGCAATTTTGAGCATTTTCGATCACATCATCTATCCATTTAGAAGCCAGGCGCAGACTGAAACATCATCACCTTCAATATTTGAATCTAAAGTATTTCTCTTCTAATAATATCTCTGCAACCTTGTTGTTTTAGTTATTATGAGGTAATTCTTTTAAACGTAGCGAAGATATTATATATATATACAGATTCACTTTCCGGAAAAATGGAACTTTCACATAAAGGTAAACACTTAACGTGGTTTACAAAGTCTCTTGCTGTGATCGTAGATCTTACTTTTTAAAAGTCATTGAAACTTCATATAGAAAGGTATACGTCCAATGTCAAACACCAAATTAGTTACAATAGGATGAGATTTTATATATTTTCACCCGGTAATATACTATAAATATGTTAAAATTACTTTATATTGTTTTTGTAGAAGTATTCATTCTTTAGACTGGTCTGATTCAACCCTCCATGCTAACCTATTCTCCGCAAGCCTTTTCATAACTATCACATCCTCTCTAATCTACTTAGCGTTGGACTCCCTCTTCTGTTTTCACCACACACAATTCCCTCTAATGCTAATTTTACAAGAACCCCGTATCTCAAAACGTGGCTTATTAATCTATTCCTTCTCTTAATGAAAGTTCTCCATATTGTTCTCTCTTCCATTATTCTGCTTAGAACTTCCTTGGTTAGTTACTCTAGCCATATAAAATCTAGCATTACTGCAATTGACGTACAAACCAATATTATAACTGACTTCATATTAACTATAATCATATTATGAAAATTAACGTGAGTGGAAGTAATAATAATATATTAAACCAAACTTTGTCAGTTCACTTTAAGAGCCATTGGAGACGTCAGTATTTCTAGATTTCTTTAATTAGTTCTCTCGATTTTGTAAAGGCTTTTTGTTTTAAAAAAAAGATCGAATCCATTATTTTTAGCTGTAGTTCCTTAGTGTCAAAATAACTTGTTCGTTTTTATATTTACGAATTTGATTTTTTACGTCATTTGAGCTGGAATAACTGTATAAACCTCATAAGACTTAGCCTCAGTTAAAGTAAATCTTAACGTGATGTCTTCGATTCTCAAATTTGAATATAAAAATTAGTTTTTCACTGCTTATTGCTGTAATTAGAAAAATCCTTAACCGAGCCGGGGGTTTTAATTAATGTTAGTGTGCAATATTTTAATTCTGAGAATTACATAACAGGCTGCACAGCTAACATAGCATTTGTTATCAATTTGAATTTGAAGGAATATACTTGACTTCGTAGAAAAAACATGGTTACTCTGAACAAAAAAGTTCCATTTTTCTGTATTTTGTAATAAAACTTGTCATTTCTTTGATGATAGAATATGGAAACGTGTTTGGGATCTCTCGTCATTTTGTTTCCGATGACTGTCACGTAGAATTTGAGTTGAGTCACACTTAAAAGTTGTTACAAAATTGTGAAAAGCTCGTGTGGAGCATCGGCATACCATCTGTTGAGCAGCAGGAACATCTGTTCCGGTTACGAGTTCAGCGCCAAATACGTAGAGCGAAGCAAGAGCCAGCACACATACTTGCAACGCGAGCAGCACGCGGCCATATTTACCGGTCTTCTTAGGTGCCCGATAAATCAGCTAACTGGAGAAACTTTATACAGCTGGGTAGACTGAGTGCCACATGTAATTTCTCGGTTTCACAAAGGGCGCGGCGAGCGGGACCTGGGGTTAATGTCACAGTATCCGCATGCAACATAAATATCTGATTCAAATACCGATAAGAGACCGTGTAAATCATGTCACATAGAAATACGTCCCACCGTAGCCCGCCTCCGAGGTTAACGGTTCCAACTGCGCCTTGGACAACGCTGTGCCAAAACTCGAAGACAACGAAGGAGTCTAAAACAGGGTTTGCCATTACCCCGCCAATTTTCATCATCCGCTCCTTTACGTCCATTTGAAGGCTGAAACTTAGCAAACGACTGCCAAATCACACTCCTGTTAGTAAAAATTGCAAAACCATGAGAGACTCGTGGAGAATGCTGACCGACCGACCACATCCTTCACATGATCCATTGGCAACATTTCTGGAAGACGGGCAAGTACGTCTCTACGTCGAAGGAAACATTGTCTTGCGTACTCTGGGGAAAGATTATGACCTGCGATTGTAACTTCCCAATGTTCCGGTTGTTTGCCAGCGTACCCTCAATACGCAACAGAGATCATGACCGATAGTCAATGGCGCCCGACATAATCACGATTGGCGTTCGGCCTGTGTGACGCTCGACAATGCAGACTGGATGATACCGGCATCATTGTAGTCCTAGTTGAAGCGGGATTCCAACCTATATGTAACTATCGGTGCGATCGCGAAGCCTTTTTCTACTTTTACGTCGATCGTCTGCGGTCAAGGGAATCCGTTGAAAAGGTGTGCATATAACGCACCATCTTGAAAAACAGGCGTTAACCGTCAAAGGACAAGAACAATACGCGTCTTTTACAGACCTCCTTCGTCGTTCTGGCACTTGTTATAAATCTGAGGAATCTGTCATTATCTCGTGAGCAAGGTGTCCATATGTCGATTTCTTGAAAGAGTTGCTCGACTTACAAATTAATCTGATTAATGCAGCCTTCATGGAACACGCTTTTCCTGCAGGTGGAAATACGTTTTACAAACGATACAATTTTTTATACGAGAATACGAATGGCATTAAAAATACCACTTTTTAGCTTTCTCACGCAATAACCATATCATTCCAAAGGCAGAAAAGTATCCACACATCAGGAGCGAACTTGTTAAAACCGAATCAACGGGGGGATAGTGGGATAGGCCCATTAGTTAGCTGAGTAAATTTATATTTTCAGTCACAAGACATCCCGTTTGTCACAACTCTATTTCATGGTCAAGACAGACGTCTATAGTAGATGCTTTTGTCTTTCGGGGAGGAATTTCTCTAAATGCGTAAAAATATGCGTTTTGTCCACTAGAAAAAACAGGCGTGATTTTAATATTTTCATTGTTTCGGCAAAGGAATAGGGAAAAAATTAAAAGAAGAATAAATATATAACGTTATTTAAGTAAGCTCATAAGAATAGAGCAGCTGGTACTTTATTAAGCATTAACCTACAGGAATTTATAATTCAACTGAATTTGATCATAATGCAAACAATTATCTGAAATTATTTATTACAGTAGTTGGCTAATTAGTTTTTTTAATTGAAAGCTACCACGGAAAATTGGAAACACAATTCATATTTCGTGCAGCATTTTTCATTAGAAATATTTCTTTACTGTTTAACCCTAATAATAGCGTTCATGAATACACCTCATGGTTAACATAAAACTTCATAAATGTTCATCAGTTAGCGGTTAGAAATGGTCCCCGGTTCTCTCAAGATTTTTTAGTCTCTAAGCTTTCGAGCCGGGATGAAGTTTAAGCATTCTTGTTCTATAGTATAAATATTATTTTACATATTGGAAAGACGAAAAGAACTGAGATAAAATGAAAATGCAAGAAGTGCTAAAATATGGGAAAGGAAAAGCAGTTGCAAACATTTTCAACATAAAAATCTCTGTTTGTCCTCATTCTGAGCTGGCACAGATGTGACCCTGTACTCCGAGTGAGAATAAATATTTCTCTATAACACTAAAACGCAAACGCTGTCATTTGTGACTGGAAAATAACATTATTCGAACTAAAGTCAAATATTATCCCAAGGAGCACGACGACACAGTCCGATTTTGTTCTTAAAAATTGCGTTTGACATTATTTTAGGAGTTTGCAAAAGGTACAGTGTTGTCATTATAAAGCATCAAAATTACATTACGTAAGCTCACTGAACTTAAATATAAAATGTTCATAGAAAATCATTCTTACACTCTCAAGGTATCCGTCATTGATTAGGCCAGACATCAATTAACTGTCTGTTTAAATTACTCAGTTGACAATTTCTAATGTTGTTTACATTTGTTATGTTGTTCTCGAAGGACGAAACGTACAGCTGTTTATTCTTCAGTTAAATTGAGATGGATGAATATGTTGATCAAAATTGGTCACAAAACTCAACAGTTTTAACACTATTTCAACTTTTTCGCTGATCGAAAGTAACTTGCGAGTTCTTTATTTCATGTCCATAGAATTTTAACTGAAGAAATTTTTTGCATTCTCAAGTCTTATAAAGGGCAGGGAGAAATTTGAGTCGATAAAATTTTCAAACACAAAAATTGTTTTCTGGACCCGCAATAAATGTTATAGCTTATTGTTTCCATTGATTTAGGTTTCTGGATCTGTAGAACTAAATAACAAAATAAATTCGTTACTGTACAGGGGCAGGGCTAACCTATGTCTTATACTTCCGTGATGCCGTAGCCGCCCTAAGGAGTTTTCGAGCGATTCACTCGTTAGGACCGAGGTTTCACTCGCCTTATCCCGGCCAATTAATACATAAAAAACTTCTTATGATTGAAAAATAATATTGGTCGTTATAACCGTGTTCTCATTATAAAATCCTCAATACGACCGAGTTTTATGGCATATACCTTCTTGCAATGTTTCCTAGTGATTGTTTAAAGGTCTGACGCGCCTCCCTATGAGCCTAATGTCTGGAATACATACAGAAAACTACGCTGAGGTGGCAAGGAAACCTCTCCCACCGTCGGTGTTAGTGAAACTATGGTAATATTCAGCCAGGACGGTCAGCAGGTAGATGAGGAAGGGAGGAAGTTCGCCTGAGAAGAAGCCCGGGTGCCAGCTGTTACACCACTAACCACTAACCTACAGGATTTTATAATTCATTAACAACTAAATTTGATGAGAATGCAAACAAATGGATGAATTATATGAAACTGCACATTACAAAAGTTGGTTAAATAACTGTTCAACTGAAACCCATCACGGGAAACTAAATAGGAAATAAAAATTTATATTTCCTCCGGCATATTTATTCAAAAATTTATTTACTGTTTAATCTTCATCAAAACGTTCATGATTAACATAAAACGTCAAGAAGTACAATATTAAAAATATTCATCAGACAGCGATTATAAATTAGGCGTGTGGTTTAAATGACGTTATATACATAAGCAAGTAGTCAATAAGAAGGCAATGTTAAGCGATAAATATATACCACACAGCGTTATTTCGAATGGGATTTAGAATCGCAACAGCCGAAAGAAAGACTCAAATGCTAAGCAAACACAAACTCGAAATGAATAAGAGGTAATAAGTTAGCCTAACATTAAGATATCGTAGTTATTGTAGTTCATTGTGTCACTTTGTAATTAAATTGCTGGGTTTTTATAGTAATTGAAAGCATTTCATATATAATTCTCGAATGCTATCTCCTGTCAACATCTATAATTTCTGCAATTTTTCAATCAAATGTTTTGAGACTTAGGGTTCTCTGTCAATGAGGAGTATTAGACACACGTATTACTAGTATTTTGTGTGAACAACATAATGTTTATAAGACTTTGAAATAATTACACAAAAATTGGATATTTTACGGAGCAGACATATACCACAATATTATTTATTTAACTTAGAAAATGATTTCCTGAATTTTAATGGTCTGTTGTAATAAGATTGATTGGGTAATTAATAAATACTACAATCGTTTTGAGCAGTCTGCACATTTTTCAATTTTATTAGATGGATTTCCACTTTATGTCATCCTCAGTCTTCATTAAAAATAAGCATGATTTAAGTTAATGCACTGTTAATACAAAGTTTGTAACGGCAGGTTAACTTCTGTGCCATTGTCACTTCATTGGTATTGAAATCGGAATAACCTGGAGGCTGCTTAAAACGGTTTTAATATTCGTATAGTTGTTTTTTTTGTGGTATTCAGGCTGATGCTGATGCAACCCTCCAACCATCCTGTCTTGCGCAAGCCTTTTCATTTACGCATAACTGCCACATCTCACATCATCCCTAATCTGCTTAGCGTATTCCATCCTTGACCTGCATCTTATGCCCTTACTCCACACACTTCCCTCTAATGCTGATTTTACAAGACCCTAATGTCTTAAAACATGGCCTATTAATCTAGCCCTTCTCTTGGTCAAGGTCCTCCATATTGTTCGCTCTTCCCCTATTCTGTTTAAAACTTTCTCGTTGGTAATTCTATCCACCCATCTGATTTTCAGCATTCACCTATAGCACCACATTTCAAAGCCTTCTATTGTTTTTTTACTTTCCGCAACTCCTATCGCCCACTTTTACCATCCATATAACGCTCCTTACGAACATTATTAGCAACGATTTCCTAATATTCACACTTATACTACCCGTAAGTAAATCCCTCTTTTTCGCGAAAGCCTTCCTTGTCTGTGCTATCCTACTCTTTATGTCTACTATACTTCTACCATCCCTAGCTACTAAGCTTCTCAAGTAGCAGAATTCCTTAACTTCAGTCAAAACATCCCTTCTCAATCTAACCCTTTGTTATTCCACTGTTTCCCATACTGCACTCCATTACCTTGTTTCTCCCTCTATTAACTCTCATATTACACTCTTCCTCCAGGACCACATTCATGCCATTTATTATGGTTTCCATTTAATATTTATCGATTACAAAATGCAATCTACAGCTGAATCAGATATGTTTTGCATTAGAATTGTTAACTCTAAATTAATGTTTCCCGCAGGAAATACTAAAATTGTTGCAAAAATTTTAAAACAGAAATAAAAATTGAAACTTAGTTTGGACAGTAAAATAGACATGTAATATAGTAAAATTTATTATTTATGATAATTATTAAACTTGTATAAGCATGAATAACATCATATGTATTCCAACGACGAGTCCTATTATGGTATTTCAATTCATTTAACTTATTTTTCAGGACATTCGATCGACATTTCTCTTTGTGTACAGTAATTACTTGATATGATAACAATGAAATGGAACATAGTGGAGAAGTACGTTTTTGTTTTTGTTTCATCGAACTCATGTTGAACTGAGCCTTTCTCAATGGATAAATTCTCTGTTATTTTGAAGGTTACAGGTTAAGCAATGTCGCCATAGTTAGCAGATGCAATCTCTGTGGTATATCTCGCGATGCACGGCTTTATTTATATGGCCTCCGTCGCTTTGAACCCAGTGATATTCTGTGTATTTACCTTCGTCGCTACGCAGCAACGTGTAAACGCAGCGCACTGGAATGCCCTGTAATTGTATTCTTCTCTCCCACGTTATCTCAATAAGATTACACGGAAAAAAAGTTTCCTCTAATGAAGACAGGATTCCTTAGTAATGTATAAAAATAAAAAGTGAATACCAAGAAACTTCTCACTTGAATTCTAATTGTCGTTATCCTAATTGTCATCTACCTCCACTTCATGCACTTACCTTTCTTTTATATTCTACATCCATATTGATTTTGGCCTGCCCATTTCTATAATACTCTAAAAATCGAATGGCCTCCTTTACAGTATTTTCTGGCTCATAAAAAGTAATCGTCAACGTCTAGACTTCAAATTTGCAATCCCAATGCTGGACGTTGGGGGAAAAATAATAAAAGCGAGGATATTACCCACAGGGTTATAACAATCGACATGTCGGCGCCTCGTGTTCCATTCAGTGAACGGATTTACTGTTGAAAAAAAGACAGACGATAATACAGATCGAAATAACAATTTATAAGAATGAACCTGTTAGAGTATTTTGACAATGTCCCTACTCGGTAACCAAAGCGTACCAAATCTGAATTCCTGCAATAGAATGATTTCGATATTACAAATAGGGTGAACAAGTTTGAACAGATTTGTCGCAATACAAGGATAATTAATTGTTGGCGGTACTGGCCTTGGTATTTGGTACTAATAATAAATATACATTCTATGATTAAATGACCTAGTCCGCACTCAGTGTATTCGATCTGTTCACACTCTTTTCACCTCCCACAGTTTCGTGTTCCATGTAAACTCCGCTATAGCGTGTTTAAAATTAGATTGCCCTTGACTGTAATTTCTCGCGAGGAGTGTGACTTTGAATCCGCCAATCAGAACGCTCATAATGGGTGGGGCGGGGAGGGCTGGGGGACAATCAGCGTTGCCGAGCAAACGCAGTGTATTCTATTGTTTTCGTTGAGCTTGTAAACAATCCAACTCGTCACTGTACTGAGCTCCACAGACTCAATTATCATTTCAGTTACACAAGTCTGAGTTAACACATAGTTAATGTGCGGTTCTGGGGTTATTTCAACTGTCAATTGTGGCTTTAATAGAGCCCGACCCCAACTAATGATACGAGGCAAGAGTTTATTCAACAATCACAATCACGTCAGTATTGATATTGTTATTACAATAATAAATAAAAAAGTATTGAAATAGCATCAGATTTTTTTTAATAAAGAAAAGTATTTCCAATCACTTAATATACCAAGGATACGAATTAATGTATAACTTTATAATGAAAAATATCGTACAGGATATTCGCCAACATTATAATTCAATCGTTCAATTCTTAAACTACACCAATGTGTTAAGTGCAAGAAAATGTACTTTAAGCAGTAGAATTTGCTTACCTGCTTCTCAGCAATTTTAACATGAAATATACTTAATCTCAGGTAACCGCTTATTTATTCACAACTTACGAATCAATACAACTTATATTCGTGAGGACTCAAACTGAAAACGGACGTAATATTCCTCATAAAATAATTCTTCGATGTATGATTTGCACCTACTGTCACGATAATCAGAGATTACGTCAATGTCGCAGTCCAAATCGTTCAATTCTTCGTAAATTTTAAATATACAAACATCATTTAATATCATAGATCGTTCTCTTCAAATTGATGAAAATATTCTCCTCGAGTAAATTTGTAAGATAATTTATTTTCATTTTCATACCAGTTTACTTAAAATACATCATTTTACGTCCCCCGATCCTCAAGCAACTCCGCGAAAGATAATACTCCCATCTTCAGTACACCTTTCCCACCGTTATGACGTTCTGAGTAACGAAATGTCAACCTAAACGAACATATTAACATAAAACTTTATAAAGTGTTACAAGCTGTATACGACGCGTATTTAATATGACATGTACATGGCATAAGCGAAAACCACAAGTACAAATTAAATTACTTCTTTCCTTTATCCAGAGGATGTCGCAATGTAGCTAAATGAATGTTTTACTTGATGTGAATAATCCTTAAATGTTGTTGTAGTAGAAGAAATTGTAGTACTAAGAGACCGAGCTCTATTGCATGATCCAGCAATACACGCAAATAGTAGCAAACGGGTTTCCGCTTGGCAAACAGAATGGAATTAAAAACGGCAATGATCATATTTTTCCGTCTCATAGCTTTGCGTATTCATCGTTCCTGTGTGCAAACAAGTTTTCAAAATTCTAAGTGATGAATAGATTGTCACTTTCCTATGAAGATGTGATGATTCTTTATAACATATTGAAGTAATTAATTGCTAAGAGTATTTTATTCACTAACCTGTGTACGTGTTCATTTGCTCTCCTGATAGTAGGAGAATATTAAAGTTTACGTCTTTCAAATTATTTTACGTCGCACTTGTCCTTCATATGTGATGTTTTCTTACCAGATCTCTGACTTGTACTTTCGATTCCTTCGATCAAAAAGTCGAGCTCTATAGACGAAGTCGAAACTTCGATGAGTCAAGAAGATTAATAGGAATGAATTGTTGAGTGTTGAAGGGTACCATACCGAAATAATTTCAACTCCTAATATCCTTAACCCAAAATTTTTGTCGTTAACCCATATAACAAAATATTAAAGAACAGGCACATCTAAATCTATCATATATACACCAATAACAAATATACCGTCTCATAAAAGAAAAACGTGTGACCTGTAGAAACATTGAGTGGTTTACAAAATGTCTTACTCTGATTATAGTTCTAAAATGTCATTTAGGTCACATATCTTCAATACCAAACTCCTCATTGATAAACAATCTGCCTCCTCCTAACATATTGTCTTATTCCAATCATTCCTTTGCTTCAGGTTGGTCGGATTCTTGGGCGCAATGATATTTTTGCCTTGTTTGTTGGAACACATTCCGAATATGAGCATGAAATTATAATATAAACTTCTTTTTGTTAATTTAAAAATGTTAGATCAGTTTTGCACATTTATCATATTAATATTTAGCTGGATGCTCGATAACTTCACAGAAATAATGCAGTAATATAATTTTTTTAGTTTCGGGGTCTCCTAATTACGTGAACATTTCGGAATCTTACGGACGAAATGTGGTAATTTGTAAACTGTACTTTTCATCAAACCGTATTACATATTTTTTCTTACCTATATGACCATTAACTATTATATTATACTTTATACTAAGTCTAACATCACTGTGATTTATGTGAGAACAGACACTACGAAACGAGAATTATGATGCCTTGTCGATAAGTTAGCTTGTTTGCTTTTATATATGTTTCTGTTTGATGCTGCGTCCTCAAAATATACTCCACTCCAATCATCGGGAGAGCGTGGGACAAGTACCAAGAATCCGACCTACCTGAAGCAGGTTTTCTAGGGCTTTCCTTGAATAACTCTTACGAGAATTCCGGGTAGGTTCCTTGAAGTATAGCCATGGGTAGCCTTTCTCTCCGTTTGGCATCTTACCTTTCAAATCTGCTTCCTGTGCATTTAAACGTGACTTGCCATTAATTGGAGCACCCTCATGTAACCTGTCACCCTATTATCCGTTTTCTAGCTGCTTTGCCTTTATTTTCAAAACGTGACCCGTCTTCCCGTACTGAGTTGGCTCTTCCATTCTAATCCGAATTTCCTGCATAGGAAAGCCTTTAAAGGAAATGTATAGCCTATCCCTTTCCTTTTCTGTCTGTAGTGTATCCCACTCTAACACCTTAAATTAGTCGTTCCCTTGCACTTATCCCATCAATACGAATTTCTCGGTCCTTTTCTAAGTATTAGTTCAAAAAATTTCCAAAATCAGGAGAACTTCATAAATATGAGGTAAATTAGCAGACAAAATTAAATGATAAAATACTACGTTTCTGCAATCCTTGTTGCTTTCGTCAGGTGATTCGATTTAAGCTCGTCGCCTGGTTTCTGAGTAATTTACAAATTGCAGAAACATTGTGTCGTATTTATTTTATCACTTAAGATTGCTTGTCATTTGGCTGCTTTTTCATCTAATTAGGCTTCATCTCATATAGATGTTCTATGTTTTCAAGGATGAACGAATAATTTATTTTTAAAGTTAGGTTTCCTGTGCTCATATAATGAACCTGTATTGTTTGTGTGGTGTTGTTGTAACTGGAAAGGGCTCATTTTTCTCGCATATGTCCTTGTTATTATGTGATCGTACATGTCGAGCTCTTACTTCGTTACAATGTTAATAAATGGTACTGAGCCTCATCGGTTTTCTGGGTCTGCGGTTGTCGTCTTGTTGAGCGAAACGACTTTGTAAGGAGTAATAATGACAGAAGTTGAGCTTACCATGATTGTCACGATGGCAATGAGCAGACCTGCAGCCTGATATTCTCCTTATTTGGTGTATATGTGTACGTGAGAAACGAGAAGGGATAGTTTGGTGACAAGTGTGGGCACCCAGCCGGGTCCCCATGTCCAGCCAGAGCCAGAGCTTGCAGCTGAGCGGAGCCTCGCTCGTGTGTGTGTGTGTGCCACTTGTGTGGTCGAGTCGAGTCGAGTCGGAGTCGGAGTCGGAGTCGACGAGCGCTACTAGCCGACCTGCGCACATCCGTCCCGACACGCACACCAACATTAAATTAGAGCACGACAAATTGCGTCCCCCCAAAAACATGCGTGACCCGCCACTTTTAATAAGTCTTCGTCGCCATCTGTATTGGCCCTATCCTCGCTCGCTTCCCTCTACAGACATGAAAACATTTACGTGTGGTCGTGTTAACATAAATTAGTCATAGCAAAAAAATATATATATCACTAACGATCCTCTTCTAAATCAGGGACCATAATTTAATATTTTTATGCGAAATACTGCACCTTCGTACTGAACTATTCCTGTACGTAATCAGTTCAAAGATACTGTCACACTTTTAATTACTAGTCACGTCTTGTCTTTTTACACCATTATTACCCCAAAACCTTGCTGGAATAGGAAACTACATACTGAATTATATATTTCAAGAAATAAAAATCAAAACTCGAATATAACTGAATTACAAGCATTGTTTTGTAGTGTTTCTACGGAAGGGTGAAGGATAATAGACTTTCGTAAGTACCCCTGCACTCTTACAAGTTGAATACAAACATACTTTACTTACATATACTGATGTAAATTCGTTGTGAGAAAGGTTGTTCGTGCATTCCACCAGTATTTCAACAGTATCAATTGAACATTCACACAGAGTAGTTTACAGATAGAACCAGTATCATTGTTTCAAAAGCGGGAAGAATAATCATATTTAGTTTCAAGCCTAGCTGTTGTCATAATTTTTCCACTCGTGACCACTCATCACTTTAAGGCAATTATTGGGCAGAGTTATGAACTGGCAAGAAAACCACTGAACCGTCTGTTTGTAATTCATCCAGCTCAGTTCTTTTTAAAATGGGATTTTTTTTCTTTCAAAATACGCTTCTGATCTGCGGTACTGTTTTACATCGGCTACA
Source organism: Eucriotettix oculatus (assembly GCA_034510155.1). Taxonomy (NCBI): domain Eukaryota; kingdom Metazoa; phylum Arthropoda; class Insecta; order Orthoptera; family Tetrigidae; genus Eucriotettix; species Eucriotettix oculatus. Next base: position 45,554,185 of record CM067377.1, on the reverse strand, counting down.
TTGCTTTTTATATAGATTTATTTTTTAGCTTCTTCCAACTTTTGTCCTACTGTTTTTCAACTCCATAGTGCTTAAGGTTATCAGTATACAATGTCGATCCCAAATATGGCTCGTAATAGTTTTTCCCTGCGTAGTTTCACGGCTGTGCTTCCGATGAGTAAAGATCAGGCATGACGTGAAAACAATCAGTAAATATCTAATGAAATATCCTGTAGGCTATTGACCTAACTCAGAGTTAAAGCTTTTTTTTGCATTGTTATGGCTCAAGATGGTAAATTGTACTGCGTAAAATATATAGATTTTTACTGTTTCAATATCAAAGATACAATAGTTTTTTTGTCGTTTAGTTTACGGAGATGAGAAAATGAATGGTTGAAGCTTAAAAACTTTCGTTGTATCTCGTAAAGTGTTTAGGTCTACGTGTTTTTGTTGTCCACGTTCTTAAAAAGGGAAAAAACCCTCCACGAACGACAGCGTGACAGTCGTGAAAGGTGCAGTTAGTGGACTAAATTAAGAAGTCCACTATCTCATGTAATACTTAATCCTCTTAATGCGAGGGGAACAAAATCTAGATCAGATGTTATCGACCTAAATTTGAGTAACCCTATAAGAAAAGCTTATAATGATAGCAGCCAGCTAGACCGGTAATAGTTGCGTAACCTGTCCGTGAGTCAGAGATCTGGTGGATCCGTCCCGCGTCCCGTCGGTAGCACGGTTAACGACGTGCCGATAGGAGATGCGTCTAGCGGTGTGTGGTCCAGCGCCCAGCGCCCATCTCACAGCCACAGCCTCAGCGCTCAGCGCACAGCTGTTGGGGAAGCATGCAACAGCGGCTTATGGCGCGCCAGGAATCCCACTACATATCGCAACATCACACCTTTACGCTTTTTACCAGCCACCACCAGCAGACAACTTTGCTAAAACAATGACGCTCCTCGTCAATTGTTTCCGAACCTAACTTTCCCTCCGTGTGGAGCTTGCACGATGGATGAGTCGTGGACACAAAAAAAGACTTTCACTCTTCTTGTCGCAGACGAGATTACTTTTTCAAAACACTACTGATTTCATTTCTGTATTCGGTCAAACACACTAAATGTTGATCTCCGTACTTTTGGAACCAAACCTTTAGAAGGCAATGATTTATTTTCATTCTCACAAAAAAGTAATACGATCACACGCATTTATTACATCTGAAAGAAAATGAAACTCAGAGCAATTATCACGTCAGAGTATTTATGAGACGAACAACTGGTTTGATTAATAATATAACTTATATTTTTCAAATATAATTTCCTGATCCTCTTAGATCGCGCTTCCAGTTCCTCGCCTTTGGTCGATCTCTTTCTTTACTGTTGTACGCAGAATTCAAAGTAAATCTTTAAGTTCTTATATACCAGATATTACTGTAAAATGTAAACGGATTGTTTTAAATAATTTAATCGACTGTACCACCTCCTGTATGCGCAGCTATCCTTTTTTTCAGGATAATTAAAAAAATAATTGTACAAAACTAAAACTCATTTATTTTTACTAAAAAAAGACACAGAAATGAAAGTGGCATGAAATTATAACAGAACTTTTCGGTTGACCATGTTTTTAGTTTGCATAGAAGCCAGTAGGTTTTGTTTATTTGGTCAATAGAGAAAATGGCTGCCTGGAAGGCGGAACGTGCGTTTTGTTTGATTGAATTTACACGAACAGTAACACTTTATAAAAAAAATTCAACAATCCTCCGCCACATTGGAACTGCATTTTACGATGGATTGGTCAATTTTAATCCGCTGGACTTTTATGTTCTAAGAGAAGTCCTGGACGTCTACGAACGAGGGAAACAGTAGAGAGGTTCCCAGCCTCATTATAAATCATTAAACATCTGCTATGTGTTGCTCATATCCAATTCCATATCCATGTCCATGTGAACTGACGAAGTTCTTCTATAATTTCATGCCAATTTCATTTCTGTATGTTCTCTCAGTATACAACAAATGAGTACCATTCTTTTTTAATTACCCTGTATAATGTTATATTTATTAATATACATATTATATTTGAAACTTTTAAGTCGTTGAAGAACTCTGTCTTATCTCCTGTCTTCTGTTCCAATAAATATGTAAAAGTGGTAAAATACGTAGAATTAAGTTTTCAGATAAATTCTATTGCTGTAAAATTATGCACACAGTTTGTAACTCTTAATCGTCTTTCCACAAATGGTTTCTAATTTTCAGATGAATATGGCAAAAATAGCTGAGTGCTACTGGTACTTTTATTTGTGACAAAATATGATGAACTAAGTTGATATTATATTTATATTAATAAATATTTCTACATAGTCCTGTGAAATAAACATTACACATCTACCGGATAATAAGTTCTTGGGTTTCCACCCCAGTGTTTCGGGTTTTAAATTTCTATCGTTTAATTGTGGGTGCAACGTTGAACGTAGCTGTATGTTGTAGACTTATATACTTCTGACGATAAATAGAGTTGCTGTTCGCTATTAAGAACGGTTTAGAGCTTATATGTCTTTAATGTACATTAAGAACTCCATAAAATAAACTCCCACTTCACCGTCTTCGTTTCAGTAATAACCGCTTTACCATGATCGTTAATTTATCGCGCTACGGACACGACGAACAGATTGTCGTCGAGTAAGCCACATTATGTTCAGTAAGTCGTAACCCCAGTTTTTTCGACCACGGTAAAGCACCGTGTCGAAAGTCGAACCCCGGGACCTCTTTGATGCGAGGCTATGACATCACAACAGTTCGGCACGTAAACGTAAGGTGAAATGACGAACACAGAAGAATAATTCGCATTTCGTCAGTGTTTTAATATTTTTATTTTATTTTAATGAAAATGGATGGCGAGTAAAATATTTAGTTCGTATAGGAGAGTAGTTTCGAGGGCAAGAATATAAGTTATTGGAGACAGAGGTACCGCGAGTAATGTGTGCGGCTATGAGGTAGGTTGAGATTCCACGATAGTAATGAGAACTCGCGGTTACTCATTAGAGTGCGCTCCCCGAGTTAAAAATGATTTATGCCTCCTCTTCTTGGCTTGCATAACTCTGGTCGACGTGGTAATCAAAATGGTAATATGTTTATTGGTTGTGATTAGACAGCGTTGCCGAGACCTCCCATAGTGCACTGCTTCTGGTATTTATATTCGTTGCCGTGGAGTTTCATTGTGTGTGTGTGTGTGTGTGTGCATTAACTCGTAAGGCTTGACCGCAGCTACGGGTATGTTCCCACAAGATGACCATCTTTCTAGTTTCCATGGTGAATCCGGAGCGCATGCAATTATTTTCTTTTTCTCAGTTACACCCCTCCGCCAAATGAAACATGATTAAGATATCAACAGAACAGATTTAAATACCTTCAGCATTAATTCATGCTAGAAACTGATTGCATAACTGGAATATATGTAGCCCAGGTGCCTCTGCTGTTTTTTTCTCTCACATGAAACCTTAATGAAGGCAATCGGGCCTTTCATCGCTGGTGTTGATAATCGAAGGCAAAATAAATATCGTGTGTCTAAATGCGTCGACAGTAATTTCTTGTTACTGTATAACTAACATTAGTATTCTTCGCTGCTGATATGAACGAATTTAGAGATAAAGACTCCGTATAAACCAGCTATGATCGATAAAGCTTTATTACTATACACTTATACGTACCTCGATGAAATTGTTAAAAATATATAAATTGTTCTTACACTTGAATTGTATAGAATTGAACTAACGATCAATTTACTGACAAATCAAGTTATTATTTTATTCATACAACGTTTCTTCCTCACATTTGCCAATTCATCAAGAATTTTCAAGATATTAAATTTTGAAGTATGCACTGTAGAATGACTACAAAGCAAAATAAAAGAAACATATCTTTGCCTAGTACGAGGAAGAAGGGTTAGCATCTTTGGCTGCAGAGAGAAGAGAGGTATTCATCTCTGAATGTGTCCTGTTAGCTGGAGGTGAGAACATTTTGCATGGTGAATGGAAAATATTATGAAGGAGAGATAAGCAGAGAGGTTATTTTGACTGGAGACGAATGAGTAGTAAAATTGTATTATTATTCGGATGAAATCTTCATGGTTAACCAACCGGGTCAGGCTTTTAAAAAAACACAACGTTTCTGCGGCCCTGTTAACTGTGAAGATTGCATCCGAATTATTCACCGGGATAGTCTACGTTCATGTATTATTATTGTTTCATGAAATGATAAAACTTGTAGATTCACAAGCTTGTGTATTGGGTGCGTGGAAAAAATGTAATTTTATTCAATATATTGTTTCAAGAGATGTAAACTTTATTCATTTGTAGATTAACAAAATTATTTGATTGGAAAGAAAGACTTCGAATTTGAACACCAGGGAGAGAGAGAGTAGAAATTTTGTTTGCGTGACTCTATGGCATATTATGACGTCATCGACGTTTTATTTCTCTAACAACGAGCCGGACATGTTTAAAGTTTAAGTAATTTTGTATTTAGGAAAGGGTTATTTCTGTGCATTTCCACATTAACTGTCCATGGATGCAGTTCAAGATTAAAATCTATTCTTTGTCAAAATTAATGTGTAAATACATACTTCAAAAAGAAATAACCTGAAGATTTCTATCTGAAGAATTCCAGAATGTGAAGAGAATAAAATAAAAATTTTGGTTTGTCTGTGAGTTGGTCCCTTTCTTTTGAGAAATAGACGTTCAGTGACACTATATTTACCTTCTAACTACGTTTCGTGCAAAGGGAACAAAAGTATTCGAAAAATAAGAGGAATTTGTGTAGGTAATTGAGGGAAAGAGGTGAAAATTATACTAATTTATAACACTATGGTTCGGTAGAAGAATATATATATATATATATAATTATGGGGACGTGTAAAACAGCTTTCATCCATGCACATAGTTCGGCGTTCCATGTGCTCAATTTATTTTTTTGTATATGTATGAGGAGTATGTTAAAAGCGTCCGTGATGTCATTTTGAATTTTTATGGTAATCATGTTGGAGGTCACTGTATTCCACGTAAAGAATAATTCAGAGGACAAGGTAAAAGTATGAAATATGACAAATCTGAGTCATACCATTCACTGTGAAGTTTCCGTCCTTCAACTGCTCCTTGATACAATTGTTACGGCGACATTCTGAACTGTAAACGCGGCAGGTAATTACTCAAAATAACATGCTGCGGCAGTCATTATTCGAGAGCGTCTATTTTGAGTGTTAAAACTTGAGATGAACTTTTTCTGAACATTCTTTCGCCGCAATAAAAAGAAGTTGCCACGAGAACTGTTTTCCTTGTCCAGGGACTGATAATAACGCGCAGGTGTGCCTTCCCGTTAGAGCAGCACACTGGACCATCCGCTAATGGAGAAATGAAAAGCTAAGCATCCAAGTCGGCCGGAGCTTTAAAACTTGGAGTAGGCCTAAATAAGTTGTAACGTAGTAAAAGAGCAGTCGGGTGGGGGTCGCCTGAGGCCGAGGCCTGTCTGGGCCGGACCGGGCATGGCATGGCATTGCATGGCATGGCATGGCAAGGCAGGGCAAGGCAAGGCAAGGCAGGGCACGGCCACTAGACTGCTTGGCTACTCGTACTTGTGCAACCCCACTACGGGCCTCCACGAAAACATTGCGCTGTCAAAACACCAAGACAACATTGCTGCTTTCTCCGGCTACGTCAAATTATTGCATATGGCTTCCAAGAGAAGAGCGTCCAGCCTCATACTCAGCGATAGCCCTGTAATAATAACAATAAAATTATTTACCACGGAAAACTTTTAAGACTGAAATTACAACCATTCTGACTTATTATTGAACAAGAAAAGGTACTTTTATTAAAATAATAATATAAAAAATTATAATTTGTTACTCTCAAATTTTTAGGTAATGGCAGCTATATTACTCAACAACTCAAATTAACACATTTGTGAGGCGCACGAAGTATTTATTTCATCAAAATTATTTCATTTCATTATTAGGAGCTTCCAAGCTCTTGTCCCATAATCGTATACAGATCAGACATGTATGTATACGAACTATTTTGTCAAATCCAAACTAATACTTTTGCCACAAATCTATGTTATCTACTTAAAATCCAATCAGGACGATTCTTTTGGTCTTTTCTTCACACTAAAATGACTAATTACTTTTCTGGCTCTGACCACCAACAGCATATGTTGGAATACTGAGCCCTGTAATAATTATAAAATTATTTACCTCGGAAATGTATTAAAACTGAAATAACAACCATTAAACAAGAAAAGGTACTTTTGTTAAAATAATTGCATAAAAAATTATAATTTGTTACGCTCAATTTTTTTAGGTAATGACAGGTATATTATTCAATAAGTCAAAAGAACACATTTGCTAGATGTACAAAGTATTTATTATATCAACATTATTTCATTTCATTATTAGGAGCTTCCAAGCTCTTGTCCCATAACCGTCTGCATCCAACTAGTATACAGATCAAGCATGAATTATACGAACTATTTTATCAAATCCAAACTAATATTTTTGCCATAAATCAATGTGTTATCAACTTAAAATCCAATCAGGACGATTCTTTTGGTCTTTTCTTCACACTAAAATGACTAATTACTTTTCTGGCTCTGACCACCAACAGCGTATTTTGGAAGATCCGAAAAAATTTAATTTTCAGATTGGAAAAATCTCTACCGGAGCGGGACACGAAAACGAGACCTCACATTTGCTCTGAGATAATCCGAGTTGTTTTTCGTACCGGTGCAAGATTCCGTCATCCCTTGTATACCTGAGCTGAAACCCACTGACAATTTACTTACATTCTTCACAATAATTTTAATTCCACAAAAAGTCAATAACTCTTCGCAGGAAACCGGAAAAAACGATTTAATCAAATAAATAACTTATTGAGTTTTATAGGACCAGAGGGGGAATCACTGGGCGTGATAGTATATATATATATATATATATATATATTGTTTCTATCTTACTCCGTTTATTTATTTTTCAACCTGCCACCGTAGCTCAGCCTTCCCTGATTCTGAAGACGCCAGAAAGTTTTAAGCAGAGACGGACAAAGTAAATTCAAAATTAATAAACATGATTCTCAGCCGTGCTGGATGAGGACATTATTGTCTCCTTGTTCCACCACATGCGGATAAAAATTCGTTTGAGACCTTTTCACAAATTTGCCTAAACCCCCCCTTGTCAAATGAGTAACTTGCTTGTATTTCGGCCGAGGAGTCATGGAGTGAGGTTCCATGTACAGCTAAATTTTTACCTGAAGAAGTCTCAAATAAGAGACGAAACGTCCTAACATTTCATATTTTAATAGTGAACGTAGTTTTTCTCGGTGAAGTAGTTCGATGTAGTGTTCTCGGGATTCCATTCTGGTATCGACAGAAACAAACGTCGATAATCCCGAGAACACTACATTTCATATTTTAATTATAAATTACTAAAAAGAGGCTAATTAAATCATTTACATATTTAATTTTTAGAAAAATCATTTAATAATAATAATATTTATTACCCTGGAAATTTTGGAAACGAACCACTTTTTAATAATTAAGGGAAACTACTCAGAACGGATTTTGTTACTGAAGATAGTATATTAGGATACTGATTGATAAATGTTAAAATCAGAAGGATATTCAGTGAGAAATATAGTACGTCATTAATGAAATAAAAGTTCTTTCTCGCAATGTGGTCGAATATCTGTGCTCAAGTACATATTTCTCCGTCTGCTAAACTGTAGAAAAATCAACAATAAATGAATCAGGATTAAACGTTCAAGAAATTATGAACCAGACAAGGACATGTAATCGTCTAGCATTACGCTATATAATTTTCATCAAAAAATTTTGACAATAAACGACTTTAAAATCCAACTCATGAAATGGGCTATCGCAAACAAGAACCGTTCATTTAATGGACGACTAGGTGAAATGAGCTAATTGTGTGGGTGTAAGGACCTGCAAGTCAAGGGTCCGACGCTCCAATTCCGTTGTCCTACTTCCTGCAATTCAGTATTGCAGCAACCGCCGTATTACGTCAGACATGATTCACGAAGACTCACCAGAATCACGCTTTTAATATTATGAATAAAACTGGGTTCGACGCTTGCGTTCAAAGTATGTGAGTCGGGGTTTTTACGCAAATTTAAGGGAATAATTGGATATATATATTCATAAATATCGCCTGGAACATACTTTCTCAACTTCAATGCGATAGTTGAAGTAAATTGTACGATTATATAAGTCTTGCGATGTGTATCTTTGACATTGTTTTCCCTCATTTCGGTCCTGAATGTTGCAATAGCAACATGAAATTCCAATAGGATATTAATTAACTAAAGCGGTCCTGAAAAGTGGCGACGAAACGCCATACTTAAATTAAATTCTTGTATTTATGGCTTTTGGCCATTTTCTTTATAATATTAAGTCAGATTAATTTAATTATTTTGCAAATTTAAAACATTATAATGTATTATATATGTTTAACTGTATTAAAAAATTGGACACGCTTCTTAACCTTAGGGTCAACTATTGGCACAAATATTTTTCTGGGCGATTCCCTGTGGTGTCGCTGCTTCACGTCACTGGGTTCGGATCCTGCTGAAGGAATGGATTCTTTTGTGTGTGGTTCCATATTGAGTAGCTAATAAATCAATCAAAGTCGCTAATGACCTTAGAAGTTGGTGTGTCTGTAAAAAAATATATATTCATCCTCAATGTATACTGACTGTTCCAGTATTAATATTTAACTCTGATTGATTGGACTAATATAAATTACCTTTTACACTCCAGAGATCATTTATAATTATTACTTATACTTTCATTTAACTTTAATATGGTGAAACAATTCATCACAGTGTAGTTGGAATGGTTAGATTTTTAACTATATTGGGCCAAAAGGTAAGAATTGACGGATAGTGAATAGTTACTTTGAATCAACTTTTCACTACCATGGTAACTTTGAGTTGTTGCAATCACTTTATTATCATGAATTCGAGAGCCAACATGAATAAAATAAGTAGTATAGTGGAAAGTGGAGAAGCGTGAATGAGAGTTGAGTTGTAATTAGGCGCATGCGGCGCGGAGTTTTGGTTTGAGGTACGAGTGGTACGAGTAGCAGGGCCGGGCGGCGCAGCGCAGGAATGTGGCTGTCTTGGAATGGCCAGAGGCGCGTGGCGGCCCATACTAAGTCCCGCTTTGATTGATCCGACAGGAATGCTGTGCGGACAAAAGCCCGCCCGCCAGCCTGACCACCTCCGCTAATTAACAGTCTCGCATTTATCTGTGCGGACGCGATCACTCCTTCGCCCGCGCCGCTTCGGATGCCGCTCTGCCACAAAAATGACCACCACAACGTGCTCGGTCACTGGTCCAATTGCAATTCAAAGTCTTTATCACCAAAGTCTACTCTGCTAATTTTGAACAACCCTGCTGAATTGATTCCTCTTTTAACAGCGCCATGGAGATGCCGTAGTTGAGATCGACATTTCTGCTTTCTTCCTTCCAACATTTAATTTTGGCACCTACTCTAATTTACATTATCACATCGATCGTAATTAAATTTCTCAGTACTTGACGTCACTTGACTCCGTCATGGAGTTACAACTTCAATAAGTACAGAAAGAAAACTGTCTTCGTATTTACACAATTTAACAAATAAAGCTCCAAAATGAAATGCTCATGGATGTTTTTATTGGAACATAAATCAATGAAAGGAACAAAAGCTTTCGTTCGTCATTTCTGCCATAATCATCCGAAATGATTGATAAAATCATTAATCCTTCAGTAATTATTTCGATGTTTTATTGGTAAATAAGAAGTTAAAACAATAAAGAAATAAAAATACGGCCAAGGCTCCAACAAATAATTTAATTAGATGAGAGAAAATTATGGAGAATTAGTAGAGGGAAAAAAGGTGATGGAGTGTAGTATGGGAATTAGGGGAATAACAAAGGGTGTTCTATTGGGAAGGAATAATTTGAAGGAAGTTCAGGAATTCGCCGCTTGGCAAGCATGAAAACTAGGGATGGTAGAAGGCTTTCACAAAAAAGAGTCATTTACTTATGGCTAATATAAGTATGAATATTAGAAAATCATTACTAAACATTTTCGTAGGGATTGTGGCGTTATATGAGTGCGAAACGGATGGGTGGATAGAGTTACAAAGGAGGAAGTTCGATGCAGATTAGGGGAAGAGCGAACACTATGGAGAACTTTGACCAAGAGAAGGGATAGATTAATAGGCCACGTGTTGGGATTGTGGGGCTTGTAAAATTATACTTGAGGGAAGTGTGTGGGGTAAGGACTGAAGAGGGAGGAAAAGGACGGAATACGCTAAGTAAATTATGGATGATGAGGTATGTGGGAATTACGTAAAAACAAAAATCCTTGCGTAGAATAGAATAGCGTGGAGGGTTGCATCAGACAAATTTAAGGACTAACTACAACATCAACAGTATTTAATTAATATTTTCCAACTTTGTGGACTTCTACAGGTAACACTACATAAAAAATGTAAAATCCATATTAACTTTGAATGCATAAGAATTTTATTAAAATATCAAATGTTATTTTCAATAAATAACACGTAAGCCTGTTATTTATATTATTTTTTTGATAATAACATTTTGTTAAAATATGAAGTGTAATTTTCAAATAAGTAAGATAAAATAACAGATTTACATGTTATTTATTTTATTTCATTGAAAATAACACAATATTATTATGACAAAATTTTTATAAAATTTGTGAGAATATAACTATGGTTATATTTTTTATCAAAATTAATATTGACTTTTTTGCGTATAGCTACCTGAATAGTCCATAAAGTTGGATGCAACGTTGTATCTTTCTTAATTAAATTTATTTGCCGGCTTATTTATCCGCATTTTTATTTATTAGTTATTAACTTAGAAGTCTAAACTTTTAATATTCTACAGGATCAGCCTGAGGATAGAGTTTTTCTGTTAGGGAAGAGAAGGAAAATTGAATCTAATATTTGGATCTATTAAAACTTTTCATTGAACACTGTCTTAATTTAAAGAGACATCTTTAATGTTTCAAGAAATTTAATTTTATAAAAATTTCATAATATAATTTCATTTTAGAATACTCACAGGCCGTTGTTCATACAAATATAATTATAGTAGAGCATTAGCTTAAGTATTACAAAACATGTATTTTAGTTGTTGAAACAGACAGATCGTACATAAACTGGAGTCAATAAAAACAAATATTTATGATCACAACTAGAAAAAAAATGGGAGAAACGATCACGTACATGGGTAAAACACTAACGTCTTATAGTATAGGGTTTTACAATAAGGGATGGTCGATATTGAAATGGAATAAAACAAAGTGCGTGTAAGGTATTAACGAAAGTCTTTTTTATTTAAAAATTCCATGTATTCCCTTTCTAAAAAAACGAATTTTGATAAAATCTTACGCACAGCTTTTTAAATTCTATTTCAATATCGACCCGCCTTTGATGAAAATCCCTATATAACTCATTTTTCTACAGTTGAAGGTGCTTTGTGCTCCTTATGTCATAAATAACATTATTCATTATAGGATATACAGAAGATACACAACGAACCCTATTCTAATGAGAAAAATGTGAAACCCTCGGTATGCGAATTAATTAATTTCGCAATGGGAGGACAAGACGTCGTGCACCGTGCATGTTGCGGGACGTGGGCGGAGAGTAGCACGTACGTAGAATAGGAAAATATATGCATACATTGAAGGCGGAATGTCTGCCCAGACAGATCTAATTAGATGTTTTTGTTTAGGGCACGCGGCACCATTGTTAAGATCGTGAAACCCATTGTAAAGTTTTTACTGCATCAAATTACCATTTTGGAATTTCAACAATCAATCTGTGCTGTCCTTTATAACTGACTGCGATCGTAAAGTTTTCCAAGGAAAGCTACAGGCTTATTCGGTGAGGCGGCATCACTCTAAAGCGCGGGAGTTTTGTTGACGAGGGTTTCGGTTCTGTCGCCAGGTTATTCCTTCCGAGATCCTTAAATAATTGCTTCTCTTAACATTTCAAAATAAAGTAAATTGTGTGTTTATATTCATATGTCAATAAATCCTTTTAATTACCTGTTTACACTAGTAATAACCCGTTTGAATAAACGTGACTAGTAGTTAAAAATGCACGCGGTTTCTAAGATATAAATAAGGTTTAATCATGGATACGTATTTGGGCGCAAGCCCGGTGGCAGATACAAAATGAAATTTTTTTAAGCCTAAATACTCATAATCTAAAGAAAAATAATCACAGTCCTTTAAAATTTTTATAGCCCTGAAAGAAAAAAGAGACACACTACAAGAATTATATTATCTTAAAACGTCACTTTCATTTTCAAATTCCAATATAGATACATGGTTGTTTATTTATTTACTGTCTACAGGTTAATTTTTTTCCATAAGACTCCAATTATAATAAATATAAAGTTTTAAGGGTAAGAGTATTTAATCGCTTTCCCGTGCGCGTCTCGCGCGTGTTTGTAGAGAGGGTTTGCAAGGTAGATATCGATGAAGGTCTGTCTCTACGTCCGCGCAGTCAGTCAGTGACAAGCTTATCCCAGCAGACGTAGCTATTTCTGTCTGTCTCCAGTAGCGCCACAAGGCTGCCGGAACTGCTCCTAGCTTCCCTGTTCTGGATTGTGAAGTGATTTATTACAGGATGTAAAGCAGCGAGCTTCTTAGACGCCAGTGATTATATCATTCAATTTTCAGAAAACTATTACGTACACATTGGTGCCGCACGTGTAGAAACCGCGCATTAAGGTCGTTCGTTCGTTCGTTCGACGAGAATCGCGGCCATGTCTTCTTCGAGAATTCCCTTCCAGCTATTACTGTTGAACATGACAGGGTAGAAATGTTATTATCTCCATTACAGAGATATGTCACCATACTTGGATCGCCACAATTTAGGAACACCTGGAGGTATTCCATTTCACAGCCAGAGGCTTCACAATCTTCATATTAACGAAGTAAAGAGTCAACTGCTCAAAACAGTTTGCTTCAAACACTGTTTACTGTATTCATAAATGCTCAGTTACTTTAATCACCATTCTATATGTGAGTCCAGAGTAATTGTGTGGCCACCGAATTTATACTTTCATAAACTTCCATAAACTGTGCCCTGGACTTTCCAAAGCCACCTAAAATTTCCACAACACATTAAACGCGCACTTTCCCGTAAAATCTATCTACGCCCTACGCGTAAAGTTAATAACAAAAATGCTATGTAATACAACCTAACGATATTCTAAATATAAAAAGTTTGCAATTAAGTTAATAAAACATCCAAATACTTTGAGAATTAAAATTGTAATGAACAAACTTTGAACATATTGAAAATTGCTCAACGTTTTCTTCTAATTTGGGAAGCTCTTTAGGTGCATTTACACATGTTTGTAAAATATGAACATTTTATGTAAATAATACATATATCAATAATTTATCTCATGAATTATAAAGGAGAAAAATGAAATGCAACAGAAACTAGTCAGAATCTATATCTTTACCTAAGACGGAGGAAGAAAGATGTCACAATTGACGAGTAGGTGTGTCGTCTCGGTAGATCAGGTGCCTGGTATTGTAACGAAGCTTACCTGATTTGAAATAAAAATATATGGAGAGAGACGAGTCTTAAACGGCAGAAATTGATGGAAATACATTTGTTGGGGAGCCTGTAACAGGGATTATGAAATAACAATCACTTCACCAAGGATAAAAACGTTTGATTTGTACAGTGTGTCGATTGTGTAACTTGTTTAATATATTTGTGTAAATTCATGTTAACTTTATTCATTTGGTATCATTGTAGTTAATTGGTTGCAGGAAACCACGTATTAACCCTAAGAAAAAGATGAGAAATTTTATTTTGGTTACGTGACGTATTGCAGCGTCATCAGCGTTTTGTTTATGATCGTATGTTTTTTTAGATTAACAGGCTACGTGAGTTTGATCCTGAAAAAGCAACTCCCCTTTAATAGCATAGGAAGGTAATTGAAAAGGGGGGATGGGGAAGGTAGAGCATGGTAGCCAAGGGTTGACTAGGGCCTCCGAGCTGGAGTTAAAGTTTAAGGATTCTACCCAGTGTTCCGCTTAAAAGAGATGCAAATTAACCCCTAGTTTTCCTCTATATTTCGGACGTTTTCATTTATATAGAGTAAAAATTTTAATTTATTCCGAATATACTATATTTCAAACGATTGATGAATTTACATATAATGTATAATTAAGATTTTGTAAGATACTTATTTTTTATGTTTGTACGTTTTTCCTTTTTATCTAAAGAAAATGATTAAACATGTTTAGTATTTCGTATCATATCGAAATTTAGTAATGTAAGAAGTAAATTACATTTATTTGCAATGTTCCTCTTTCTAGGGAAATAGGGTTTGTTGTATTTTACGTGAAACACGGTTAGAATATATATGTTTTTTAAGTTTTTCAATAAGCGCGGATCGATGGTGAAATGGAACAAAGCAAGATGTCTGTGAGATATGTAATGATTTAATTTTAGTTTTACTCCTGAAAATCGGAATTCCCTTCTTGTTTATTAATCGAGATAAATGACTCTGGTATGCAAAGTAAGTGTAGCGAGAAGAGAAAGTGATGGTAGTCTTGTTAAGCCATGCGACAATTATTCTCAAGTTCACGGCCCTTTCTGTCGTCTCATTGTGTGAAATACGGCTGCCTGCTGGGCAGAATTCCAAAGACCAGTCATGTAGGGCGACCATTGCGTCATCCTGGAACCCTTATAACGTTTTCATCCTCGAGTAACTTTAGCAACCCTGCCAATAACTTGTACAGATTTAGTCTTCAATTGAGATGAATCAGGAACCGCTCTGTGTAATGGATCGACAAATTCCTAATATACTAAGCTTCACAAATTGAACAGGATTACCTGATGCAAAACAAGTAGAACACTTTAAAGTCACATTTCTTTTCTTGCTCATTTCTTGGAAGCTCATCTAGTGACATAATTCTTTCTTGGTAGATAATAGTAACGCTCACCATCGCTTTTCCTATCTTTTAATAATAAAAATAAAGTATTCTGTATTCGTTCTTAATAAACTTCCTTGCAACAAAAGTACTATAATTTATGGTAACCGTGTTTGCACAAACTCCTTAATCTATATAATTTCATAATGGACAAACAGCAGAATTTTTTAATCGGTCGAATTATCCCATGAATTGATTCACAATTGCATTTGCGTGTTTTCTAAAATGTTTATATACTTACAACTAAAACAATCTGCTTTTTATTACTTCTTTTATCACGTTATTTGGCTCATTAATTTATATACCTAAACTTCCTTGATTAATTGACAGTATTTGATAATATTCTAAATTTTAGTCATAATTCAAGGTTGAATCTGCGAAACTTGTTTTCTAATGGTAATTTATTTAGCAAGCCAAATTATAAATAACAGGACAGGTCAATAATGTCAAGTGGAACAATTTAAGTCCTCAAAAATGCTATTTGCAGAACTTAAAAAAGTCACAAATATGATATTTCTTAGCATGGAGAACAAAACATAAAATCTTGTATTTTGGATCCTCCATAGTATTTCTCTGTGCAAACTGTTTCCACTAAATAATAAATGCGAGTACGTAACGCTGGCTTCTGAAATGTTTTATACATCACATTCCAACACCAACTCTACAGGAGCAGTTTAGTCTTTCGTATCATATCGAAATTTAAGAATGTAAGAAGTAAATTACATTTATTATACAATGTTCCTCTTTCTCGAGAAACAGGGTTTGTTAGATTTTACGTGAAACACGGTTAGAATATATATGTTTTTTAAAGTTTCTCAATAAGCTCGGGTCGATGGTGAAATGGAACAAAACAATATTTGTGTGAGATATTAATAAAAATATTTTTTATTTGAAAGAGCTATGTATATGCTCTTCCTAAAAAATAATTTTTAAATACCTCACACACAACATGATGTATTCTATTTCAACATCGACCAGCCATCATAAAAAAACCTATATAAAGATAATGCAAATATTTAAATATCTGGTTTTAAAAATTGCAGAATTATTCTGTGTTTATTTAGAACAAGTAGCAC
This sequence comes from Eucriotettix oculatus, assembly GCA_034510155.1. Classification (NCBI taxonomy): domain Eukaryota; kingdom Metazoa; phylum Arthropoda; class Insecta; order Orthoptera; family Tetrigidae; genus Eucriotettix; species Eucriotettix oculatus. The sequence continues at coordinate 45,538,083 of CM067377.1, read as the reverse complement.
AGTTTTCTGTCACCCTAAAGATATGAAAAAAAATAAGTTCAATATACCGAACACAAAAGATATTTTAAGATCCATGGCTACAAAAAGAACATAACTATAAATACATCCATGCAACTAATCCTTTTCATTAAATTGCCAGTAGGTCCCCCACAGAAATTTGGTTTTGAAACATAATTTTTCTGACTTAAAGCTTAATCACAAAACGACCAAATAAGTCAGAAAATGAATTTAATTAGTATTTAATTAATATAAATATAATATAAATGATCGTCACGGGAGTTTGTCTGCGACACCAAATTTCTCATAATTTAAATAGTTTATCCATTTAAAAATGCAAGCCCGTACTCAATGTTGGTCTACAATTGGATGCAAGGCCGGTGGCAGATACATAATGAAATAACTTATACATAAATACTCCTAATCTAAAAAATAATTATAGTCCTTTAAAATTTATAAACCCCTGAAGAGAAAAAAAAGAAACACTACAAGAATTATATTAAATTAACACTTTACTTTGGCTTTAACATTTAAAATTCAGCTATACATTTATATTATTCAAAATAGCCACTTCACTTCACACCTTTTCTAAGATTTGTCCTGAATTTATTTTCCTGAAGAGGATTTCCCCCAAAAACTCCCACAGGCAAATTATTCACGTCGTTGATGGTCCTATTTAGAAATTAGTATTTGACAACATCTGTTTTTTTCTTTCTACATTTTACTTTGAATTGATGATCCCATCTACCTATATAACTGGGCTTTTGCATTTTGGAGCTAATTCTAACCATGGTTTTTGCCCGTATAAGCTTTGAATAGTAAATGCAGCCTTGCTTTCTCCCTCCTGTGTGACAATATCTTCCAACCTAGTTGTTCTCCTTTTTCGTTCCTATGACCCAGCCCTACTCGCACAAAATTAGCAGACCTTTTCTGAACTTCCTATTACTTTATATTGACAATTACATTTTAGATTTTAACAATTTTTTATGGATTCAAAATTAATATTGGTTTTATAATTTTTTTAGTGTGTAGTTGCCTGAAGATGACCACAAAGTTGGATGGAAAGTTGTATTTATATTAATTAAATACAAATTAAATTTATTTACTGACTTATTTGGCCGAATTTTTATACAAGTTTGGTTTCGGATTTTTATAATATTAATGTTACATTAAAGAAAGTCGTAATGTGGAAATAGACAACTAGACTTGTAAAGAATAATTTCATGTTTCACGGGCAGTCCATGTGATTTCGAAGGTTACCACGATGTTTCTATCATGCACGCTAAAAATAAGAAAATATTTTACGTTTCAGAATTTGTAATCGGGGTAAGACTATTTGTGGTCCGTAATGAGACTGAAATGCGGTCGCGCTGTTTCAGAGCTATAGAATTTACGGTAAAAGCAGTTCGGCTGTAGAGACTCGCTGATGACTAAATTGACATGGGAAATGACAAGTGGGCATCGGCGCTGCAGGTAGTAGCCACCACCTGTTGCGACCGGCAGACGGCGCTCGTATCGGCTTACAAGGCGTACTCTAAGAGCACGTCCTCGCTTGCTGGGAAGGAAGAGCTCTCCTCAGATTATTTTTAAAACTGCCTTCCTTTATTTTCCACCCCCTCTCCCCGCCTCCTTCCTTGGTCGTCAGTCTGCCGCTGCTGCAGGCGTCTCAGGTGGGTCGTGTCTCTCTTGGCGCCGTTGCCACGCTCCGGAGGCGACGTTGCAACTCGCAATAGATATTACTCAAAATAAATTCCCCAACTCAAGATCTGACTACAAAAAAAATCTATAAAATGCCTTCATGGAAACGTGGTGGCTAAAAAATGGTAAAACAAACGGAACCAAAAACCACTCAGCATCTAAATTCATTAAAGTTGTCCATTCTCATCACTATCGTTTTATCTGGGCCTACCTTACCCTTCAGCCAATAACTAAACGAGCACTCAAATTTTTATCTCATGCACTGTTTTCCTTCAGCAACAATTAACACTCTTAAAAAACTATATTTATGTACCATGAAAGAGTTACAATTAATAATGAGACAGATTATTAAGCTTCATCTATAACGTACATTTTTAGAGTTTCGCTCATGTGTGATTTAACATTGTTGATGAGAAAATTTGATGCTCGTGTTGTACTAAACTTACCTACCTAATAGTACAGAAACTTTTCAGTAAAATGATAATTCAAAACCGTTTGTAGTTTCAAAATGATCAGATTAAAATTAAATGTTGTCCTAAAATTATTTGATACCTCTGCTGTAACAAAAAATTAATAATTTAATAAACCCAGAAATTTTTAGAAACGTATTATTCGGAAATAACACTATTAAAAATATATTCGGTAGGTTAAAGAAGTTGGGGAAATCGGGGCGGAATGAGATAGCCGGGAAGAACGGGATATCCAATATTTTTGTTGGGTAGTGCTGGAGGTTAGTAAATAGGGGTGTAACTTTGTAACTGGTGAAGGAAAAAATCCTGGCAGCCGACTTAACCATGTTCTGACTCCACGTTGTGAATGAATCTTATTTTGGCGTCTTACATCTGTGTATTTATAGTTTTTGAGGCATTTTGGCAGTAAATAATCTACAAAACTCATTGCTTTTAATATTCGTAAATTAGGTGTCTTTAGCTGCTTATAAGGTGCGTATGATATTAAATCTACTTGAATTAACTATAGGTAAAAAACCTTAACCTGAGACTAACGTACGGGGCAAAACGGGATACTACTGTATAAAGCAAAATAATATGTGAACCTCAAGGGAAAAAAAGAAAAAACCTGGCAGACTCACCTTTAAAAATTACTTACAGAACGCTGTAACCCAAAAAAATAGATTACGAAAGAAAAGGAACAGAAAAGAGAGAAAGGTGATAGCAAAGACTGTGCAGCTGGAAAAAATTTATTTGCGTAGGGAAAAATTGATAAGGTGGTCAACCATATACAAAATAAATAGAAGAAATAAACAAAAAAGGTTTTAAGATTTTTCTTAAATGAAATTTAATTTTATTCGTTGTCCCGGAGTATAACAGGAAATTTGTAATTTTCTTTTTAAAATTTCATCATAAATCTAAATATGTTGTTTTTAAGTTATATTGATAATAGACGAAACAAGAAATAGAATAAACTAATGCTTTATTTTTTTATTAACCGATTTTTCTTTTTCCTTAATTTTACAGAAATTGTTAAACATTAAGGGTCCCGTTCCTCCTCGACATCCCCTTAATGTTATTTTGAGCTCTTGGTCTAATTTTGAATATTTATTTTAGTTCGTTAATTTTCATTCCAATTTTTTTGGAGGTAGCTAAATCGACTTAAACCGTTCACGCATTGGAGCGACGTCATCACTGATTAACTTTCGGGTTTAGAACTAACGAGCTGAGGTTTATGTAAATGTCATATCAGTGCGCAGATGAAGTGTTCGTGCTGTTACCATAGTGTGAACAACTATGAAAACATTTCATGTGAGTTGGCACGTGCACGCCGATAGGTGTAAATGTTGGTCGATCTAGCATAAAATTGTCCTTAGCAGTCTATTTGCTGCCCCTACGGAGTAGAGGGACCGACGAGCGCATAAGTTTACTGGCTTGTTAATGTTGCAGGCGCACGAATGGACGGTACAATTACCAGACGTATGGAAACGTTTTCCTCTTACGATAGTAATTGCTGTAGCTACGTTGTGACTCTGGCCACTCAACCGCATAAAAGGGATCGTGGTAGACGACCTTACGACCCTCGTTGGGTGTTGGATTTAATTGTAAAGTGCGGTTGTACCCAGCGCACGCGTTCATGAACTCACATGTGCCGCACACGTGCCGCCAGGGCAAATATTTATCCGGCCCCACACGCATTTTAGCTTTAAAGTGTCGAAGTGTACAATCAGTCAAGCGACCTCTGGACAAAGGATTATCCACATGGGCCTCAACGTGCCGCTGTATCGCAGCATTGCGTCTCGTGCAATTCTTCCACGCTACGGCATGTTACACCACATGAACTTTCTCACGCATTTAAATTTCACAAGTCTTCCCTTAAGTTTTACTCTCACTTAGGGAATTTAAATTTTGATTCCGTTGCTCCAGATAAACTGGTGCCCTGGACCCTATAAAATTTAATGCACACCACAGAAATACAAATATACTCTTTCCATATAATTTGTTTTTAATGAGTTTTCACGCACAATCTCGCATTTAAGCAACTTATTACAGCTACAATGTAATAGTAGTGCTACGTTGTATGAGTTCTCGTTGTAATTCATTTTATTCATATATAGTAGTTTACATATTGTATTTAAAAAATATAATATTGTGATTATTTAGGTTTCATCATTTTGTTTAAGTCATAAAAGCCAATTCATTTACTTTTGTTCAAAAACCAGAAAATATATTACATCATAACATTTTCAGGTTTTGACTTTATTTACTTCATCTCAGGCATTTGTCAACAAAATCAATTGCCATTAACTAGTACCTATTGAAATATAAATTGATTCTATTTTACTTGGTTATATCAGCGAAGAATTTTAGAAACCTCATGTTTCGAAAATAACTTTTAATTTTTCGTTGATTCAATCACCATCGTTTACATGTGATATATGAACAGAACATGTATATATTTTTTTAGTTTTATTAATAATTGATCATAGCTTATGTTTAAAAATTAGGTTTAAATATGCACAATCGTTTTATGCAATAGTATAATTTTTATTATACACTACTGTACAAAGTTCGTATGTTTATTTATTAATACAAACAAAATTTTGATTATAATAATACTTTACTACTTTACTAACGTAATAATGTTCTTAGTTACAGGTCCGTTCAAATTATCGCGGATGAAACCCACTGTTTCTGTTGCGGAAGGGGAAAAACTCAGGCTCGTGTGTAAAGTGGAAGCCAACAAGACGAAGAAACCTGTCTACGAATGGTTCAAGAATAACAATTCGCTCGTTTCAAAGGGCCGGAAACTCAAGATTAGACAAAGATTGTAAGTAGCTCAATCACATACTCTTAAACATTGAATTACTTTAATGTAAACAACTAATACAAAATTTAATAATAAGATTTCACAGGTGCTTTCAATTCGAAATTACTTTTTTGTCTAAAAAATCAAAAAAAATCGAACGTGATGGGTTCAGTTAAACAAGAATTTGGAAATTAATTAGTTCTCCAACAATCAGTCAGTGAAAGTCCGAGGAAATATATCAGTTAAGGAGGTAAAGGGAGAGATAGAAATCGCTCTCGACACCGGTTTCAATGAGATCGCGCTCAAAGCTTGGAGGGGAAGAACCGAAAATAGTTCCTCAGCGTCTAGCTCGGAGATAACTCTATTCAGAAAACATTTCCTTTAGTTCGCATTACATCTATACTTGTTAAGGATTCTCAGTTTCGTGCTTTTGTTCAAAGTATTGCTGTGAATCACCTATTGGGGATTTATATGCATATTAAACCATATAAAATATCCTAGGTCAAGTTAATTGCATTATGTATTACTACGCGCTAGAAGTAGAGAAACTGAAAAAGATTGTATGTTTTACAAGAAAATTTTTATCTGTTATTTTAAGGAACAAATTAAGAACCGCGTAATTTATTTGGTAATCAAGTCATGAAAGATTTTGTAAAGCATGTCTTCGTTAGCTTTGTTACTCTGTGTTACGTAAAAAGCAATAATATAAGATAAATGAGCAGTTAAATTCAAACACGTTATTCATGAATGAGTATCTGGTACAGTTAAACACGAATTAAAAGCAAAATGTTACAATGATAACGTTTAATTAATTAGTGTAATAGTTTTATGATGTTGTTATCCGTCATGGCATATTTTATACAGATCATATTAGATAAGTTAATGCCACCAACCAAAATTAAAACTACTATTAATTTTTGCCTTCCGGTGACTATTAACTGTACGTACTATCACAGCGTTCACGTCTCTGATTCAAATAATTAGCATATTTAAGAGGAAATTTCTTGTCTAAGAGAAAATAATTTGAAATATAGACTGTTACATCTCACATTTTGAAAGCTACGCTCGTGTGATTTAGAATTTAATTTTATGAATATATTATTTTATTTCTATAATTAGATTCAGTTCCTGTTATTTATTCTTATACTGTAACGAGAACATAAAATTTATTCTGAGTATGAAACCGCACTTTCAACATTGTGCCCTCCTCACAAAAGAGCATTGGCTTCCCGCGGGACCTCAAAACTAAGAAGCCGACGCTTGTTTACAAAAACGGAGTAAAGTGTTTCCATTACGACGTCCCAGTCTCTGTAAATTGTTTGATTTAATCCTGTGCCGTCAAAGTCCTGCACCTCATCGCCTCCAGATTGTCTCGCGGAAGGAACAATTTATAAGAAGTTTTCGTTGAGGCTCTTAATTTTATTGAATGTTTAAACATTGGAACAGTTTTTCGGTGAGTCAGGGTTGGAAGAAAATTTGTAACACACTCTCTACTTTGGGAGTTAGAAAACACATGGTTTAAAGTAATACATTTCTAACCACGAGAAATTACGAATATGATGCAAATAATTAGAATATTTAAGAATACATTTCTATCTCAGCACATTGTGCTTTTACTACATGTCAATTAAAACAACGACATGAATAAAAATATTATAGAAAGAACAGTGATGCCTTCTTATTTTTAATGGAAACATTTTTTTCTTAAACTTATTACGAATATATGCAGTATAAATTTCTGTAAAGATATTCGTTATCACATTCAATTTTTCAGATTTTATCATGGGTAAAAGCTATTACTTTGCAAATAAATAAGAAACGCTTTATACTGATGTTTTGAGTACTGCCTTTTTATTGGATCTATAAGTTTATTCAGATACAAAGATTTAACTAAGAGAACAAGATTTTTCACTTATTTATGAAAATCAATATTACACATTAGGAATCTTTTTACGGATATTATTAACAGAAATACATTTAGGATCGTAAAAGGGTTATTGGTCTTTAAGGGAATTTGGTTACGGTTATGAGAACTTCAGAGCTAAATATCTGATGACGATAATAGGTTTAAGAAAAAAATGTTTCCATTAAAAATAAGAAGGCATCACTGTTCTTTCTATAATATTTTTATTCATGTCGTTGTTTTAATTGACATGTAGTAAAAGCACAATGTGCTGAGAAAGTTCAGTGTGAATGTGATTTCCGAGCATTTTCGGTTCTGGTTTAAGTCACAGCAGTTAAATAAAGGCTAAGCTCAGATAATTTGTCAGTTTTTTGCAGCGCATGCCTTGAGAACAGAGACATTGCGCATACAGCATGAACTGTTCGTTGGAGCAGTCGGCCATCTGACTCCAAAACTGTCAGGAAACATCATCTCAAACCATCCGTACATCATGAGCAATCACCAAGAGACACACGTACCAGATTCAGATTACCTTGCATCAGAATTATGGCGATCCTCTAATCTAGTTTTAACTTTGCTACCTTGTTCTTCTTCCTATTCTTTCCTATGATAAACAAACGGAGTGGTTACCAACTTCGCCCGTAAGTAACTTGTGACAGTAAACGGTAGTATAAAATCGAAAAAGATAACAAAACATGATTATTTTTGAAAAATTATTCAACATATAGAAAATGATTACATTATGAAATCGGCCTGGTTTCTATAGCAGATGATTTAAATCGCGCCAGAAAAGAAATGTGCCGGAGCGAATAGCAGAGATGGCAATAAATAACAAAATCATTGGTTGTCATTGCAGCGGAGCAATTTGCGATAAACACTCGTAAATGCAAATTAGAGCTCATGATAAAAAGTAATGAATTAGTATTACCAAAGAGTTACATATATTATGAAATTAAATATTCGTATATTTTATGGGTGTTAGAGATGAGTTATCATATACGGCTTCCCATATTACAAACAGTACAGCTTAATCCTGTAGTCAAGCTATACAGGTATCTGTGGACAATATAATATTCCAAACTATCGAACTTTGAAGGTTTACTTATGATAGGATTTGCCTTTGAAAGTTTTTACATATTGCGTCACCTTATCATCCTAGAGTTGCTTTCATAATTTCCGTCTCTAAAAAACCTATTAGATACGGCATTTTTAAAAAACATATTTTCTGTAGTAAAGGATGAAAATAAAATAACTACACTATCGTATTGTTCAAACAGTTGTTACGTCGTAATAAATACGAGATCCGGCCAACGACTTTGGGTCTGAAGACTCACGTACTGACCGCCATACCACCTAGTGCTTAGGATTGGTGCTTCATGAGGGAGAAGGGCAATAAACATGAAATACTTATGATATGGTGTGATGACTAAAGGTCGTTGAAAATTATAAATTAGCAAAATTCTGGGAATCTACTGCAAAAAAAAGGTTGTGAGTAGTGAGTAGAATATTTTTCTGTGTTTTGGCTTGGAGCCCACCTGATGCTGACGCTGAGGCTGACGCTGACGCCGACGCCGACGCTGACGCCCCTCCCCTATCCAAGGCCAAAGCCGAGACCGACGCGCCGCTTACCTCATAGGGCACGCAACTAAAAGTACCCCATCCGCACTTGCCCGGCTGCGGGCCTCAGCAGCTGCCTTCAGCTAGACGTGCAAAACGTAGCCTTATGATAAGGAAACCAGAGCGAGATCATCCTGTCTATTATTAGAGCCAGAAAGCAGCGCGCCAAGAAAAATAAGAGGCTAGACTTCTTTTTTAACGAGGGTACTCTAACTAAGAAAAGAACGACGGTATCTTCTTTTTGGTGTCGCTCTCGTGTCGTCATATTCCAGTGAGGGTTTTCCCCATTCTATGGATGCCAAATCTATCCCAATCTATGGTTAGTATCCTACGCACTATCGTGTAAAGAATTCATTACCAAAAAGCAATAGAATGGCTTTCAATTTAATTCCTGACAATTGCTTCAAAACTAACGACACTCATTTCTAGCATTAATGGTCTATAACTTTCGAAATTTCTTTTTCATCATATATTGAAATTAATATTTCCAGACAGTACTGAGCGCTATATTGGATGAAATCGAATTTAGGATTTTGGTTCATATATTGTTAGTAACTATCTACTGTTTTTCTAAATTAATCAGTGAAAAATAACATTTGTTTATCTGAAAATATTTGCTACATTAATCAAGCAAATAATTTGAATCTTCAATAATATTACTATTATTTAGATATAAACCATTTTAAGTGAAGAATTATATTAAACTTCTGCAGTCAAGTTAAAGTTTGGACTGAAACGTCAGTGATAAGTGTACAATAATTACTCAAAAAAGAAGTCAATTAACAGACAAAATTAAGTGATAAAACAAATACCACACATCTTTTGACGATAAGAATGGAAAAATATCGACCAGACTGGGAATCGAACCCGGGCGGGCGCTTTACCATTTAATCCCTCTAAACTCTCGGACCACTACGAGATTCCTTCAGCCCTTGTAATACCACGATCACCCACAATTCACTTAACCACACTCTTCATAGCCCGATATTTCCTACATCACTAGAAGAATGGACGTTGTGTAAATTGATCAAACTTGTCTTTTACACTCAGATAAGCGTTATTTGTAATACAGTTGTTATTTTCTTACACACTCAAATTAAAGTAAAATCGTTATAAATAGTAAAATCAAATCCCAAAATGATGTTTATTTTTATAGTTACCTAATGTATCCCATTGATTAATGAATTTAATGCAATGATCGTTGGTATCTTCAATTAACATTAAATGGCGATTTATTGATTCGGCTGGTCTACAAGAATGACTTTTTTTCACAAGAATAAAAATATAAGATTACAGACATATTTTCGATGCTGAGTTCAAATATCATTTCAGTTTTTCCTTTTAAGCAGGAGTTTAGCCTGATCCATTTAATTTTTTTAATTTTTATACTATATATATATACTATATATATATATATAAATTCTATTGGATTTTCTCTAAAAGTATTTTCATATTTCTATTTTATATCTGCATGAGCTACAGAAATTGTAGCCAATATGTAGCAGTACAGCCTTCCCGTGTGCTCTAGTCAATCCTTGGCTACTTTGCTCTACCTTCCACACCGCCGTTTATTTTCTATTTAAGGCGAGTTCCCCATTTCAGGATCACCCTCATGTAGCCTGTTACAAAAGTAACTATACTTTAGAGGACTCTATGAACAACCGCTACTGATCTGACCGGTTTTCATGCCCAAGAGTTTCCAAAGCAGAACCAACGTCATTGCAAAACACAATATCATTTTCTTCATAGAAACAATCTTTTAGATCATTGTGGTGGCTACGATAAGTACGTATTCTTAGAGCCCAGCCTTTGAGTTTGGAAATTAAAATTTCAGCTTGCTGTTTAGACTGGTTTAAGTCTAAAATCAGGTAATTAAAATCTTGATAATTGGGAGAAGATGGTTCTGATGAACAGCTACTGCCTTCATGTGTAGGATCACTATAACGTTCTTATGAATAATTTATATTTTGAGACAGGTCAAAATCAGAGTTTTAGGTTAAGATTCTATATGCATATACTGGAACAAGGTGCAAAACAAGCCTCATTGCAGATGGAAAATTGGATTGCTCAGCTTTATATTTTGATTTAGATGTGATTCGTTCTATATTTGTTAAACAAAAGTAACATATAATCTTTACAATCCTTTGCTTCCCTCCAAATGGGAATTGCAATATGATGTGTACCATTTTTACACCCACTCCATAGTCTAACACACAATCCATAGCATATAATTGGGTCCCTTACTCATCAAAATCACCCACTTGACAGCCAAAGTAAAGTTCACAACACGCATGAGGTTTCGCCTCTGAAATTGAAGAACAGCTCACCACAAATATACCAACAAAAAAATCACAACATACAGAATACACTTCTAAACAGAAAGGAAACAAATTTTTCACTAGCGATACTCGTGATAACAAGCTCTCAGTCAGCTCAATGTTCACACGTCACAATGTCTGCGCTTGTCAAAATATGAATGAATTTGCGCAGTGTTGTCTTTTGGCGCTTATGCAGTATGCGACGTATAATTTCCTTAAATACAGTTTGAATAAAATCGCTACATACAAGGTAAATGCTACTAAGGCAGGTCAAATAGATTTCTAAAATCAAAATTAAAATGTAGCTGTTACAAAAAAAAACTTGTCCTGATGGAAAATTCTGACTGTATTATCTGAGTTCAGTGTGCAAAAGTTCGCTAGTCAGATTTCTTGAGAAGAAAACCTTGTCCACTAGTGTTATAGCATAATAAACAAATGTTGCTGTTGTGGTATTCAGTTAAAGACTGGTCTGATGCAACACTCCATGCTAACCTATCCTTCGCAAGCCTTTTCATTTAACATAGTTACCACATTCCATATCCTCCCTAACCTGCTTAGCGTATTCTATCCTTGGAGTTCCTTCTTCTGTTCTTATCCCACACACTTCCCTCTAATGATAATTTTACAAGACCCTCATGTTTCAAAACGTGGCCTATTAATCTATCCCTTCTCTTGGTCAAAGTCCTCCAACTTGTTTTGTCTTCCCCTATTCTGCGTAGAACTTCCACACATCTGATTTTCACATTCTTCTGTAGCACATTTCGAAAGCTTTTATTCTTTTCCTTTCTGCAGTCACCATCGTCCACGTCTCACACCGATATAACGTAACAGTCCATTTTTAGTAATTATTTAATTATTTTCATACTTATATTAGTCCAGAGTAAATTCCTATTTTTTTCAGAAATTCTTTCTTGCCTGTGTTATCCTACTCTTAATGTCGACTGTACTTCTTCCATACCTAGTTATTATGCTGCCCAGGAAGTAGAATCGCTTAACTTCCTTCAAAATATCCCTTCCCAATCTAAAACCCTATGTTATTCTACTATTTCCCATTTATTGGTTTTCCCTCTATTAATCCTAATGTTTTTCTCTCCTTTGAGGGTCACGTTGATGCCACTTACTATTTTTTCCAAGTATACTTCTGACACTCTAAGACCACAATATCATAAAATTTTAGGGGGTTTATTTTTACTCCTTTCAAAATGATTCTCTTTCCATATTTGTTAATAACTTTCATTATCGTCTGTTCTATATATAAGTTAAAGAGCGTTGGTGACATGCTAAATCTCTATCTTACTCCTGTCTTGATTTATTCTTCCTTTTATTGCCTTCAATTCTTATTATTGCTCCATGCCATCTATAGAGTTTATGGATAATTCTTCTCGATATTTTATTCCTGTCATAAATGCACTAAACATCAATTTTACCGTTTCCTATCCTCTATACCGTTTGTAAAATACGAGACAGCAACAATTCTGACTTTTAATTTAAGGAATAACTGTGAAATAAACAACATCCTTTCAATTTTTATGAAATTTGAAGAATTTTAAATTTATTTTAGTAATTCACATTAGATACAGGTTTCACAATGCAGCCTTACACCATTAAACGTAAAGAGTGATTTTTGAAGATGTGTTCTTCCACCTCTAAGATTCTTCCTTTTTTACTGGTAAATCTACCGATGTGTTCATACATACATTACTATCCTCTGTTATAAATTGAAGGATAAAAGAGATTAGTTTTTGGAATCAATTGAATTCTATTTCATTCTGCTACTTGGTTTCGTTTATCAGGATCTCAAAAAGAAAGTAAAGATACGTGTACAGAGCATTGGCAACAGTTAATTTTCAATAACTTAAACTTACGTTCCAAATTAATTTATAAATTTTTGTTTCCATGATTTTCTTCATTTTTGTAGCAAATATTTATTTAACGTTTATACAAGGAGAAACGAATTTGGTTTACAAAATTACGAAAATTGTTCTTCGTCGCTATGGGCTAGATTGTCCTGAAGTAAGTACAGTATTTAAACCGAATTGGAATGATTACTAGAGTAATGGTTATGGATTGTTGTTTTCGTTCGCTATCGGTTGCAAAGGGTAGTTGTGTTTGATGCTGCATGGAGTGCTGCCGAAAGCAGCATTAGCTGGTATGGGAGGTAATGGCTGTTGCCCGTGCTAATAATACAAAGGCGCTTCTGCTGGAAGTGGGTTAAGAGCATGAAGTAAGTGCGCTATAAACGTTGGGAGCTGAGGAAGGTCGCTGGCGTCGCTAACCTGTTGAACTGCCCGTAAATCACTCACGCTCGTAGTACGCTACACACTATATTACTATGCATAAGGATTTGGGTCATGCAAGCTGTACGTATTCAATTAAACGAGTTCTAGGAAGTCGTCAGTCATACGATTCCAAAAATGTTTCGCCCCCTCAAATGCACACCACCTGAAAATAAACACATTAATTGCATACTTTTTAGGCGCACTTATAGCACTTACAAATCTATGTTTGTATGCATATAATTTACTGTCATTTGGATGAAACCGGGTTGCAGTTCTATCCACAAAATACGCCAAAATATTTAAGGGAATAATTGAAAGGTATTAATTTGACTGCCGCAAATTGCTCACAAATGAAACACCATTTTGTCTTTAACTAAAATATGCACTATTCTTTATATCATCAATGTAATATTTAAAATAATTATAATTCACTTCGCAAATATTTTATCCTAACCTTCCTTCTTATAAAAGATTCTCCTCGTAGAGTTTCTATAGTTTGTTATCTTAATCAAAATAATCGACCTTTTAGTTATTTTATTATCTATCCTTGTCTTTTCGCTTAAGGTCCCTAATCGCTTTTAATTCAGCCTATCTACTTTACTCCGTGTGAATGCCCACTCTTCGTCTCCTATGTAACATTGAAATGAGGCGGAATGGCAATCACTCTGATTTCCAGTCGCCAAATTTTACCACTGTAAAACCATCTCCCGTGTCTTACCAGTAACATTCACGTGAAATAACAAATATTCAGTAATTTTCAAAGATTATTAAAAAATTGCAAGTACTCTATTTTAGACATTATTAAAATAATTAAATTATGATAACTCGTAACATAATTTCTTGAAAAAAAAAGACTTAAAGCCGAAATATTTTCACCATTATATAGAATTAATTAGGGCAGGAAAGAGAGGCAGAAAACTTGTGACTTACCCGAAGTTCACAGATGGTAAGCCATGTAGGGGTTTCGGATTCTTGGAAGTTTTGGAGACATCGCCCCCTTCATCAGAAAGTTAGGAAGACATTCCGAGTGACAGCCTGCTGTCGAAGGCTGTACATGTGTTCGTAATTCTTCTCCTCCTAAACGGCTTGACCAATTTTAATAAATTTCTGTTTTTATGGGGTCACCTGGTATGATCTTAGCTATCGTTCGCATGATAGCTGGCGTTGTAGTCCCAATCCAGTAACTTATTAATTTTTAGACCAAATTTCATTTTTACAATTATTTTTTTGGTTTCTCTCATTAAACAGTATAATCCAAAATTTTCAGCCTAATCGTTTGATAATCTGTGACTCACGCATCAACGCATGCCCACGTTCATTGCGTCGTAGCTTGGCATCGTTTTTACCTTTCGATTTCGGATTGCTGACTACGTATATCTGAGTGTAATATTTATCGATTAATTCGACAGAGAAACAATTAAGTGTATTTGAATGTGCAAATATGATAGGTGTTTGAATTCCGATTCATACACATGTTAATTCTGCGGCATTTCGTCTAACCTCCTAAATATTTTCTTTTGAGAGTTCGTTTGTGTGATTTTGAAGGAAGCTGAAAAATGTGCCGATTTGTCTGACGGTTTAATCACGAGTTAACAAAGTTATTATTGTTTAATTAATTTCTGAATTAAATTCTGCAGTGGGCTATAAATTAAAATTTAAAGTACCGTTTTTGAATGAGTAAATGTTGCGTCAGTTGTGAATACATCACTTTTACAAGAATTCATTGCAATTACAAAAAATTAATATATATTCTCCAATAAATTTTGAACTCCAGTGTGAGACAACTTGATCTTGTCTATTTCTTACATAAATGTTTTTAGAAAAGGAATATCAAAATAATATATGCACATTTTTAACTTCCACGAGCACTACTGAATCTGTTTTTCGTTTCGATCCGTATCTAAGGAGTTACTTTGGATGAAATGTAGCTATAGCAATGCTCTTATTTCCCCGCATCCTGGAATGAAATCTGATTAGCCCGATTTGGTGTTCCCTGGGTGCCTAATTGGAACAGGTAGAATAAATGTTATCTTAATTGCTGGACCTAAATTGTATTCCTATTCGTATTGGCCTTATACACTGGCCGCTATCCAAATGTTTGTCAATAACGCAGAAAAGAAAGAAATTACAAACAGATATATATTTAGAAGCATTCAATCTTGGAATTTATCCAAAACAAAAAATTTTCATACATCAAATTTTGGGTTTTCCTTTCATATTCTTTGTTTGAGAGCGTCGTGAAGGGAATTTTATAAATATTGTTAACTTAAAATACGAAGTCTATTGTAACAACAAATAGGGTAAAACACGCTGTTCATGGCTGCACAAAATGAAACTGAGTTTGAATGTACCGAATAATAACTTATGCACACAAAATATATGGAATCTAATAGGAGAAAAATTTAAATATACATTTTATTTGATAAAATATTGGTGTCAAATTTCGTCCAAATTTGTAGATCGGATTTTAATATTTCATAACATATCATAAAAGTAAACGGCCATTATTTCCAGAAAACATAGGTAATATTTTTATGCGTGAAAATTTAATAGAATACGATTATGTTACATACTTGTGACACAATAAGCATAAATTTAATTATTCATGAGAAAGTAATAATAAAAATTATTTTTAAGGATGTTGTAATAATTAATGATCTCGATACTCCGTTATCATAATTCCCACAAATGAATTTAACTGTACACAATATGAATATTATTCTGTATCCTTATAACTCAGTATAATGGAAGCAGTCGGTGAAAAAAATTGCGTTTAAACATCTACTTTTATCAATACCTTCAAATATATATATTTCTATTATTTATGTATTTAAAAAGAATTAATTAAAACTGGAAATTGGAATAATTATTTTTTAACGAAATATTGTCACTTTAAATTTCTTTTTTGCACAATATATATATATATATATATATATATATATATATATATTATTATTTGTACCTAATGAAGTCCCAAATTTGTGGAGGAAAAGTTGTATTTGAATTATACTTTTGAAAGAATGTAAAACAATGTTTGATATAATGAAAAGCCTATAAATATTTAGAATAATATACAGTGATATTTAGCTTAGTATAACAGGTAATAAGTAAAATATAATGTATTAGAATATTCCATAACAGGTATGAGGCAGAATAGAAAAGAGCATTATATATATTATAATAAATCATAATAATAGTTATATAATTTGGTAATAAAACATAACTTGTTTCATATACAGTCTTTATTGACCAAAAAATACAAAACTGCCACGAATCAGTATTTGTCTTTTAAATTACAGAATATTTCGTCCAACATTGCGCATAATCATTTGCAAACAGGATACTGTAAAAATAAGGTTTACATGTTAAAAGCGCCATAAAGAGCCATAATCACCTGTGAAATACTTGATTTGACTGAAGATATTTCCATGTTTTAGCGAGTGTAGGGAAAGTCGGGGAGAAACGGGACACTTACTGATTAACAAGTCTTGTAAAATTATGGAAAAGAAAAGCGACTTCATAAAAGTATAAAACATTATTTTACTCTATTACTTACTCAATCTAATATCAATAACTTAAAACAACAAATTTATATTTTGAATTTTTTTAAAAATAAACTTATAATTTTCCGTT
Organism: Eucriotettix oculatus; assembly: GCA_034510155.1. Classification (NCBI taxonomy): domain Eukaryota; kingdom Metazoa; phylum Arthropoda; class Insecta; order Orthoptera; family Tetrigidae; genus Eucriotettix; species Eucriotettix oculatus. Next base: position 45,521,380 of record CM067377.1, on the reverse strand, counting down.
CTGCCCCATTCCCTGAACCAGACCGGGATAGGATGTTTAGCAATTACTATTGATACAGAAAATTAAATTTAATTAGAGAAAAATTATAACATCTTTTGTGTTTTATTTCTTATAATTATTTAGTACGATTGATCGCTTTAACAATTTTTCCTTTCGCAACTGCACAGTCTTTTCTCCTATTATTTATTAATTTATTCTTTTTGCGTACAGCAGCCTGTAACTCAATCTTATAAGTTCAGTCTGTCAGTTTTTCCTTTTTTTCTTGAGGAATGTATTACATTTTGCCTTATACAGTAGTATACCGTTCAGCCCACCTCTTTAGTCTCAGTTTAAGGCCTTAATTCAAGTAGAATTAAACCTTATATGTAACTTATTTGCAGCTAAAGACACCTAGTTTACGAATATATACCACCAAAGAGTTAAAAGCGAAGAGTTTTGTAGATTACCTTCTGTCAAAATGCTGCAAAAATTACAGGCATAGATGTAAGACGCCAAAATAAGAGTTCATTCACAAGGTTCTGTCAGAACTTGGTCAAGTCGGCAGTTACGACTTCTTCCTTGACCAGTGACTATGTTATACCCTTATTACTAACCTCCATCACTATCCAGTAAAAAAATAGAGTATCTCGTTCTGCCCCACAATCCGGATCCCTTGCACATGATTAGTCTGCAAGATGTGCCCTGGAGCCGTATAGAAAGTCATGAGTTTAATGTTTTGCTATAAGGCTAGGGCTGGTGTACGTTTGTAGGCGATGGTTCACGAAATTTGACGTAGGAAACTCATGTTTAAAAAGGGACAGATGAATGATTAAACCTGCTCTGATATGTTTCAGGATGAAATCAGTGCTGGTTGTGCATAATGCGAGACTGGAGGACGCTGGTGAATACAGGTGCCATGTTTCTATGGCTTGTGCGGGCGACAAGGAGGTGAAAACCAAGGTGTCGGTCATCCCCAGGGAACCACCGCCTAGAGCGAGGCCGCAAACACCGCCGCCACCACAAGTTTGGCATGGTAACTATTTATATACCTACATTTAATATATCTAACAATACTCTCGGCTATCAATTGCGATCCCAAACCAGAAAAGCAAAATAAACTATTTATATTGCAAGATACAATTACACTCCATTATAACCTGATGAAAACACGATGTGGATAAGTTTTCATATTTTCCTGTACGTAATTGTGTCTCAAAAGTATGTTAAACTATGAAGATAAAGGAAGCTTTAAAAAATGTGTTTATAGTCGTGGCGACGCTATAATTTGTTTCAATTACATACATTCGAATAATTTTCTCCCTGCGGTCTGAACTGAGCTCAATTGATGATCCCTCCAGTCTTCTAAATGTCCCTGTCCCACCATCGTACCAAATTGCCATCCTATCATTTCGTGCGCTGTCCTTTTATCCATCCCGCAAGAACACTAGTGGTTCAAATTTGCTATATCTCAGTCCGTATCAATGTGTTGATATAATTAGTTAAGCTGCTAAAAAACCAAGCGTTTATTCTCATGATATATTTTTATTCTTTGACGAGTTACTTGTTTGTATGTATAACATTAACTTCGCGACTACTCCTGCAAATACAGATTTATAATTTCCCTACAACCAATATAAATTATAAAAATGTATGCCCTTCATTGTTTTACCATATTTAGAGAAAACGCAATATATGTAATACATTATTATATCTATAAAAAAATTGAATTTTATGAAAGATCGTTAAGGTTGTATAAATATTTTGATAAACGCAATATTTTGTACAAAATTAAGTGATTTATGTATTGGTCAGACCAAGTGCAAGCTTCAAACAAGAATAAAAAACACATATCTAAAACTTGTAACCAATAGTTGAAGAATCTGTGCTACCTAAACATCTTTATGAAAAAAAATACAGGATTGATTGGGATAATGTTAAAATTTTAGATTTCGATAATAATCACTATTGTACAGTGATGAGCTAAATGCTCCACATAAAACAAATACGCACATATTAAATTCTATATATAAATCATTATTATTGTGATTTCTTGTGCATTCTGGAATCTTTCAATTATAAACCTTGCAGTTAAAAAATATTGTTACCACATTGTAAGCTTTGCGATTGGTTGCTTTGTGATCTGTTTCCTTGCAGGAGCAACAATAAATTTTTGTAATATGTTGATTGTAACTACATCATACCAAGTTTTATTTATTAATTTGTATTTAACTGTATATATTTAATAATATATTTTTTGTAGGAAGGACTAAGGAGGTCTCAAAAATTTTCCATTTCTGACTTTTGGCCACTCTTTGTGTTCTATTTACAAAAAATATGGTGTTGGAGATAGTATTAATTATTTTAAATAGTGGATGACTATTTTTGATAGACTCATAGTTGATATGACTTTATAGAAAAAGCTTTCCGTTAATTTATGTAAAACAAACAAAATAATTTACCAAGAAAGTACTCAAAATAAAGTTCTGGAACGAGCACATATTTTTCTCCAGATTTATGACGGAATTTGGATTTCTAAGAATCTTATCACGCCTTTTATAACGGAGATTAAAGGCAATCTGCCCTACTGTTTTCTTGAGAAATGAGAATACCGCTGGAATGACACACGGGAATTTATATTTCATCACTTTCGACCAACTCGATTTCAAATAATCTATGAAGATTTACGTAGAAAGATGATTGGTTACAATCATACAAATGAGTTAATCTAAGATAATCTTCAATATATAAAATCAAGTATCTATTTTCCCCAATAATTATTTATAAAGTAACCACTGGTAATTTATCTATAAATTTACTAAAATTATTCTAAGTCCGTATTTATTAGGTTTGTGTAAAAATAGACTTAGGTATCAAGCATTTATATCATATGTTCAACTAAATGCAATTTACTAGAATTCCCAGGTGGTCACCAAAGGAATCTGTGTATATAATGATAGCAGACGGCGTTCAGCTTTTGATTAGGTTTGATATTAGGAAAATAGGCTGTGTCTGTTTGTTTCACCATTTCCTCTAATTTTGTTTTTCGTGTATTTTAAAATGAATATAACCGATCAAGAGACGAAAGCTCCTATTATTAAATTATAAAGGACGTATTACGGATCTGTTGCTTATATTTTATGTTAAACGATAGTGAAGGTATATTGTACTACATTTTAAAATTATTTTTTGTGATCTTTAACAGTTAAACATTATTTAAATATTTAATTATTCTTGTTTCTATGGAAACAGTAATTTAGTGCAAGAGTATCTAAACCAACCATACTTAATGCAATTGCTCACAGTTATATTTGAAGTTGTAAAACGTGATGTGGCTCACGTTCTTCATTTAGAGATCGACATTCAGACGTTCATATGTGTTTCTACCAAAACTGACTCAAGTGTTTTCCGGGAATGTGGTATTAATAGTTCTCTCGAACAGTTCAAATATTGGTGAGTTTGAGTCATAATACAGCAATTCATTTCCTCGACCACCATAAAACTCTTTCCAGCGCTCGACACGTCATGCCCAGTTCATAAAAACTAGCTATGTTTATTTCCGCTAAATTTAATGTCTCAGCGATACATATGATTTTCAGAATTGTAAACTGTTGAACCTCAACGAAGACTAGGCTCATAAATCTATAAACTTGATTCCAGTCTAATCTTGAACGCAGTAAAATGAACTATACAATTCAGCATGCAGATGTTTCATGTGATAAATTTGAAGACCACGTGTACTTAATTGTTCTCTAACAAGTAAATTCTAAAAAATAATTATAACAGTATTTAAAACAAACGTTTCCAACATAATTTATTTCCAATTCTCTTAATTAACAATCGCTGTCAACATGCTCTGTAAAATTCATTCCCATTCCCGTTCATGAATGGCGAGTTGTAAATTATTACACCAATATGGAATGAGCTTAGTTAAAATTTAAAACCTTCCAATAGGTTCCCCATTAGGAACTTCCACTGGTCCCTAAATGTGTATATTATTAACCACTTTATGCAAAACACGCTTGAAAAACGTATAAACGTAATGCGTACGTGGGACAGAAAAATCATCGTTAATAGCATAACGTCAAACCATGAACGCAATTGTATAAGGATTTTACTGTAAATTGTGTACCTACGCTTGAAAAGCTGCACCATTGGCAAGAGAGAAATTGTTACGCGACTAAGAATAGATCCTAGAGCGTCCATCGCAAAAGCAAGCTAAACTTTCCTGTAGTGAAATCTATTCCACGAGCGTCAATCCTATATAAAATATAATATCAGTATGTAAACTAACGTCTTATTTATGTTCATTTCGCGCTCGAGACGTTTTCTTAAACGTCTACATTTTACGAAGATATATGAAAATAAAAAGCTACATAAAAGTCGGCGTGTATAATAAATAATACAATCGCATAATACTTAACTTTCGCCTTATATACAGAATTTTTTACATTTTAGAAAATTTTTAACGAGGCCACAAACGTTTATAAAATGTTTTAACTATGAACTACTTTCATCATTTGGGTTAAAAGATGATCCGTAATAGATTATCTCAATTATTTGGCGCGGAAGATACCACGACAAATATTTTAATTTAGGACATACTAAATAGCATCTCCCTATGGGATCACAAGAATGAAAACTATATTATTTTTATTTCAAGAGATAAATTTTTATATTCTAAATTATATCTACTACAGAAGTCAATATAGGGATTTATGTTTATTTTATTCGTAATAGGTTTAGTACGTGTAGCTTTCGAATTTCTTGTAAAATATCCGCTTCACGCTTTTCTACTATTTGAGATCGGTAGTAATTAGTTTTCTTCATTACAGTAAGCAGTTTCTTTCAAACTTAATTTATTGTCCTTCCACGATTTATGACCTGAACAAACAGGAATAAATGATGTTTATTTATTCACCTTTCTCGCCTCCGTATAAAAAATCTTTTCCCAGGGTTTCGGTCCCATTTTTGCTCTACTGTTATTGGCGGATACCATCGCACTGATGTATAAATTACTTCTGTAAATAAGTATTAACTTGGTTTGAATTATTAATGAAGGGTGGGGGGATTCTTTGTTACTACGCCCTGGGTTTAAATTTGAAGTCATGATCGCCTCTGCAGAACTTTCTAGTTTATCCAAGATTTCTGGTCTGAAAATATTTTTTTATTTGATTATTTTAGGTCGCATCAACAAGTGGAGTGTTATTAGCGACCAACATTACAAAGCTTCGGTGTTACATTTTCAGATTATATAAATATAATTGTGCAGTTGAGGTTCCGTCATGATTGTTACGAGGTTGGATATTGCCTCCGTATTGTTGCAGAGGTTTAATCTTGAGAATGGAACAATGGTTTCAGTCCTGAACTTGTCAAAGATAATGTGTTTAATCATTACAGGGGTGTTGCAGTGCGTGCGTTTGGTTGAGGGGATCTAAAAAATAAGTAATGTCTGTGTGTAGGGTTTAAGGATCACTAGGATGATCTAGGTCGTCATAGTTGTTCATTCCCTAGTGATACGTGCCGTTGTCCTAAATAACAAAATGCAACGGTTTCCATGGTTCACAAATGTATTTGTTTTAGAGTTTGGAAACAGATTTACTGTTAGCTACCAAAGTGATATCAATGGTTTTTTGGTTATATTTCTTCACCAACGAGTTAATATGTAAGGATATCCCCCACGGCCAATAAAATACGTATTTCCTTCCTCGTTTCACAATTAATTTCAAATTTATTAAATACTTATAATTATTCCAACAAGTAGTTGTCATATTTCATCAACTGCTATATTTCTTATACCGTCGTCGGCGGAATAGCACAGTAGTAAGGGAAAAGTATGAGTCATTGGGTTAAAAAGCTATTACAAATATCTTAACTTTAAACGGCGACGTTGACTGACATCATTGCTTGAATGTACCGTAAATCATCTTAATGACGTTGTTTTCTGAACATAAATGTCGATGTTTGCTTTTCATTATGTAATAAAGTGATATCGATTAACACATATTTCAATGCGTTTAGAGCTAAGGAGGACTGACACTTTTACGGGTACGGAATTAAGTATGTAATAATACTATCCCATATTCAAAATTACTTTAGTTTTAAACATGTCCGGTTCGTTTTTATGATAAACAAAACGTTGGTGACGTCATAATTCGCCTAAAGAGTCATGCAAACAAAATTTCTACAGTTTCTCTCAGAGTTCAAAATCGTGGTTTTGCTTGCAATCAATTTAGTAAATCACAAATTAATATAGTTTACATACCTTTTTAACAATATATATATATATATATATATATATATATATCTCAAGTTTTAATGAACCAACACAATCGACACACTGTACAAATCAAACGTTTTTACCCTTAGTGAAAATGATTGTTGTAGGCTTCCCAACCAAAGTATTTCCATCAATCTCTGCCGTTTAGGACTCGTCTCTTCATATATTTTTGTCTGAATCAGGCAAAGAATATCCGCCTTATGACCTCTAGAGACGACACACCTCGTCGCCATTGATGATATTCTTTCATACTCGTACATGGACTAAGATGTTTATTTTTTTATTTGTAGTCATACTACATCTGCATAATTCTTCCAATTCCATATTTCAGATTCACTGTAATAACTCAGAGTAACACGCTATTGATTATTTAACACAAATTAGGCTTCCCCTTGTCTGAGTGCTGCATGACTTCATTCTGACCAATAAATATAAATTCAGACCCTTATCATTTACAGTCGCAATGAATAACTGTACCAGTTCAGTTCAGCATATCTCAGTACATCTATTTAATTCTAATGCCATAGTCATTTTTGATGTTATAAAGCTCACACTGAAACGCAAATGCCTCTCCCTCCCTTAATAATCTTTTTGTATAATTCCCTGGCCTCACAGACTGTAACAATCATTATGTCAAAACGACTGGACTGTGCTATCGCTTCCTCTGTTCATGGAATGTGGCCATCAGTATAGCTACCCAGATTTTTATGACACTTCTGATTGGCTTTGAGTCGATGTGTAAAGAGGACGCACGTCAGATGAAATTCTAACAGGACAGGTGTATTTGTTATAAATCTAAATAGAGACGCGGAGTGAGTGGAGGTTATCGGCCGGCTGCAGGTGCAGGACAACCATAAGGGCACCTTGGCAGCAGCTATCTACGTAGAAGTCCGCTAGCTCTGCGGCTTGTCCTCTGACACAAACAAACGCTCTTTCTCGCTCGCTCTAGCCTTCGACCTGGAGAACGCAATAATTCGCTCTGACGCACTACGCGCCCCCGCATAACATCACCCACCTTTCTGCTGCTCCCAGATTATAGGATCAACCTATTTTAATCTCTTTTATGAGATTTCTGTCTAACCAAAAAGAATTTTCTGCGCCAACAATAGAATTCAGGCTTTAATATAGGTTGAAAGACACGAACAAAAATTCACCAAACAACAGGTTCTAAAAATAGATCATTTAAAAATCAATTGCCTGACATTTACCATAATAAATAAAATATTACAGCCAATTTAGTCAGCCAAATATTTAATTAATATTTATTCATTTAATATAGTTACGACGTTTCATCCATCTATGTAGACTTCATCAGATAAATTTTTAAATGAAGAAAACTATTAGAGATGTGGACAATTCTGGGCCGTGGACTGCGTACAACGACGGTTAATTTAACTTTTAAATTCTATTGAGATGTATTACCCAGGAAGTTCTAAACAGAATAAGAGATGAGAGAACAATATCGATGACTTGACTAAGACAAGGGACAGATTAATAGGCCATGTTGTGAAAAATGAGGGTCTCCTAAAATTAGCATTAGAAGGAAGTGCGCCGCTACATCAAATGAAGCTTACGTATTTTACATTTATCAGTTTCAACCACTGAAAGAAAAGCTTTGTCCCACTCTTCTGTGATGCGCTGTCCAAGAGTAGGTAGAGGTCCACTAATTAATTAATTTAAAAGAAAATAAGGAACACAGATGATTTAAACTTTTCGAATAGGTTTAAAAGAGTTGGCACTGTCTTCTATTAAATTTTCAGACCATTTAAAGCAATAGTTTGAAATCTATGAGTTGTCAAAGTCGAGCTATATGAAAGAAAGACAAAAAACCTGACTTTTTCAGTTTTTTCACCTAAACGAATGTCTAAAATACTTTAACTTTTCACAATAACGTAGGTCACAGTGAGGTTCTGCTATTTTGACGACGACGATAGTGCTGTTGTAACGTGAAAAATTGTCACTTTCATGAATTTAAATGAAAATAGTGGCATGGTGTGGTCACCACCAAATAAGGGAATAATTTTTTTAACAGACGGTTATGGAACTATATTTTCAGTGGAAAGCTAATATTTTAAATTTTTTTAATCGTCATATTCATTACATGTTTTGCTCATATCTCTATGTATAACTTTCCATGTCCCTGATTGCGGAATGACGACGTTGTTCATAGAGACCTCATTCCATACAGAGTCGAATAGACTTGGACGTCAAAATTTTGAGAAAAGAAGAAAATTGTGGTACAAGTTCAGAAAATAGTCCCAATGGCCCTCAAATTTCTGGGATCAGTTCAGCCAAGATTTGTAGGACTCGGTGAATTTCCTCCGTTACCTATATATTATTTCTCTCTTATCGCTTTTATTTTTCTTGTCTACATCAAGCATCGCGACACCCAAACAATCTTGCTCCAGTATCAAATCTACCACTGTGATTAAAATTAGTTTTATCGGATAATACTCCACCATTTATGTATTATTTCTGGCAATTGGATATTATTTAGTGATCATAAAATTGTTTGGATCGCTCATTCAACTAATTTTTTTTTTCGTTTTGTGTTCATCGAAGCGTGAAATATGCCGAACATCGTGTAGTGTAAGTTGTTTGTAATATTTTGAAGAAACAGATGCTGTAACAGTAGTAAAATGAATAGGTCAACTCAAACAAAGATGAAATACGTTTGTGTCCTCAGTCCATAAAATTAATCCGCAATAATTTATCGTTCATCGTTTCTCATGCATCGCGTGCTTCAAGAGGAAGTATTCGCGCCTTTTCAACTGATAAAAGTTAAGAGAAGATGGTGTCTGCAGCACAATACCCGTCCCTCTGAGAGAGGGGAGAGTGTGTTGTGTCTGCTCAACTGTCTGCCACGTGTCCAAAATAAACCGGGCGCGAGCCTCCGTTGAGCCGCGCTCAGCTGGCTACCAATCAGCGCCCACCTCCCAAAACACCTAATATTTCGTTCACCTTCAAAAAATCGCACGATGGTGGCAAGCCTATGTATCGAAACGTACTTTAAATCTCCCCTTGTAGGCGGGCGTGCTACGGTTTCGAATTCGCCTTATAAACCACTGTAAAAACTGCATAATTAAATAATACTAACTGCATGGTGCGTTGAATCTTCAGACGTGACTAAATTTTTATAAATCAGTTTAGTATAAAATTCAATTTCAGGCGTTGCTCCTATATAACTAACAAATCATGAATTCGCAATGAGCTTGGAATTAGATACATCCCAGGAAAAATTCAATCCTATCTGGATTTGTACATACTTGTATTGTTAACAAAAGATGAGCGTTATATGCAGTCATTAATGACCTAGCTGTCGAAGGGACTTAAAACTTTAAATGAAAAAAGATAAGTCTAGCCGAAGTTGTTTTATTTGAACAGAAACTTGAGAAAAATTTAGTACAAGCACTTGATTTTGAGACTAATAAACCCGTGATGAAAAAATTATAGTAAATTAAATAACGAATAAAATATTAGTAATATGAAAAAATTTAACCTGAAATTAAACAATTATTATTTATTATTTACTGACAGTCACTCTCCCTTACATTTAAAATGGATCCATGAACACAAAAACATATTATTAATCCGTTTGATACGTCTTCTTCCCAGAGATTCTACTAACTGAAAATAATCTCCATGTGCACTCCTGGCCGATACCTGTACAAATTTTTAATGTGCTAAATTAGAAATATACAAATAATATTTTATACTATTACGTGTACTGTACGAGTACCGTAATTGAAATATAGAACTTTAAGCTTTAAGTTCTATACTCCTTTCGCATAGGATAATAATTAAAAGCCCCAATTCTGAACTCTAAAATAAACTGTTTGTTCCATTAGCCAACACACAGTTCTGAAGCAAAAACATAAAACAATAATTTATAAAGTAATCTACATAATATTAAAATAGGATGTATATGTGTGTATTCCTTATACCTATTAAAACGCAACAAAATTTGGTACACACATTCTTAAAACTCTGAGGAAAGACATAAAGGAGGTGGGTAAGAAATGAATGTCTCGGCACGCGAATGTCTGCGATGTCACCATGTATTAAGCCAGGGATTCCGCTATATTAATTCCACACAATCCAAATACATGAAAGGATGATGACAAAAAATACGAAACAATTTTTCAGTTTGTGCGTTTCCGTTTCATTTAGAACCTCCTTTTAACATAACTAGTTCATAGAAGTATAGTAAATTTCAAACTCGATTTTATCGGATTATTTCACAAACAAATTATTTCCTGCAATACAACCGTCAGAAAATATCAAAGGGTGATAAAATAACCAAACATAAGACTAACGAAATCATTTCAAGTAATAATTTTCAAATGTTAACGAAATTTCACATAATTAATTCATATTGAAGAGTTAGCGGATTTGGTTATTTTTTAAATTTGTTCTACAGTAAAATAATGGATAAGTATGGAATGTATTCCTTTTCCAGGCTAATATTAATAAATGTCCCGGTAACACCGGACACCCGGTTACCAGTGAATAATTATTTAACAACTCATACCTCTAAAAGCTTTGTTTAAGAATACAGAAGTTTAAAATTTTGACAATATAAAAATACCGTTTAAACGAAAGTGAGATTCCGTTCGTCAAAATGGTTTTATCTTCAAAATTGTATCCATTTAAACTGAAATTATAATAAATAATTTTGACACTACAGCAGTGATAGCATTGTGTACATTAATAAATAACTATTATAGTAGTAGGAAATGCAGGGAAACCAAACCATTATTAATCCTGAAGACTGATAAAATGAATATAGCCCATTTCTATGGAAATTGAAAGCTTTCAAGACGACAATTGTTAGACAACTAAAATAAGGACGTACGAATAAAAGTGCCTTTTATTACTATAAGCAGGCCTATTTATAGATAATCTCTACACAATCGTTTTAATAGACGCGCACATCGGATCGAAACTACACTTCAAAATTACATAGTCTTGGGTAGGAACTCCTTGTAGTATAATCCGTTTAGTTATTCTTCAGTTTGTAAACATCTCAACTAGTTTGTGCCATCATAACATGGCTATATTCACTTCCACACACTAAGTTATCACCTCACTTTTAACTGTCCGAGCTAAAACAGAGTTAATGTGAGTCTCGGAAGTTATTTCAACTATCAATAGCGGATTTAATAGAGACCGAACTCCAAATAAATGGCAAGAGACGAACCGAAATCACGTCAGCATTTATATGACGTCAGATTCTTTTGAATAGAGAAATATGTTAGCAGTCACTTATAATACACCAAGGATCCAATTCCATGTGTAACTTTCTAACGAAAAATATTATACACGATATTCGCCAACATAAAACGTCATTCAATTCTTAAACCACAAAAATGTTATATACGCGTACATGAATTAGGAATCAGCAATTAAATGTAAGCATATCCTTCAATACTTCGTATATTTTAAATATACAAACAATTTAATATCGTAGAGCCTTCTCATCAAATAAATGAAAATATTCTCAAGTTAGTTTGTAAGAAAAAAAATTCTATTTGTATAGAAGTTTACATTACATCAGTTTACGTTCCCCGTTCCCGTGGCAAACACACCAGTTAAAAATTATCAACCTATATGAACATATTAACATAAACACCCAATTAAATGTTACAAACGAGAATTGTTTTTATATGTTTATACCAATCATATTTTAGTCTTTCTTTTGAGTTTAAGGATAAGGCGATGTTGCTTATTAATTATCTCCCTCCATCACCCCTTCTCTCTTACCCTCCCTCGATGTTTTTTTGTGATATATTTTAGTTCAAACTCGTTGATGCTTTGAAGGATGTATCTAATTTTTTAAAAAAAGTTCGCAAGCCAATTCACTTCGGTCACTTTTGAGAGCTGTATGTTCCGGCGTCACGGACCTTGGGTATACTGCAAGAATTATCTCACATCATTCAGAAGGGCGTGAGACAAGTATCCAACAGACCAACTTACCTGATGCAGGTTTAATATTGTTTGCCCTGCATCTCTTTTAGCTAAAAAAGAGTAGGATCCCTAAACTATAGCCTATAACTCTAGTTAACCCTTGACTGCCTCCCTTTCTAATTCGCATTGTATGCTACTAAAAGGGAGTTTTGATCACTTTCTTGTAGCCAACCACCTTAAACAAAAGTACGGACTTAATATATTTGTGAAATGAAAATGTTCCTTCTGTTTCCTACTTTACATTGCATATACAAAACTCTATTAATTTCATCTCTACGGTTTTTCCAGACTAGCAATTAAATTTCTCAAGTTTCCTCATTATTCCCATAATTGAATAACCCGAAGACTAAATAAGGGATCTTAAATCTACAAGACGCAGGACAACCTCTTTCTCCATGTCCGGGATCACTACTGAATGATTTACGTTGCTAGGATGTAATTTCTTAGCCTAAAAGTCACTTAATTATGAGATACTTAAGTGTAGTTGAAATCCTTTATCTTGTTCATTTTAAAATAGAGATTTTAGGCACTTTCTACTAAAAAAAACTTGCAATAAGGCATTGAAATATTCGCAGCTTATTTTATAGTTTTCGTTCGGTCAGAGCTTAAAATATTGTTTATAACTAGAATTTTAATTAATAATTTATTCATCAAAATCTGTTTATGTATAAATCGTTATAGATTTAGCTGAAAAAATTATACATCTTATTTTTACCTTGTTATGCTTTTCGAAGCAGAAAAAAATTATTTATTACTTACCAAGAGCTGTTTTTAAGGAAATTTTAGAAGGTTTCTGTTCATAACTAACAAAATAATTTATTCCACTTCCAAACACATACATATCAAAATAACTCTATCTATATGGTTTCGAACTGAAAAGTACCTATTTTAACATATGTAAGATAGGGGTTTCCGAGACCCCTTAATCATTACCACTAATAACTTGTAACACTATTTTCGATTTACAGTTAAGCCACGGCAGCGGCAGGCATAAAAATGTTTTGAGGATTATAATATTTATTAGACTATAATATACATAAGTTTTCCATAAAAAATATGTGAATTTTGTTCTCCAATTTGGTTACTTTCGAAATATTAACACTACAAGTTAAATATCACATCACACCCCTTCAGTACTTTTATATTTCTCACATTTGTTTCTTGTAATTTATATAAACGAGTTTGAATTTTAATTGTAAGTACAATTGATATGGGACGCCTGTGAGGGTTTTCTCTCGCAGGTATTTCTCCCCAGATTGACTGCGGGGCTAACCTTTAGTAATGCCTCGTACTCTCTCTCTCTCTCTCTCTCTCTCTCTCTCTCTCTCTCTCTCTCTCTCTCTCTTTCACGTTCTCACATCTCGAGGCATCTTCAACTATTTTAGGTGTATGTACTGGGGTCGAAGACCTTGGGCATACGGTAAGTTGTCTGCATATCCTATTGGATCAGTCGGCCACCTGCCTCCTAAAACTTAGCGATGGGAATGCTGAGACCCCACAGAAAACTCGTCTCTTGTCTTTCGGAAGGGCGAGAGAATAGTACTCAATAGCGTGACCTACCTGATGCAGGTTTTCTCAGGTTTTCCCTGCACCTCTTTAAGATGATCTTTAAACTATAGCCCGGGGACCTTAGTCAAACCCTGGCTACCTTGCTCTACATTCACATCACCCCTTTCAATTCCCTTCCTATGCTATTAAAGGGGAGTTACCTGTTTTAAGATGACCCTCGTGTAGCTTTTAACAAAAAAGGTGAGTATAATTTTGCATATAGACGTAAACTTGCATCAGTCTCTCCTAATCCTCCTTTCGATCCTGCAGGACGACGGCAACTATTAATTTAAGGTCAGCTTCACAATATCTCTCTTTAGATTCATATTAATTTATATATATATATATATATATATATATGATTACACGGGTATTTAATCTAGTGAAATCTAACATTAGATAAGAATGAAAAGTAGGTTTTTATTGTGCCTTTGTTATTTCGAACAGTTTATAGGTAGCCTCCTTTCACCCACAGCCCAAATTGAAAGATCTTAATTTTTCTTTCCTGATACACAGAAGTCGTTGGATCCTAACATTTTTTACCCATTCTAAACTTGTACCCCGACTTTATGCTGAACTTTAATTTACCTGGAAAAGTGGAAGCCAGCATTAAATTCAGCAGTTATTTGTCACAATTGCAATACTTTTGTTATTTCCTTCCACCCATCCGAAGGGTTAGTTATTTCCTTACCGTCAGGTATTGAAATTATATGTATACCACATGCAAAGTGCCACTAATTATAAGCGATCCCAATAAACTATTTATTCAAAACTTATACCAAATTATTATAGCCCTTATGTGTCTAGTTTGTAAGTGAAATTCGTCCACGCATTTACACACCTGTATTCATTTTTGTGTATATTTAAATTACTGGGATATATAGCCACAATAAAATCTTAATGGGCCGTATATGAACACAGACTCACGTCTAAAAATAGAGGTCCATGAGTGAATTTCTTTTGGGGGATGTACTGAAAACTAAATTACATATCGCTGTCATATTTTGTGAGCTTTTTTAGAGACTTGTATGTGAAACATGTTTCCATTTTGTTAACATAAATTCGTGTCAAGCTTGTCTATTAAAATTTGAGGATTCTGTTCGCACATATTGAACATCCCTCCGTATCCAAAAATAGTGTGGAGGGCGACAAGTGGGATGGGCATCATATATCACTGCTCCGGAAGCTCAGCTGCACCGCAATTATTTGGGCGCTGAGTTGAGTGGGTTGCTCGATTCCATTAACGTAGGAGGAATGCGTAAGTTTTCAATGAGATAGTTAATATATAGTCAAGTATGTTCGCGTACGAAGAAATTTCAAGAAATAAATGGTAAAGGTATTTGAAATTATTTATGCACCATTATATTTGACGTCAATTTAGTGTAAACATGACTCCAAATTCCGAAGCATATTTGGTTATTCCTATTCCGTTTTTTGCTGCAAAAGTTGTCTGTACCGGAAATAAATATATTCGTAGCAGAGGCTGTGCTTCACTGTTAAAGCAAATAATTTATTCCCAAAGAGATGTTTATAGAATAAATTATATGGATGTTTCTCTTGGCTAATACCACAGGCCTTAACATTGTTGTAGCATTTGTAGTTTAAATAGACAAATTTGATAAAGTGCTTTAAACTTGGCAAGCACTAGTAGATAAAATGTCATTCCCAAATTTTTTTATATTCTTTAATTTTAAACCTGTAGTGTGTCAAGTAAATTTTATTTTATAGGGACCACCATGTCAACACTGCGGTTAATCGAATTCTAAGTTACATGATTATTGTAAAATTCACTAGATAAAAATTAATATTTGTGCACAAAATAATCACAAGGGATTAGATCTGAGGATCTTGATGGCTAACAAGCAATATTATATTGTTTGGCCCAGCACGGCCAATCTAGTTCAGCTACTTACGTACGCTTTTTGCGATTTTCCCTACTGCAAGATAAACTCGTAGTTTCAGAATTAATTTCTTTCAGATAAATTAATTACAGAATTTGCACTATATTATCCTTTTTATCCCATTCAATATGAAATACCCTGTATTTCTGCACCTACAGTGGCAGCACATTTTAAATATTACCAAGTCACACCTTTCGCTTTTCACATCCATACCATCCTTATAGTTTCAGAAATTATCCCATACCAATAATATTACTTACATCCAATACATAAAACCCAGCTTCTAGGACGTTGAATGTGTCAAGTGAACATGTTTTTAGTTTAATTTCCTTTTTTGGTTGAAATGTTACATTTTACATGATAATCCACTTATCTAATTAATAGGCTGTATTTTAACGTTTGATTTTACATATTAACTAACTAATATTGCATAAAGTTCAATCGTTTACTTATGTAAAAATTCTTATATAAAAATAATAATATTATATTATATTATTATAATAAATTATAATAATTATAATAAATGGTTTAATAGCTCGTTTTGGCTATTCAGAATCATATAATATTAGATATGCCTCTTGCAACAAAAAATATGAAACTTCCATAATTTCGTTTGCTCATTACAACTAAGAAAAAATGAATACATCTCAGCTATAAATTGGCTTTGTATATTTTATAACGGTTTAATTATTAGTGGCAGATTTTTGAAAAAAGAAATATCTCAATAATGGATACCATTCTGTGTCATTGACAACGATTTATATTTTTCATAGGTTTTTTTGTTTGTAGTTATTGCAAAGTTATTAATAAGTAAGTATACTTTTTAAATCACAAATAGCGTTAATGAGTAAAGAGACTTCTACACGAGCAATTGACTTGGCATTGCGTTTCTGAGTAGAAAAACCTTTTCTTTGACTGTAAAATATAAATCCATGTGCCACTAAAAATACGCGAAATATGCTAGTTCTCTTGTTTTAATTAATTTAAGTTGCACATAATTCTTAACACTTATGTGACTGAGCCGAGTTCATCAGCTTTAGAGACTAATAGGTTTCTCTTCTTCAAATAATTTTTCCTTAGCCTGCGCTTTTATTTTTTTATCTCTTAACTTTTCTTCAAAATTTTTAATAACCTTCATTTCAGGAACAACTTTTGCTTCATACTTGTATTTACTTCATTTTCCTCTTTATTTAATCTTATTTTGAATTTGTGGAGTAATTGGAAATTCCATTCAACACAGTCTCCAAATCCTTCTGCAAATCTGTTAACTAATTGAAGTTTAAAAGTTTTTTCATAACTTTGGAGTACCTAAAGCATGTAAGATGAATAACAGAGGTGATAAACTCATCATTTCTAGTAACAACGTCTCTCCACTCGTTTAATCCTTTTGCTTACTTCAATTGATTTTCGGTTATATTATCTTCTATGTCTGTATTTTAATTAGGATACAAAGCATTTTGTTCTCGCGTACGCTTTAGCGACCTTTATTACCTTACGTACATGTTAGGATCATCATTCTTTCGTAATATTCGTATACTATATATTTTTAACTCAAGAAGCATTTATTTTACTGCTGCAATCACCAACAAATTTATAAACAAATCTATACTACAACAGTGTATCAAAAATTAATGCCTGCTGTGACATAAAAATTAATAATGAACATATTACAACGGAATTAATACAAATCATAGACTGAACTGTCCTCTACAAAGTCTAAATAGTCACTATGCATTAATACACATTTGCGCGATCCTTCATCCCAAGTATCCAAAACAGTTAGCAAAATTTCAAGGTTTCGTTTCTTGACCCATGACTTTTATGATACCCCAAGTCAGCAATTACTCCTTCGGCTTGTAAATAGGTTTGGTAACGGAGAAACGGTCATTACAGATAAACTGCGCAGATGCCAATCGAGGACGTGCTGATGAAGTGATTCGATGAGACAGACGCGATAGAGTTCACGATGTTGCTGCTGCATTGAGTGTTTCACATGGCTCTTCCCAATGAATAATTGGTGACTTGCGATGGCGCCAATGTCTATAAATGCATGGCGATTATGTTGAACTATAGTTTGAGTAGAGGACGTTTCAGGTTATGATATGTACTAATTCCGATATTTGTTATGTTCATTAATAAATTTTTATGTCACAGGAAGCAGTATTTTTTGATCCACCCTCGTATATTTATTCACGTTTATGAAGTTTCATGACCAATTTCGAATATATATTAAATATTTGTTACACATGGGCTTGATTATCATATTTAAACATTTATTCCATCCATTATTACATAGGATATTGAATGTTTACGGCACGAGAACTTCTTTACTGGTGCCTTTTTCTATGGATATATATATAAACAGTTAACATCTTTCTCGTTTTAGGTTCGACGACTCCTTGGTATGGTGTCCCATGCGAACTTGATTCCTTCTGTCTCAATGGTGGTACGTGCAGCTTGATTCCAACTATGGGGGAAATTTCCTGTCAGTAAGTACACGTTGTAACAGCTCATTAACTTCTTTACCTTATTTATAAGTAAATCGCCAGATACACGGACATAATCGCAACAAAACTTGTTTATATTGTTTAATTTGATTGTCAAAGTACACAACATGATACATTCAAATTTATTTGCTTGATTCATATGAATTTAAACTCATTAAAAAAGTACGAAAATTATAATATAGCTTCAATTAAATAATTTATTTTCAAAAAATGGGCACACGTGTTTCTGAAGGACAGAAAATAAAGATCCAAACATCAACTCCTTCTAAGCCTCAGTAACTATAAAAATTAGATTTATAGACAATACTAAATCTTACTGACATAAATTGAATGAATCATCTGTTCCTAGTATGGAGCAGTCGGTAAAATAGTGAATTAAATGTTTCGATGGCGTTTTAGAACATGTAAAATAAATTTTCCAGTGATTAATCCATCTGCATCTCCAGGATTCTTGGTTTTGTCGATCGTGTAAGGTTATTCCCTCCGTAGAAGCGGCTCTCGGAAACAATGTGAAGCCCAGGCCAGATTCCGTCATGTCTGAGCCTCAAGTCTGTCTGTGTTTGGGTGTCTCCATAGAAGGAGCGCGGACGAGGAGTGGGAGATGCGAGCCTATCCAGCGGCACTCGTCTAAGTGCAAAGGTCACCACCGACACGTACGCGATTGTTAACAAGCCAACAATATGTCTGTCTAATTATCAGAACGTCGACGTACGGCTCGAGATTACTTTCTTACGAAATTTATTATTGCATTACCTCGGATACGTTAAAATGAGTCACACCTAGGCCAATATTGTCTGGTAACTAAAAGATTGTATATAATTTAAGGAAGGTTCACACATATAATGTTCTGAGTATGACGTCTAAACGTAAGATAAACGCCTTGCATATATATTAAAACTCCATACTTCCTAATTTAACTTTTTCAGATCCAAGATCACTTCTCAACTTCTAATATGAACGAGGTTAACGAATTTGAATATTCTATTGTCACTTTAACCGAGTTGATAGACTATTAGTAAAATGTATGGATACGATCTCTGTCAATAAAAAAATATTTATTTCTCAAATTGTACTTGTTAATCCAGATTATTTCAGATTGCGCGTCAAAAGTTAAATTTCCTCCCATCACGAGGTGGTGACCATCATGTTGTGAAACTCCGCCTTGCTAGTCAGATATATGTTTATCTTGGCTCTATATGACATGGGGCTACCTAACACAACAGTAAAACTTTTTCATTTTTGTTGTGGGAATTGTGAAAAATAGGAACCGACTAGCAATAAGCCAAAAACACCTTAGAGAAGGAATGTATCATGCTGTTTGCCGGTATTGCATACTGAAAGGGGCAGCACTTTTCATTGTTTCTGGGCAAAGCGCGTATAGTTGCATATAAAATCTGACAAAATATAAATTCTAATGACCATTCTGGTCACAGTCAATGGTTCAATTGGGTGTTTAGCAAGATATGACCTGAATTTTGCGGGCAACGTGATATTCTCGAAACTCTCCCCGGTGGCTGTGAATCGGGATAGCCACGCAGAGTTTTGAAACGGTTTCACCGAATTAGTATCAGTCGTATTGAGCGGATGAGTGACATTGAAGCGGAGATATGCTTGGTTGGCACGCCACGGCGGCGGCGTTGTGTAGTCTAGCGGCCTTTGAATGATGGGGCGATTAACATATGGGCCAGCAAGAGGTGCTGACGGCCACAGGGGCCTGGGCAAGGGGCGCACCGTTTCCATCAAAAATACACGTCACGAAGAGAAAGCTGCACAATACAATCGACGTCGTTCAATTCAACACCGTGCCTTACATTGACCATTAACGAACTGCTTCTGGTAACCCTACGACAGTAAATATCAGTCAATATCAGTCCTTCCAATCTAAAAATATGGAGCCGATAAACGAAAGAAACACAAAGCAAGACCAACATTGTCCCGTACATTTTAGGCTCATTAACAATTAAATGTAAAATGATTGTGAATGACATTAGTTTGGTATAATTGAATATATTTTTATTTTTTATGTGGAAATGAGAGATACTTCGGAGTAGCAGAGCAGGAAACTAAATTATGATTGATAGAGGTACGGTAGCCATCTTAAAAATGCTGTGAATCATGTTGAGTTATTAACATATGGAACTGGCCTGTTTCAAGTCAAACATCTCGCTAAGTCGCAAAACGGAATTGAAGAATTGATAGTAAAAAACGGACACAACTCAGGTTGTTGTCTAAGGGTTGATAATTGTTTTGTCCATAATTGAAATACGTAAATCATAGACGATGCTGAACATCACCGAATAAATTAACACAGTTTAAATGCATATATGACACTTACGGTACCTTTTAGAATACTTTGAATGGAAACAGTTTTAAGGGGAGTGGCGGCTTTTAGATACAGAGTTCTTGGAAACAGTTATAGATACGGCATTGAATCTTTCACTGGCTAATTTTAGAGTTGTGTTATATGTGTAGAAGCAGAATAAAAATATTAAAAATTTTAGTAATAGATTAAAAACTTCTAAAATTCGTATAAGCTACTCTTTATAAATTAATAAATCATTTATTATGCTTCCACATACATAACACAAAGTTAAATATAGGTTGCAAAAGTTTCCCTACTATATCTGTAACTATTTCCCAGAAAAGTCCGTAGAATAATTTCAACATTGGCAAGATAAGGCCGACAGACTCCCCCTTAATTTTGGTTCGCTTTCTCCGTTCAAATGATATCATTCTCTTATAGTTTGCGTAAATGACAATAGTTTGTAGTTGTAGCAATTATAAATTTGTAAAAAACTGAGGGATTTTTGAATTTGTTACAGGTGCGCCGAAGGATTCGTGGGCTACAGGTGTGAGAACAAAGATGTCACCAGTACTGGGAGTACGTATGGGCATAGGCTTCTTCCATGTAAATTAGGAATTTCTATATCGTACAATTGCTAACATTTGAAAAGATTATAAGTCTTTCAAAATTCAACTCAGTAATATAAAATAATTAGAGAAATATTAAGCAAATACCAAAGAATACTCGGAAAAACTCGCAATTGCAAGAACATTCTTGCAATATTTTCATTTCTGCCATCTATGCAGTGCAGTAGATACGCAAAAGATGTTTTATCCGACTGTGTCGCTAGTTACTAAATATCTATTTACCATAAATATCCAACTCACAACAATTTAGGATGACGCAGGATTGAAACCAAACAAAGAGTACCAAAAATTAGGAATAACAATCGTTACAAAATGCAGAGAGCAGAGAAAGACGGGTGACAGACAGTCTTGTAGAGACAGTGTTCAGGTTCGCAAACTCGAGTGCATTCACGACGAAGGCGCCGCGACGGTGGTGCTTCGGCGGATGGCCCCTCACATCAGGGTCTAAGTATAGGTATGTAAACTCTTTGTGCGAGTAATGACACCAACCTAGCACTTCTGTAAAACTGTGTGAGACACTCAAGCACTAGTTTGTTTGCAAACGAGCATCTCCTATAACCCAAAACTTTTGTGGGTGTAATTAATCTGTGTTGCAAGTGTTACTCACCCACTTAATATAGATTTTAGTATTTATCATATGTGCTAGTTTGTTAATTTGTGACGAATGCTTTAGATCGTTGTCTTGCTAACATAATAACGATTTGCTTTTTCTGTCTAATATCAATTATACGATTTTTGGGAAGCACGAATTAAAATGATACACGTCATCAGTATTATAGCAAAATCATTGTGAAGCATGAATAATACAGCACGGTGGCCTGCTGGAAACAACATTCCCGCAGACTTCTTTCTTAATGCAAAGTAGTTTTTGGCAATGTCAATAATTGAGTTCAAATTGGCATTTTGAATTCACATAACGAAATTTTGTAATACGCAGCAAGACAAAAGGCTGCAAATTTGATTGATACGGGCGTTTGGTCGTAAAGATCAAATAAACAAGTCCTAAATTTGTTGTGAGAAGGTTAGTGTTTATTTGTTGTACTAAATTAATATTTAAGTTCCTAACGTAGAACATCCTGTAGTAACCGTCACTTGCACTGCTTATTTACTTATTTTTCCATTTCAGTACCTATGTCTATCTAAAACTGGCACGTTTTCCTGGAATGCAGTTGTCCCTCTAACAATAATTAACATGACCCCTTCCCGCGTTGTGGTTCTGAGACAAATGGCTTGTGTTTTGTACACAGGGGACCGAGCTCTCAGCAAGAGACGTCGCTCCAAGGCACAATAGCGACGTCCCAGTGCTGGAAGCAGCTCAGACTCAAGTACGTAAGCAAGTTCCATGTGTCGAAATAAGTTCACCTTACCCTACATTGCCCTATTCAATTCCTGTTCGGAAGAGTTGGTGAAAGTAGCCATCACTGTCTACCTACAAAAGGACTCGCTTCGGAACAAAATAAAACCGTAGTCAAAACACTCATTACCGATTTATTGGTTAATTTATTACTTTCATAGCTTAATCGTTGTTAAATTTATTTCAAGAACACGACAATCGAATGACGTTCTCAAATTCGGTCCGACAATTTCCGAGAGTGCAATATTGCTGGTCTCCCTAGAAAAATTCCTTTTATGGCAATTATAAGACGGCGAAATATGATTGTTTCTCCAATAACCAGCTGATACTAAATGTTGGTTGAATCTTATTATTGAACTATAACTTTCACTACCAAACTATGAATCCAAACTACAAAAACAGATGCTTTGCGCATACATTTCACTTCTCCAAGTTTTATTCGTAAACCGAATTCAATATAGTAGTTACAAATTTATTAAAAAGACTTACTTTGTATGAATACTCGAAATATTACTAATTTCTTTGACCTCACCGTAATTTTTTATTATGATTTTATTTAATATTCAGAATAATATAAAATTCTATGAGCTGAACTGCTGACGACTGTTAATTCCATTAGTGTCAAATTACATTAACAGGGAGGCATTCAATGATATCGCCTGTAGAATTTTAATAAACAATGATAAATGTACCTTCAAATAGTTCACTATTGATCACTAGTTCTAAACGTTTGACCAGTTGTGGATTTGAATGATTGTCTAAGACTGCAAGAAGTTTCACGGTTTTTTTATGGGATGTCTTCCCGTTCCGTTGTAACTTTTAATCTTTATACAGTGTGTGGTTCGTTATGTACCATGGGACGTTTATAATTTGCCACAGGATCTTAGATTGGCACCTTTGAATAATTGATATACTTGGTCCTGTTTCACATCCCCATAACTCAATCCCATAGGCTCATATTGGTTTGATGATTGTTTTGTATACGATGATTTTATAATCCATGGATAACGGCGAATTCCTTTCTATTAGTCACTGTAGTTCTCTTGTCTTCATCTCAACTTTTCTTTTTTTAATGTATGATATTTCCAAGTCTATTTAGTATCTAAGTTTAGTTCGAAATATTTACCACTTTTCTTTGTGGATTTCATAATTATTTATTGTAACGGTGGAGGGAGTCAAAAGTGCAGATTTATCCTAATTCTATTTTATTTTACACTTTTATTGCCTTTGGTTAGGTAACTATGTGTAATATATGAGGCAGTTTGAGGGTTCTCGCGGCAGGAGAGAATTTCTGTATCATCGGCGAATGTCTCTATTGCTCTATATTGTGGCAGTGGAATATCTGACGAGTACAAAACACGCTGAAGTGAGCAAAGAACTCCAGATTTTATAGGAAAGATTTCATATTTTTCTCCATTTACTGTAGTTCAGCATTTTCTCCCCTTTCAAATATGACTTGAGAATATGCTGGGGGAAAGAGACTCTTCAATTCATAAATTAATCCCGGGTGCCAGACTTTATCAAAAGTCTGTCTGCTGTCAAGGAGCACTCCGCTAGAATATTGTTTATTTTCAAAAGCTTTATTTATGGTTTGGATAGTACTGTGAATTAGTTGCACTGTACAATGTTTCTAACGAATCCCAAACTGGTGTTCTGGTATAAAGGTTTCGGAAGGCACATCTTTATGTAATCCACGAAGCACTAGTCTTTCAAGTATTTTGAAATTATTGACAATAAACTAATAGATCTGCTAGAGAAAACATCTGTTGGATCTTGGCCTGTTTTATTTGTCATAATAATTTTCGCAACTTTATAAATTTTGGCTGTTATTCTAATCTTAGAATGGCATTTTAAGTTTATTTTCTAGGTAATTCCTTCACGGTTTTAGTCGTAGCAATATCAAATACGAGCGATTTCTTTGGGTTTTGGAGTTCAATTTGTTCTGCGATTTCTTTCGGTCTCAGTGCTTTGATAGGCTCATTCATTTCGGGTGAGGTAATAGCTGTATTGTCTATCGGTTGAAATACGGAAGTCAAGTGTTCCACAAATAGGTCAGCTTTCTCAACGTCACTCTGTGCCCATGGTTAATTGCTATTTTTTCTTATTGGAGGACCAACAATTTTAGGTTTTCTGTATTTCTTAATTTGATTAAAAATCGAGTTATAATTTATTTTTAGTGTATAATATATTTCTCGAACTCTTGAGTTTGTACTTCCTTCACCTTGTTCATTAATATTTGACTCAACAAATTATATGCCAGTCTGACAGCGTGTGTGTGAGTTCATTGCCATTTTTATCTGGCACGTCTTTATTATGATACGACTTTTCTATTTTCTAAAGGTATAATTCTGATTAGTATCCTTAGATTAATTATTGGTTAAGACTGTTGACCAGTTTGTTGCCTCGGCCTCTAACTCTGAGCTTTAATTCTATGATTTCAATTAATATATTACTATAAGTATCCCAATTTTTGTATATTATGGATGTTGCTATGATTGAGACGGTAAATCATAACTGGGTGCAATGCTAGTGTATGTCAAATTGATTCCATTTATTACAAAAACAGTTAATAAATCAGGAACGTTGCGTTGATCGTTCGGGAGTACTAATCCAGTTTTGTGCGAAATCAATAATCTGTAATTATTTACAGTGCTCCTTGATACACGTATTAATTTAATTCAAAATTATAATCATCGCGCCATATTTTGTATAAATTTCAGTTTGTCTTGCTATAAGCAATTCTCTATTATAATGTTTTCGATAAAATATTATTTTGAAATAACTATTGACTTCTAGTATCACCTAAATTTTATGTGAATGAGGTAATGAGGTTTATTAGCACGATTTTAGTAAATGTTTAAAGAAAAACTGTTACGTTTGAAATATAGATTATCCATTGGAAAAATACTGTACCTCAAATTAAGTTGGAAAATTATAAATTAATTTCTGTATTTGGCAGTTGATGTATTGTGTGGTAGTATAAACAATATAAAATATTGTTTCCGCTCTGTTTACGGCAAACACACCCGGATACTTGCAAATTCTAGGAAGAATGCTCTACGTGCTTATCTTCATGTACGCCTGGAACCATAAAAACATCCTTGGGCGCCAAGACATTGTTTTTACTCCTCCTCATGCAACTAAAAATATACATGTTAAAGGGAAAACATATTAGAAACAACATGCCACTTTGAGAAATATGACAAAGAACAAGCCCGAAGACGGTCTCAATGACTAAGGAAAATCGATGCTATAAATTAGCGTAAATTACTTACAGCAATCGTATGACAAGAATGAATAATTATAAATAATCTCTAATGTTTACAGAGGTGCATATTTCTCGATAACGGCTTGTCGTTAGTATTCAAGTGTATGTATAAAAATGAATAAGTCTTTCCGATTAATCGGAACAGTACTAGAATATACTTTCTCGAATACTTCAGCGCAAAAAATGGAGGAAAATATAATATTGACTCTACAATTATATATAAATGGCAACTAACTTTCCATTCAGAGGAAACTACTGTGAAAGTTTACTCTCCGTATTCTCTCATGAATTTAATACATACAATTGAAATTTTTTTAGTCAAAAAAAATCAATTTAATTCACGGAGGTCCAATTTCTTCAGTGATATTCCCAGTAAAGAATAGTTTTGTAGCTAATATCCGACGTTACACACTACTTTTTACAGGATTTTATTTTATTTGAAAGGGAAACGTGAAATAATGTCATTTCAATAATAAAGCCTTTTAAGTGTAAATTATCGTATATAAGATTTTCTAAAAATGGAACAGTAATTTTTCAAAAACATGCTCATTGCTGACTTTTAATGAGAACGAAACTAATAGCGTCTAAAAACAACTTTATTTATCTTTCAAATAAGCAAAATTCCACATTCGGATATAGTTCCCATTACACCATCCAAGTTATAACACTTTGTGTCTATTTCTAACTTAACAACTAACACACTAACCTCCTAGATCTAGATCGTTGTAAATTGTATAATAATTTTAAAATGTACGATATTTGTGAATGTCGTAATAATAATGAGAAGTTGTTACGAGAGTAGGCTGTTTAATTTTTATTATATATTATTTTTATTTTATCTTTAAAGTTCACATTAAACTGATCATTATGACAAATATTTAATTAGAGTGGAACGATCAGAATGAAGGATGTGGCATTGTGCAGTAGGGAACATACAAATAATAAACAAGACGAAATAATATAAATTTGTTTAAAATGATAAAGTAATGCTGAAAACTGTTAAATTTTTAGTTAAAAAAATTATTTTCATTCTGTTTGTAAATATTGAAAATTTAAAGAAAACGCTAGTAATTTAATCTTTCTTTGTTAAATTCTCTTAAATTGCATTCGTCAATAGAAAATTTTACGTGTTACACACTTCGTTTATTTCAAAAACTTGGAAAAGTGCATAAATATGAATCAAGCGAATAGGCCTAGTTAGGAATTTTGTAATTTACGCTTGGCTGAATCCACTCAAATCATGTTTCAGATTAGTCTTAATATTTCAAAAACTGGATTCAAACATGTGCACCTTAATATTGTATATGATATCGAGTTTTCCGGTTCACGTTGTTCCCGGGAAATGCATACCCATAATTTACAGATCCCTTACAGGCGAGGCAAATGTAATATTCTCTTATAACTACACTACGTGCTGATATGTCTATAAGGAGTTTGTCAATGGGGAGAACCTACAATATTTTGTTAAAACGATCTCGTAAATATTTTTTGAAGCGTCAGTTAGGTGTAATTAAATTATAGTGTAGTTCCGCAGCAGGCGAGCTGAACTCCGCCATAGTTCTCTGTTATGAATACATAAGTGCTCGCTACCTGTGTAGCAGACTAATGGCTACATTCGAACCAATTCCGCAGGCATAGACATTTAACGAACATATAATGTGACGTTTCGCACCAGAACCGAGAAGAAACTGCGGCGGAGAGACTGGGAGCGACGGAGATAGTGGATGTCCACGCGTGGTCGACGCTTCCACGAGGCGACGCAGGCAGAGACGCCTGCTCACGTCTACCCTGCCACTGGACCGGCTTATGCCACGGGTATGTCTACTTTGATCTCAATTTCATTCGTCGATACTGAAGCAGTCATCTATGTTCTCCTATCTATAAAATAAAATGGGATTTATAATTGTAATTCTTTATACAGATTTATATGCCTGGACAAATTAAAAATACTTTATACACATTTTTAAAAACCGGAGGAATAATATTGGCGAATGGGAGGTTAGAAATTTTTAAATACTGGAGTACGTATATTTCCGTTTTACTTAGAACCGTATTTTAATGTAACATATATTAAAGGATCAATGGTACATTTCAAACTCGACTTTTTCCTAGTTATATCCTGTGATATAAACTTCAGAAAATGTTAAAGTACGATAAGTAGAAAATCATAGTCAAGAGTTTTTAATAATTATAAGTCAACAAAACTAATTTGTCAATTTCACAGTCTTACAAATTAATTTTAAGTGATAATTTCAAGTAATTAGCGATATTACACATAATTAATATTTTATCCATTGAAAACGTTTGTTTTTCGTTCTTTTACATTTGTTTTATACGGTGAACTATTATTCATACTTAAAACTTCACACATGGATCTGTGATGACCACCGAGGATTTTAAGGTTTTCATTTTAAATAAATTGAAGAGAGGTGGTGGGACTCCCTATGGGAATGCCTTCCATTCTCTGGTTTTTAAGGTTCTCAAAAACCGGGTCACCTAGGTCAGGTTTCAGAGGTGTTTCTACAAGGCCACATACAGTAAGAGTTATCCTCCGATTCTATTGGCAGTCAGACAACTGCCTCCTGGGCTGGTCGAGGAACGGAGAAGAGAATGCTGCGATCGTACAGCATTCGTTCGGTTGGGACAAGTAACCAAAGCCCCGCCTAATTGATGCGTGTATCCTAGGGTTTTCCCAGTGAATGGGAGAGTCCTTAAGGCGAGTTGTCATTAAATGGATCGCTTTCATGTAGCATATCAGTCTAAAGGAAATTCTTTAAAAATTTTCACGAAGGTAAATTTCGTGTTCTTCAGAAAGGCTTTTCGAATAGGTGGGCATGTTTGGACGGGATGGTTATCGTTGTAAGTGCGAGGGAATTAAATAACGGAAAGACGTCAGTCGGTTGACTGGAGTTTTTTTTTCATGTTTTATGTACAGGGAGTATTTTTCACAGCGTGTAGTTTTGACTCTCTTATTGTGCCCGGAGAGCTTTTTATCCCATTAAATTATCTGAGATATAATAATAATAATTCGACATTGACACTTAAGACTTTGTTCGCCAAAATTAGTACTTAAAGTATATAAACCAAAAAAACAGTCCAAAATGTAGAAAAAATATTTATTTGCTCTTCTAAGAAAATTAATTTGGTGTGGAAGAAGTAACTAAAACCAAAGTTTTATTGCTTACAATGATGTTATTTTACTTTACAGCTGAATATGGACAATTAGCTTGAAGTATTCTGTTTTAGAATAACAAATAAATATTGTTTTTTCTCATTATTGACAGTTTTTTTGTTAATATACTTTAAGTATCTAAGATATTTTCATTCTCTCAATGTTTGAGAGTATTTAAGATAGCTTGCTCATTTTAAGTGACAGAAGATTTCTTGACTCGATTAAAATACTGAGTCATCATGCCGGTGATGAAATAAATTTTGCTTCGCCCCCTCCCCCCCCATTTTATATTGCCTTCTTATACTGTTACCATAAAGAAGAAGCCAATATTGAATAAAATTGTTCGACGTTTAAGATAATTGCTGAAGTCTTTTGTGCTGACTGTTCTCTTGCCACAAGAAAACGGTAGAACCGATTTCGTAATTTAGTTGTTTTCAGATTATCCGTTTCCTTGATGGGAGCATCAAAGATGTGTTTGTGATCAGTGATATATGAAACTTAGAAATCAACATTCATTTATATGAAGGACGTATCACTATTACCAATAATTTAATGAACGTTTTCTGTCAGAATTGGTACCTAGGTATTTTATTACATTTTAGGGTTTAACCGTGTATTTATTTATTGTTTAATTTTTTCAGTACCGGATGTGAAGATGCAGCGAGGCTAGGTGATGTCTCTTGGATGGCAAACCGATCGACTTAGATGGCTGTGAGAGTTTTGCTGGTCCTGTACCGTGCTCATCTGGAGCATCAAGAAGACGCTGACTGAGCATTGAGGAGTGGCTGTTTTCTCGCAACTGACATCTCTTTTCTGGATAGTGAAGTGATTTTTGATCTCAATATGACGAACATGGAAGCAAGTTAGCCCATCCTTGTGCCCGACTTCGAAACAAGGACAACCCAGTGCCAACCGCCGCTAGTGTGCACTTTCAACATAGTTGTATTTAATTTCGACGCAAGACACAATTACAAAGTTGTTTCTCCTTGAATGGACATATATGGAACGAACATTTTATTTTAGCACTCAGGGTCTGACAAATATATGTTTATACAGACATTTTTAGAGTTAAGAATAGTTATATTCTGATTGGGATCAAAAAGTAGACACTATGATTTCTAAAAATATTTCATAAAGACTATTAAGTTTCTCTCTCATAAGAAACGTAAAAAATCTCTAAGTCTAAAGTAATATATTTATAACATACCAAAGACTAATGTTAATACTTATTTATATATGTCGGAAGAGATTTTTGTTAATGCGTATTGTAATTTGTAAGATATAAATGTTGTAAGTATAGAAATCAAGTATTGTAGTAAGTATAATTATTTAACGGAATAGTAAGGCATCTTATGTCTTTGCAGGAATAAAATGTTTTAATGCTGAGTCTAGGAAATGCCAAATGTAATTTACGATATTAAATTGTAGCCAGTGTGCAACTGAGGCTGCGTTATTGCGTTACAAAATTTGGTCTGTAGTTGATCAGTATAAACAGTGTTTAGGTCGTGCAATAAGTCTAAATTTTCTTTTGCGTTACCAGTTATTTCCGTAGTCGATGTCTACTGTATTGTAGTAGAAAGTGTATTGTAGGCTTGCAGGTGCCATAATATTTAAAAGATTGCAGCAGCAGTTGGCGCGAAGAACTCGGTAGAAGCACTAACTTCATGAGCGAACCTCAATGCAATAGTTCATTGTGATATATTTCAGAACTCAGATTGAGTGTATTAGATCTGTTACATATATTATCCTAAATTTAAGAAAATAATGCCTGATAACATAAGCGAAGAGCAATTGTTATTCATACTTGCATTTAAAGCTTTACATTTATTTACCCATATATTTTTGAGTTCCTCTTACGTTGATAGTAAAATACGTAGTGGTGGGCGTAATAATTACCATTGTTTAGCAAAACTAAAAGTGGTGTTCCGCTAACCATTGTACATAATGCGATTTACTTTAAGCTAAACGAATGGCGACGTGTAACTGTGAGTCGTCCGCTTGAAATTGTTTTTCAGAGATTTTACACTAGAATAATTCAGGCTTTACAAACTAATCAAAGGAAGCAAAAACTTTTCAGTGGTCAAAAGTACTCCAAATATTATACATATTCGTGCTTTAATTAATTATTATTTTAGTAGCACACTTTCATTGAAGTGTCATTGCTCAAATATTTATCCACAGCTCCAGACTCAGAAACTGTGCAAATCAAAGTTTCCAAACAGATCTGACAGATATGAATTGCTTTGTAATGTCTAGAAAGTAACTGCAGAATTTTTGAAAGTAGTGATTTTGAAATTTATGTATAAATGTTATAATAATGTTTTCCATCAGAAGCTTGAAAATTTATTTTTCGCTCGCAAAGCATATGACTAAACTCAACTGATTGTAAATGGCGATTAGGGCATTATAGTGACAAAGTCATGTATTAAATAACAGTAGTTTCACATATAATTAAAACATTAACTCAGTCCAAGGTTAGCTTAACTGAGTCAGTTTCTTGTCACAGAAGTGGAAGATTAAAAAACAATGCTGTAAATACATTACTCAAGTAAGCTTGATAATCTGGGCATTTTTGTGATATTTTATGGGAAAATAATTGAGACAATAGCAAACAGTACCTCAAATAATACCACTGTAGAAATAAAATGTTAATACTTGTTATGAATCGTTGTAATTATCTTTGTACATATTATTAATGTTGAAACTTCGTGTATATATATATATATATAATTATTTCTTTATGCCTATAACATACTCATTCGTATTTATGACGAACTGCAGTGTAGCTACAAAATACTCCCTACATTTATGACCGCCGAAAAAGAAATTGATACTACAATTTTGTTCTAATAGTTTCCATGTATTCAATCACATTTTTCTGTCCAAATAAGGTGAAGATATCGAGCTATTTAAAGTTGTATTGATAACAATTTATAAATAAGCAACATTGTCCTTGTTTGAGACACCATAAAGCATTGTTATTTAATAAGCCATAACCCTGAACGAAACCAAATTTGTTACGACGAAAAATTGATTCTGTTAATTTTTAAGTAATTTCTTAGTAGCAAATGAGCGTTTGACGTTCGTTCGCTAGCCTCTCTCATTCCCGGTCTAGTCTTTGCAGTTTGCTGAATATATATTTCAATCACTTACTAATATCTGCTCATGTGCTTATCTAAGGTGATGTCTCATCTATGGATGTAAAAAGCTATAATATAAAATTCGTGTCCTATGCTTGACCAAAGTGAGTATACGTGTAGTTTTCAGTTGGAAGCGATTAATATCAACTTAACCTTAGTTACGCTTTAGAAAATTTTATATTTCACCATTTCTTCACAAGATGCTTGAAACGATGTTGATCGAATATTTTCCATTTTGGGGAACCATGCTTAAACCAACTAAATCATTACATGCAACTGTGTTAAAAAGGGATAACTTCATGAAGAGGCTGAAGCTTAATTATGAAATCGTGTAAATAGCTTTGTACATTTACTAGTTGTTTTTATTTATAATTGTTGCGTGACATTTGAAAACAACTTCAACATTTGTACGTAAATCTAAACGTGAGATAATTAAATTATGCTAGTTTATATCTACGCATTAATTTCGAACATGGTGCTCATTTTTAACAAAATGAATGTTACTTGACGTAT
Organism: Eucriotettix oculatus; assembly: GCA_034510155.1. Taxonomy (NCBI): domain Eukaryota; kingdom Metazoa; phylum Arthropoda; class Insecta; order Orthoptera; family Tetrigidae; genus Eucriotettix; species Eucriotettix oculatus. Next base: position 45,488,823 of record CM067377.1, on the reverse strand, counting down.
GTATTACGCTGAGAATGGATATGTAAGATATTTATTTTCTTCCACAATCAGTATTATATTGTAAATTAAAAACTATTGTTTGCTTATAGCTCGATATTTTATCAATAAACATTCTCTTATAAATTTACTTTCGAGTTCAGGAGAAATTTTGTTTAAAATGACCACCTCAAAGCTTACTCAGTGCAAATTTCTGCAAATTCCATTGTTTTCAGTCCCTATTTGATGTTAACCTAATTCCTATGTTTCATCAATTTTATATGAAAGATTACCATTCATAAGACAACAGTATTTAAACAATATTATTTTCATTTTTATTTGTAATTGAACTGTAAATAAACGACTTTCTTAACTATGATTAATAAATATTATTTGAGTATATACTAACTTTATTTATGCCCAACGCAGTGTAACATGTGTGAATAAGTATTGCATAAATTCAGACAGCTAAAATTTCAAACAGTAAATAATTTTCATATTTCCCATGGACAAGCATTGTATGATTACCAAAATAACTGTTGTGATTAAGCTTTATGTACCTACCAATCAAGAAAACTTGTGTTATTTACAGCATATGCTGTAAAAAGTATTTGGCCTTTATGTTTAACCGAAAACCTTTGGTAAGTTGTTAGTTATATTTTCGTAGCGGAAAGTCGTATATGGCTCGAAAAATTTCTATACAAAAAAGTGGAATTTTATAAAGTATTAGATGTTTAAAATATTTTTGACCTACTGAAATAAAGTGAAGTGATATCGTGACGTAGCATATGTTACATAACGGCTTTTAGCAATTATACAAAATTATTCTTTAATGAGTATTAGGTATTTTGAAGAGTTATTGAGAGAAAGATAGAAAAAAATACAAATTAGAATTGATATAAGGAGGGAGAACTAAACTTTAATGTAAATTGTTATCTGCAGGAGATAACGTTATAACTCTTCAATTAGGGAAGACAAATCATAGGCTCTCCGCTAATGGTGGTGGATATTGACAATAACAAAAATGTAATATGTCCTAGTCCTGTAGGAAATACACATAACACATTGTATGCATTACGATTTGAGGCCACGGTACAGATCTTTCTAGTGCAGTGTTATGAAGTGCAGAAGAGGGTGGCTGCCCGCCAGCAGGTCCAGACGCCATGAATCAGGACGGGCGCTTGTGCCAACTGCCGTCGTCGTTAACGAGACGGCGGCTGACTCACAGACCAGGTGGTCCTCGAAACAGCTAAAATCGCATTACACCTCAGCTCCCTCAAGCGACAAGTGCAACTCACAATAAATTCAATTAATGAATCAAGATTCTTGATATTGTTCAGAACCAACGTGGAGGTCGCCCCGCCCCCTCCTCTCAAAAAATAACATTTATTTCGTTTAATTATTTCTTTTCTTAATTAAATAAAATGAGTATGGACTTGATACTCCAATAACTAAAATAAAATTTTCATAACGGCTTACAATTATGCCTGTACGTCCGCCAGCATAAATAATAACATTTTATGACGTATGCTTTCCACCGACATATTCAAAATTATATTGATTGTTTATATATGCAAACGACATTATTACTAAACCCATAACATGAAGTAAAGAATCCGAATGTCGAATTTTTGAAAGTATCAATTCGGATGAAGTCGGGAATTTCTTTAGAGTAGATTCCAGTGTCTTAATCTTTGACTAATGTATGCTATCATGACTATAATTCTGTAAGGGCCTACATTTAAATAATTCAAACAGTACAGTTCAAATTAAATTCTATTCTTCTTCCTTGAATCTGCAGCCCATTCAAGGCCTTGCCCTACCGGGTCGACTGCGGAGTGTCATCTTACGTGATACATTCCGAAATTGGAATATCGATTCTCCAGCAGTCTTAATCCCAGTCTCCGTGACCATGACGGCACAAACACCCAAGCCTATGGCAGGATTCGAGCCCGGGACCTCTGTATTGTGAGGTAGCGACACTAGGTACTAGACCACAGGAGGTCGGCCAAAATCAATTTTGCTATGTAGTAAATCTTCACGCTTTGCCGACGATATTGTAGTTTTAGGGGAATCAGAAGAAGACTTGGAAACCATAATAAATGGCATGAACGGAGTCCTGGAGAAAGAGCTCAATATGAGGATTAATAGAGGTAAAACCAAGGTAATGAAGTGTAGTTTGGGAAACAGTGGAATAACAAAGGGTGTAAGATTGGGAAGGGATATTTTGACGGAAGTTAAGGAATTCTGCTACTTGGAAAGCGTAATAACTAGAGAATGTAGAAGTATAGTAGACATAAAGAGTAGGATAGCACAGGCAAGGAAGGCTTTCGCGAAAGAGAGGAATTTACTTTTGGCTAATATAAGTGTGAATATTTGGAAACCTTTGCTAAAAATGTTCGTAAGGAGCGTCTCGTTATATGGGTGCGAAACGTAGAACATAGGTTAGGGAAAGTAAAAGAATAGAAGCCTTTGAAATGTGGTGCAACAGGAATATGCTGAAAATCAGATGGGTGGTTGAATCACAAACGAGGAAGTTCTAAACAGAATAGGAGAAGAGCAAACAATATGGGGGACGTTGACCAAGAGAAGGGATAGACTAATATGCCACGTTTTAAGGCATGAGGGTCTTGTAAAATTAGCATTAGAGGGAAATGTGTGGGGTAAGAACAGAAGAGGGAGGCCAAGGATAGAATGCGCTAAGCAGATTAGGGAGGATGTGGGTTGTTTCCAGTTATGAGAAAGTGAGAAGACTTGAGCAAGATAGGTTAGCATGGAGGGTTGCGTCAGACCAGTCTTAGGACTGAATACCACAACAAAGTAAAATGGATGATGTCAAAGCAAGAAGATATTAACTCAAAAAATAACCGAAGGAAATATTAAAGGATTTCGAAATTCGCTCAAAACTTTTTATGGATCACCATACATATATTTTTCTAAATATCCTTACTTCTTCCTACCGACTAGAGATTGGTGCACTATCTGCGCACTTACTTCTAATAAAATAGAAAATATTAACATCATTTACGCAAAAAGGTGTCAAGTCACTGTCTTAACACCTAATGCTATATGAAACAGCGCAAGAATGTTAACTCCACAATGGGAAGCATTTTAGGAAAGCTTTTGATGAAATGTATTATGAAAAAAGAATTGTTGAATAAAAAAAATATTTATCGTGTAAGGAGTTGATTATTTTCTAATAATAATGGAAATTCCAAAATGTATACAATTCACAGATTATTTACACTGTTTCCTCACACAAATATTATAACTTTGTCTTGTATTTGGTATAAATAACAGAACACATTTTATTGATTATAACAATAGATATACAAATCAATCGCCCCTCTGAAGAGTCTAAAGGAATCCCCGAAAAACTGGACTCACATAGAATTGTTTCAGTTTTCTTTTAACAGTTTTCTTATTGTATAACCTGAACTGGTTAGGCAAATATTTAACTTGCAGGAACTTGTCTGCCATTCTCGTGGCAATAATTGGATTATTCCTTCTGGCACTGTTTATGATAATAATAAAGAATTTACTTATCAAATAAATGCGGTTAACTACTACAGTTTACATTTCATATACTCAAATGTTTAAATATACAATTCTTAAATTTACTAACAATCTTACAGTCTCTAATTTCAATTAGCAACTCGTTAAATTTTTTTATGTATTTATTAAATATACTATTTTGTTTTAAATCTAACTTAGGTCTAGTTATGTCTAATTCTACTTTACTTCTAACATTGCATGGGTATGATATGGCCGTATAACTAAATATTGCCTTATTTATTAATTTGATTTTCAAATACAGCAAAAGCTCGGTCCATATGCGTCCTACTTCTGAAAACATGAAGTCTATACAGCCAAAATAACCCTCCACAATCAAATATTAAAAAAAGAATCATGAAAAAAAAATTATCTTGGCAAGATGCACAGTCACTTCTAGGCGTCTTTAGGGCTCTTTCTATTAAGTCATTAAATAGCTTACTACTTCTTATACATCTCCGTGACCTTCATTTTCTATCCACAGGTGGAAATATGGTTTTGCTCGGTTATTACTACCTACAACCGTATGCAATGTGCCAAGTATTATGCTGATTGCTTGCAGACTCGCGTACTCCATTTGATGAATTAACAGATTCTCACATCTAATATCTCAGAAAATACTGTGATTTTAATTAATGTATTAATTAGTTAATTCAGTAAGAAAGTAAGTCAAAGAAGCCTCCCAGAAAACACTTTTTTAAGCGTATAACTGAAAATCATAATATTTTAACACCTTAATTCACTAAACTCTTCAACTTCATCTGTAAATACCGTACAACTACGATTAACAATTAAATAATCTGAAACTCTTTACAGACGAAAATTATTTGTTTATTTAGTTTATCTCACTTTATACGAAATTAAACTGTTGAGTGGGGAAAATATTTTATAACGACTCATGTATATGATCAGAAATAATTTTTATTTCTTTAATATTATTCAGTCAATTTTGTATATTCGAAGTATACTAAATGTACGAAATTATTTCTTTCACCAGTATAAAACATATGTTATGTAAAAATATAATTGTCAGCAGTCATACTGCCGAATATAGATTTATTATATATATTCATCACAATAATTGTATAACGATTTTCAAGTAACACACAAATACAACTTGATACAGTCACAATGGAATTTTGTCACAACTATAGTCTACAGCACCGGGGCTTTTGGTGCCTATTGTTATATCAAAACATTCAGGAGATAGACCCATCAGGCCTCGCATTCTACAGCCCTGGAAGAACAACCCCTCTCCTATACACGACGAATTCACGAAAAATTGATAAATTTGGAGAAGATTGAAATATTAGCCCGGTGGGAGGGTGAATATTTGTGGAGCTTGGAGGTAGAAGGATGAAATTGGTAGTTCTCGTTTAAGAGGAAGGAGCATGTAGAAGAAGAAGAAAAAGGGAACAGAAGAGATATGAATATATATATATATATATTAGTTCGGTTCTGAAGTTTAAAGAAGAAGAAGATCTAGGGAAGAAGAGAAGGAAAGAGGGATAGTGAGTTCTCAAGGACGACTTGGAAGAGGAAGAGAGCTTAGGAGAGAGGAAAAGAAAATATTTATATGAGTTCGGATCAACCACCCGAAAGGAAAGTGGAATTGCACTGTGAAGTAAGTAATTTCTCCATGATCGATGTCCCGCCAACCAACCAAACTATACTTTTCCATATTTTTCTTTCGATGCTATTTTCAAATGTTTTCTTTAAGATGTAGTCGGAAATATTATAAGGTTTTCAGTAAATTGTTTGTAATTTGTGTTATCCCTTTCAAATGGCACCATGTGGATATCCTCATATAGCTAAGAATGAATACTTTGTGGTATGAGTATTTTATTATTGTGCATCATGTTCGTGATTTTACGGTTAACTCAGAGTGAATAATACATAATGGCATTCTAGAACTAATTTTGTTGTTGAATTAAATGGAAATATTGAATCAAATTGGGGCCAAAATTATGGCCGAATCTAAGTTTGTAGCAGGACAAGAAATGATAGTCATTTATTCACGGAGTAATCCAAGATAGAAGAACTAAATAAAATTATAGGCATAAATACAGTGGCAAATAATGGTAAGTGTAATGGAGATGTGAGCGTAAGGTTAAAAGAAATAATAAAGTAAGTAGGGCTGAAGACGTGAAAATCAGGGATCAGAATAAAGTAGAATTTGCTGACGACACTGAATAATTATAGAAGAAATTTAACATTTAAAAAAAACTCCGTAGAACTAAATATAAATGGGCTCGAGATTACGTTGGACGCCAAGCTTTATGAAATACATGAAAGTTGAAGGGTTACAAATAAGAATTTCTAGATAAAGAAGAAAGGGTCCAAAAAACAAACTAAATTTTTAAAATAAACAAAAACAGTATAGTTAATCCAGGATTTTCTGTAATGATCTTTTTAAAAAAATTGTTTATTGTAGCATCAACTGCAAGGTCATTAGCGAATGTGCAGGATTAGGGAACTTTTATCCATGTAAGGGTATCACAGTCTTAATCTGGATTTCATGCACTCTGTTTGAAGTTATTCTGTCAACCAGGATATTATGTTTTCATTTATTGCTGCTCATTGTATGAGACCAGAAACAGAATATTGGTGTTGGGCATATTGGCAGTGAAGTAAAACTATGTCGTGGCGTGCTTATAATCATTAAATATTAATAAATTAAATTGAAATATTAATAAAAAAGAAAACAATTTAATTCAATTAAAATTTAAACCATTATGGGTTAAAAATAAAATAAAAAATTAAACGTTAAATTACTAAAAAATAATTAATGTGTTTAAAGTTTGGGCCCATTACTTGCAAATGTCAAGAGAGAGTAATAATTTTCTCTAGGTATCTAGTGAAGGTAAAAACAAATCTTAACTTGAAATTTTTCATTATACTCAAAATAGCCACTTTTCTGCAGATCGTTGTTCGGGATGATGGTGCACCTCGTCCTTGGTCAGCTGCGGCCGCTGAAATAGTTACTCGTTGTCACGACGCCAACAATCAGCCATGTGGATTAAAAGATTCCTCCAGATAATTTGGCGAATATTCAGTAATGCTGCAGACTCGATACTCTGAACGTAGCGAAAAACTCAAAACTCTTCAAATAATGAATGAATTATTTCTTGTAAATCTCCTCACTTTTGCCTTTTATTAATTTTTCTCCGCCTTCGTCTCTCTGGCGAGGTTTAAAAGGGGAGAGAAAAACTTCTTGCTGGCTCGTGTTGACCTTTTCCGTCAAGGTTTTACGCGGGCTGCAGGTCAAATGTTCAGGTCGTAGAAGTGCCCCGGGATCATTGGGCGTGAAATAGGTGATTACTATTTTCATTTCCCCGGCGATTTTTCTAGGACACTTTCCGCAGCCATTTAGAAATTGTTTGTTTAAGGCTTCATACAGTGTAAAATTTCGTCTTTCACAAGAAGCCCGACAAAGAAAGTCGAGTAATTTTTTAAATAACTTTATTTATTTAAATAATTAAAAGGTCTATTGCAAACGAAAATATTTTGATAGAAATATCATATAAAAACTATTACGCCACGAAAGGTTTCGTCCTGTATAAATTAAATCGCCCTTTATTGCCATCAGTGTATTTAACACATTTTATTAAATGCCCGTATATTAATCATACAGAATCATATATTTATTATAAATATTTTATTTTATAAATAAAATAAAAAAGTAGGTAGGCTTATCTCACTTTAATGAAATAAAGTAAGAGGACAGCAAAATAATAAAACTAAAAATTTTAATGAAAAAATTTAGAACACTAAAATTAGCATGATCTATCGTTGCCTCTTGGAAGCCTCTTCTTGATCTTATACACATTTACATAAATAGATTATCTTAAATTAAAAACAGAAGACGAAAGAAAACATTCCATATGTACTTACTGTACACACATTACAACGCAAATGTAGTGTCATTTTTAACACGTTCACATTTTTCCCAATAAAACTATATTTCTGGCCATTTGACTGTGTTATTCATTTGAATGTAAAAAATATATGCCGCATTTCTATTAATATTATATGTGTTCATTTTCGGACGCACGCAAAGAAATTTGAGATTTGAAACAAAGGGGAACAATAATTGTTAGTAATAGTTTCACGTTTCGCGTATACTCACTATAGGAGCGAGTTTTCAAATTAGTCCTTTTCATACCACTAGCCATGTCTAGTTTTTATGTACATGAAATAGACTGAAACATCAGTTGCATAATCATTTGGCGGGAAGACCAGACATAAGTTGGCTAATCCTAAAACTGCTGCTAATAAAAGCTCGGAATAACAGCTAGGCTGAAAGTTTTAAATGGAGTCTTGAAAAGTGCTTGTTCCTAGTCTAAGGAGAAAGTGTACGATATACCGGATTTATTTGATAAAGTAACGACAGTTGTTAATATTAATTATTTAACGATCGTTTTCTGGTTCCCATGATGCAGGCATCCCTCGAACACCCATTCTCGCTGAATGTTAATACTGCCATACTTCTTCTTCCTTGGCTCTGCAGCCCATTAAGGGCCTTGGCCTACCAGGACGACTGCGGACTGTCATCCTACATGACACATTCCGAATATGGAGTGACACGTGGTCAGCGTATCAACTCTCCATCAGTCTTAATCCCAGTCTCCGTGACCATGACATCACAAACATCCAAGCCCATGCCAGGATTCAAACCCAGGACCTCTGGGTTGTGAGGCATACTGCCATACTTACTGTACTAATATTAGTATTATACAAATACTTAGGCCACACTCTAAAATATGTCAAAACTATACCGTCACTCACTGAGCAGTTCCCAAAGATAATTCCATGAAACGTCATGCTGGATTTCCTAAAATAGAGTCTGAAATATTTTCAAACTGTTAATTGCGAATCATTTATCACAGAGCTGCGCATTAATCCACTTGTCATTGATGTTGAAGTAATGTTCCACATTGACAGGGAGCTGAGCCCTGTGCTCCGTAAAAGTATTTCTCTGTGGACTGAAATATTTTCGCAGAGTCGTGAGAGCAGTGTGACTTAAATACGTCGACCCCTTTCCTCTCCGCAGCTCCTGAACGTGCCGTAGGTCAGTACTCTCCTTGGTCGGCCAAATGACCTCCTTTATAATGCCAGGCCCATGCTAGAGCTCTGTTTCGCTCGCACGTCACTAAAACACATCAAAACTTCCGGGGAACAGACCTCACCAGCAGTTAACTGGCGCTTACTCAATAAATAAATAAAAAAGAAAAGAAATTTTACTTCGAATATAAAAAATATCATCAATCTATATTCAATAGTTCACTTAGCTATTGTTGGATTCAGAACATATAAATATTACCATTTAAGATGATTGTAAAAGTTTTCGCTAATCGTGGTAGGCAGTATATGTCTTTGGTCGCTTTAAATCTAATAATATGACCAATATATCAGAAAATATTTAAAACAAAATTACATTTTGTAAATTTAGGTTATATTACACTAAGCGCCAAATACACAACAGGGGTAAAAAATGAACACCAAATTTTATAATTTATTAGAAAGTGATACCGAAATTTTTCTTATACTTCTATAACTCATCAGTACCGAAACTGTTATCTTCGTACAAGTGATGAATTTCCAAAGCAGGAATGAAACATTGTGTAATTTTGTATTAAATTGTTTCTGACTTACTGGTCATTTTCCGTAATTATAAAATTTATAATTATATGATCTTTATTGAAAAATGATTCATGTTTAAAAGAAATTAAATTTAATGAATAATTAAAATAATAAATAATTATATGCGTAATGTCTTTGTCAAAAATGGTGTAATTACGGCCCTTTCTTAAATTATTTAATTAGAACGGACGTTAAATATGTAATTATATAAATACTTCTCAGAAATAAGAAAACAGTTTTCCAATTTTTTGGGTAACAGGCTACATGAGGCAATAGCATAGGAAGGGAATTGAAAATGGTGGATGTGAAAGGTAGAGTAAGTTAACCAAGGGTTGACAAGGGCCCCGGGGCCATAGTTTAAGGATCCTACCCGGTGTTTCACCTGAAAGGGGTGCTGGGAATCCGTAGAAAATGTGTTTAAGGTATGTCGGACTATGGGGTACTATTTTGACGACTTTAACTATAACGGGTGATGAGTTTGCTATGGGGTCGCAGAATTCCCGTCTCCGAGTCTCCGCCAAGTTTTAGAAGGCAGTTGGCCGACTGATTCAATGAAATCAGCGAAAAAATCTTACCATATACCCAAGATCTTCGACCCCAGTGCATACACCTCCCAAAATAGATGGTTCCTCGGCATGTGAAAACCCAAAGGAGATCCCCGCAATCAATCTTGATAGGAATACCTGCGAGAGAGATCTCCCACAGGCATCCCTCGAACACCCAGTTACTCAAAAATCGCAATAAATGTTTCATTCAGAGCGAAAACTAACGATAGACCCGAGTAACACATCTTGAACTCGAACTTTGAAAACTAAATGCATATGCAGCTCAAGGGTCTTTTTAGTTGATCAAGCTCGACAACTCTGAGAGACCTTGCCAGTGTTCGACGTGTAAAACAAATGAAAAATAGACATTAATAACTCTATTTTTCATTTTTAGTATTATTCTCTTAATCATACAAGGAGATATCTAACTAGATCATTCTTTCAACAGAAACGTATTTAGACTAGGAAAGACAATTAATCAGCCAATGCTGTAATAAGTGTCTGGGATGATATCTACTTCAGGCATAAAGTCAATGCCTAATAAGAGTCTCAAGGTTTCTTTAAGAGAAAAGTGAAATGCAACTAATTCTATAATATTTAATGCCTATTAAATGAATCGCGGCGCATAATTATTCATGAAAATGTAAAAGTCTAAAATGTGTCGACGTTATAAATAGTATTTCTATAACGTCACTAAAAAAACTATATATCGCAACAAAACTACAAAAAATATATTTAAATACCGTTAAAAAGAGTGTGTAATAAGCAGCTTGAATGAGTAGTTAGTAGTAACGCTTGTCAAAGACTTACGGGCACGTTTTAGAAGCGTAAGGGTTTATAATTTTGTAATTCTCTAACAGCATTCATTAATAATCTTCCATATACCACTTAACTGTCGTTGAAGAAAACAGTTTACTGATACTAAAAAATTTATTTGTAAAGAAAAAGAGTGATTGAATTTCTTTAGTGTCCTGAAACATATTTGGGAAGGGATAAAGAGTTGTTGGGTTTCCACCTGGGTTAAGTGAAGCTTTAGCCACGACGTTTCGATGGCGGACTCAGCTGTCTCTCTCAAGTGTGAAACGGGGAGAAACCGAAGAACTGTTTATCCAGAAAATCTTCGATCTTTCTTATTTGGGAATCACTGAATTTTATGTATTTCAGTTCCATAGATTGAAGAGTATGGAGATAACTAAAAATCAATTTAGAAAATCTCGCAACAAAGATCTCTGTTGTATTTGCAACTAAAATGTACAAAAAAAATCGTCTTATAATCTAGCCCCTGACAGTAATGCATTTGATCAAGTTCAATATAATTTTCAATTTAATGTTGATAATAGCAAATCGCTTGCCTTAAATTATGTTTCATTCTGTAAAGCTTAGACCTTTTATACGTTTTCAACCATACCATCAGGGATGTTTCTATTAAATAATAAAACTTTAATTATAATTTCTTTCGTAAAAAAATGTACCAAACAAGTAATTAACAAATACATCTGTCAAGAAGCACGTGATCATTGGAAAACTTCACGGCATTATTTACATAAGACTTTTTGCTTATTAACAATTGGTAAATCTTGTACCTAAAGTGTATTTAGTCACAAAATTTTTGATGGGAGTTAAACAAGTCAAAGGAAGTAGAAATGCTTCAATTGACGCGTATAGCTAATTTGGAAGAAAGACAAGAATGGAAAAATGTCGAACAGACCAGGGACTCGAACCCTGGATCACCCGGGCAGGCGTTCTGCCATTGGGCTAATCCGAGTCGACGTCCAAGGGCCGATTCAACATCACCCCATGCGGTGTTCTAGTTCCTGGCCCGGTCGACATTTTTCCATTCTTGTCTTTCTTCTAAGATTAAGTTATTTTCAGCATTGAAATATTTTATATAAAAATTTGTTTCCAATTGGTTAATGGACATGAAGGTCATTGTAGTAAATTGTAAATTATATACCCAGTTATGTCTCTATTCTTCCATTTATTTTTGTTAGTCATTTCTTGAGTTAACTGTTACCTATCTTTCATTTGGCAGTTCAGATATGGACAAAGGATGAAAGTAGCCGCATGTAAGTAGAAAAATTCAAGATTCATTAATTGGCGAAGCTATGCAGGGCAAGTTTGAAAGCATATAAAATAATCAGGATAGCGATATACAAGAAATTTGTACACGGAAAGTTTCAACAAGAGTTGCCTAGCCCGTGTACCACTTTACAGTTTATGTTCTGGTCTTGACTCTACTGGAATGAGCCCTGCTACGGAAGAAAAGGATGATTACCAGCATAATTTGCTGTATAGAGAAAAACGCATAGAAGGGAATTCTTGGAAAGGCTTCGTGATTACACTATTGGACGCAACAAAGAAGGTTATTGAAATTCCCATTATATATAGGTACTTCTTGACGTTTAATGAAAGTGGATTAAGAAGTTAGGTGATGTCATTCCGCAGGTGACCAAAATTTCTGGTTATCTTCATACTTTTTGAAGTTATGGCTCATCATACATCAAGTGGGACAACATATGAGGTTAATTTACAATTGGTATGTTCCAAATTCGTTGTGTCGAAAAGCAGCTGCGACGTTTTAGGCAACTGTCGGTCGGGCCCGTATTGTGGGGTTCGTTAGGGATGATGTCAAGGTCGTCAGCTTACCTCAGGATGCTGTGGTCACCGTTAAGAGAGAGTTCGCCGCCGCCACTTTCTCCAGCACAAGATTGAAAAAGAGGGGAGAACAGTCCATACCCTTATATAGGTATGACATTTCCTTAGCAGCTTGTCAGCTGAGCACACGGTCCGAAAACAATTACGCAGCTCAAACCGTATCAAGGTTGCCGTCAATAGATATGCAGCACTGAGAAGCACTCGGCATTCTCTTCCAAGCACGTCCACGGCAAAGATCAGGTGTCTAATCAGGTCGTCTATGAAGTTGGTAGTCCTTTAATGGCGTGAGGCGTTAAGGTCAACAAAAGTGGCACTTATGCAGTATAAGCTGTTTTATGCCCAAATTATAACTGATATTAAAAACAAAACTTACTGATTCTCGAGTTGATTTAAATCCAATTTATATCTACAAAACTGCACATTACTGTACTTATCGTTGATCAATGTACAATTCCTAGTAAATTCATAATACGGTCTGTAAATTAGTGAAAAATGCCCTAAATGAATATGTAAGCTTACTTACGAATAATGAATCAATTAACGTCTGTTTTTCATAATAATTATATCGACTGAATTACAGACATAAACTATTATTTAATTTAAAAAAAGTTTCATCGTGAACTGCCTACAAGGGCATTTTCAACCGAAACGAAGTTGAAGTTGTAGGCAGTTCACGTTAATTTATACAGTTCAACTTCTATTTGTTTTTCAAAATTTAACACTTGAATAAATTTCCTGAGACGGTCCCAAAGGTAGTGTTAAAACGTCGGTTTGATTAAACAAACGTTTTGCCTATAATTTGGTCATAAATTTATTCCATTTACTTACGGATATATACTTTATGTAATAGACCTGAATGATTTTAATTTTTATATATTTGATTTAATGATTTTTATTTACTTTTCATAATAAAATTACAGCCTTCATAGATTAAAAAGCAGGTAGAAAAACGCATTTTTTCATATATAAAAACCATTATCATGGTTTTTCTATGATGTTGTGATTTCGACACAAGGTAAAGTATGTAAGATAGTCAAATTATTCATTTTAGCTTAAATGTATTTCTATTCAATAAATTACAGAATACTTTCGTCAGCAATTTTACTCGTAGTCTCTCTATCTTCTCCGTATACAATTCATTAATCAACAAAACTTAAGTTCAAGACAAAATGATGTGAACTTCCATTTAGTGAAACAAAGTCATCCGAGAACAATATTCAATTTCTGGGCCATAAATGATTAATTTATTTAACTTAATTATTAGTTCTATTTGATTTTGGAAAGTCACAATATTAGAAAAAATAAGAATTTTTAAAACATTTGATCATTATTCCTTATACCCAATTTAACTAATTAAAATATATACTTGATAAAAATAATAAATTACCTGGCTTGTCAATGATATAAGTGCTTTTATTATGTAAAATTCTTGCAATATTCTCGTAACTTTAAAAATATTTGATATTATTTGGATAGTATTAACGCACAAAAATATTCTACTGAATCCAAACATACAGAATTATCAATTATCTTTCCTGTGCGTAGCCTGAATATATTAGTATATTTATCTCGGAATGCGTCAAATTTATTAAAGATAGGAGTAATTTTTATTCAATAAATTGTTTTAATAATATATTAACAATCCTATCAATAAAAACTACACTTGAATCCATTCAGAATTTAAATACTGTAATTACTCATTTTAATGTTTCAATCAGTATTTTTCAATTGGAATATTAGTTCAAATAGTGTAAGGTGTACAAATTTTTTAAAATAAAAATACCTTATAAAAGTCTTTTCATCTTTGATTGATCACTTGATTTTATTTTGAATTTAAAAATAAATAAGAACACAGACAATAAGTAAGGGAACCACTGCCAACATATTAGAGTCGTATCATCTTATTCCAGTATTTTGGGACCACGTCATGCAAAAAGGTATATAATAATATACATTCTGGTGTTAACTACAAACAAATTTGTTTACAGAAAATTAGAAATTTAACTTACTAGTAATTTCGTTAAAATATAAATTATTTAATTTTGAATTAATAATTTGTATTGTTTACATATTTGAACTGATTAATTAAAATCTTAATAAATTATATTATAACGAAATCATTGGCATTTTAAATTTCTAAACACTGAAAAAAGGTTTTTGTCTGTAGTTTCCACCAGAAAAAAAATTATATATCTCTTTACCTGAACTATGGACGAAACGTTGTAACTAAAGTAATATGTATAGAGTTTTTCAATATGGGTGGGTCAATGTTGAAATGGAATAAAACAAGCTGAGTGAGAGGTATTAACGAAATTCTTTTTTATTTGAAAGGACATGCATGGGACTTTCAAATATAAATAATTTCATTACTTTACATTTCAAATCGACTCGCCCTTATTGAAAGACTCTATAGAATAATATAGTAATATGTTAACTTCTTTATTATTTCGTAGCTGCTTAAGGGTCTTAAACAGGCGCTTTTCACTAGATACTGCAAAAGTAATACTTCTATCAAACCATTTTCTAGACAGGATAACATCGTAAAAATTTTGTTTATTTATTTCTCTAACTCATAAAATATTAATGCGTTTAATCTAATAATAAATTAAATTTTTAAATATATAGGTGCTTTATTTTGTTTCGATTTCAATGCTCTTTTTTAGGTACAAAATAATACGCTCTAGATTCACACTGTCAGTAAATTAAACATTAATTCCTTGTGTTGCAAATGACTTGCATGGTAGAATAAAGTTATACATGATCATTAGGTCATACCTATTTAACATGTTGCTCTTCAGAAAGAAATAATTGCTGTGAGGTATAGAATAGACTATGTTTTCTGACATATGAACTAATCAAACGAAGTGTGCTTCGGGTCTAGCAGAAAATTCTTTCATATAATGGGCATTGACTTGAATTATTTTTGGAAGTATTAAGCATCTAAACGATTGAATATAACAGAATTGGTACACGCGTTTTCCGTATTCGATCTGAGGGATTGCCACAGTAATTTGAGCGGTCATAATAGATTTTGGAGTGGTACCTGGAAGGAGCTTGAGGCCGCTACTTCGCGGAGAGAAGTCTGTTGCAGAGCAAGGGAGGCAGACTACGCGCGCTTTATACCATCTATTTCCAGCCTACTCCACAAATACAAAATAAATGAAGCCGCCAGCTACCAGAATAAACGCTTACAATGAAGGAGAAACGCCGCCATCTTACATTTGGATAGTGGCGAGTATTGGTTGCCTTACCAAGGAAAGGGCACAAACGTATAAGCATTTGCACGCCGGTAAGGGAGCAGTTGATAACTAATTTAAATCGAAGTCAGGTTGAGCTCGCAACACAAATCGCGTGACATCTATTCGCAATAGTTCGTCATCGTGTTGAGCGAGTGCTGCCATGTAATATTAGCAGCCGTGAATCGTTACAGCAGAGGCCAGTTGTGACATCGTTTCGTAATAGTCTGATACGGTGCCAGACGGCGTGGCCCCTCATGGCAACTTGGCACCTCCATCCTCTCCAACAAATATACTCAGACTCCTTGCACTTGCGTCAATGACTCACGACTTAAACTGGAATTCACTCGGCAATTAATAACTCCCATCGGAAATATCTGCAGCACCTTTGCTCTTTCGAGAAGGACGCGCGTTATTCTTCAAGAGTTCCCTAGGCACCGGGAGACGGCGACAACGCCACACGGGCTCTTATAAACACATCGAAGCAGACTTCACCCGTATAATTGTATTCAAGATACTCTATACAGTAATTTACTGACGAAACATTCCATACGTAATATTTCCATTACTTTATAAATCCGAACTGAACAAGTATAACAGAATAAAATTATCAAAGACCTTAACTATATAAGATTTTCACTTTAATAGGAAAACTGTAAGAGGCGCAACCATTTAAATAAGAAAATTTGGGACACTCGTTGAGTCACTATTAATTACTTATTTAGATTATAATAATAATAATGTTATATTCCGTAGATCCTGTAGAGCAGAGGTTTCCCAAACTTTTTCTGCAATGGAACACTTCGCAAAAACAGGCATTTTAAAGTAAACCCTTGGCTTTTTGTTTATATTGAGTAATTCCTACTAGTAAAAATGTTTAAAACAATAATTATGTAGTAATATTTTTATATACTTTGGTGATTTTGGGGCCTTAAATTACATATCTTGTTGATTTCAGTAAAATATTTTTATATTGAATTCCAATATCCAGTGTGGTGTCCAGCCTGTTTCTGCACTTTGACTTGATTGCAGAATAATAAAAAAATACCGCTACTCATAAATAGGTTATAGTAAACTGAATAATAATTATAGCTTGTTTTGAAATTTTGGGATAATTTCCTCTTCTGACAAACTTGCTCGCCCAGAAATATTTGTATTTTTGTTTCAAGTTAGTCACTGATTAAATCAATCAGATTTTCTTAGTCACTTGCATTCAAGCTACTGGTTTAGACGTCACGGTAAATGTATTCTGAACCTAGGAATCATCCTTACTATTTTTCGGAAAATACTGCAAAATAAAAGTTTATTCAAACTTATGTAGGTGTTCTAAAAATATTTTTGGATCTTCATCATCTACTTTAACATTTAATAAATTGAAGTAATTAAAATCAATATGTTCAACTGATGAAATCCGAAATTGTATTTGTTTATCAAAAGGTGCAATATAATCTTATGTATTAAAAATTGTAATACCTGTTCCTTGTAATGATAGGTTAATTGCACTTAGTAAAAATATCTGCTGATATGTAAGTCTCATCAACCATGAATGATTTTTTAAAACTTCAACAAAATATTCTCCTGAATTATTTTGTGCCTTCCAGAAGACTATAACTCACTTCGAAGTTCAAAAAGTCTTAATAGTGCTTTACCTGTGAATTGCCATCTCGCTTCAGTATGTAATAAAAGCGCTTTGTGTTCACTACCCATTTAATAGCATAAAATTTGATTTAATCGGGGTTGAAGTGGTTTTGATTTTACGTAGTTTATCACTTCCACGGCTTCATTCGTAAAATTTTTGGAAATTTTTTTGTCAACAGTATTTAACCTAAAAACAATTTCAGATCCTCATTCGCTCCACTTGGTTTGTATTACTGCTTTTGTTGACTTACCTAACAAGACATAATTAATGTCTTAACAACAGCAAAATTTAGCCCCTTAAATACGGAGAAATTTTTTAAATGGATCATTATGATGAGAACCTGTTGAGAACCGCTGCACTAAATTGTGTAGAGAGTCTGCAATTATGCGCTGTTCCACAAACAAAGGTGTATAAGATTGGTTTATTTGTTGGGCATAGCTGCTCATTGTCAAGTTAAATAAATTTTCTGATAACCCTGAGCTATGGCAATCTCTATCTCACTCGTACAAGGAACAGGGTTTCTTAGTTTCGCAACGTTGTTGAATCGTTTCCGAAACAAGCTATAAAGAAAGAAAGGAGACAAATCATTCTACTTTCTCGCGTTGGATGCAAACAAAGTTTTCGTCATACCAAGTATAGTATTATAACAGGATATTATAATCCATAACACTTTGCGGAACACCTATTCAGGGTCCACGGAACACAGTTTGGAAAACCCGGCTGTAGAGAAACCTAGATTCAAAGATGTGGAATGAAACAGTGTGTACATTTCTTCCATTAATACTAAGTGTTAACTATTAGCAATCAATTCGTTATGCGTAATAATATTCTCCATACCGAAGAAGAATACCATAATATTTTAGGAACGACATAATTATACCTACATCGAAGAAGACTAGGGCTGGTAGATGCAATCAGTACAGGACAATTAGTTTAGTAACCCAATGCATGCAAAATATTAACGAAAATATTATATAAGAGGATGGAATGTAAAATGAAATGCAAGTTAGGAAAAGATCAGTTTGGTTTTAGGAAGAATGTAGGGACAAGAGAAGAGAGTTACATTGGTAGTTAACTCTACAACAAACTACCTTCAGAAATTAAAACACAGCTCCTAAGGTTTAAGAGTAAAGTGAAAAATTTACTGCAAAATCACTTTCTATTCTGTACATGAGTACTTGAATTTCACTTTATTGTAACAAATCTATTTTAAAATAATAAAACTAACTAATATATACATATATATATAACTAATATTTATTGCAAAGAAACATTAGGCTATGTTTATAGCACTTTAACATGTGCCTGTAGGCTTTTTAACTTCAAATTTTTAATAATTCATTTAGTCTATTTTATATGTAATATCATTTACCTCAATATAATTGGATTAAATAAATATAGTACAAAAAATACAATATTTATTCAGCATCTAATTTTAAAAGGCAGGATAAGAAAAAACAGTCCCACGTTCATGGCATTTGTAGATTTAGAAAAATTCTGATAATGTTAACTGGAACAAACTATTTAGGATTTTGAAGATGACAGGAATAAAATATCAAGAAAGAAGAGTTATCGATAACATCTACAGATTGCTGTCAGTAATAATTAGAATTGAAGATCAAGAAAGGAAGCAGAAATCAAGAAAGGAATAAGACAAGGATAGAGGTGATATAGGTGAGGGGGTGTAGCATAATAACTAGGGATGGTAGAAGGATAGTGGACATAGAGTAGGGTAGTACAGGAAAGACAAGCTTTCGCCAAAAAAAAGAGTGAGAGAGAAAGGAGTTTACTTACGGCTAATGTAATATTAGAAAATCATTACTAAAATTGTTTGTATGGAGCTTGGCGTTATATGAGTGAGAAACGTGGACTATAGGAGTTGCAGAAATGAAAAGAATAAAGCTTTCGAAATGTGGTACTATAGACGATTGCTGAAAATCAGATGGGTGGATAGAGTAAATAAACAGGAAGTTGTAAACAGAATAAGAGAAGAGAGAACAATATGGAGGACTTTGACCAAGAGAATGGATACAATAATAATAGGTTACGTTTGGAGACATGAGGGTCTTGTAAAATTAGCATTAGAGGAAAGTGTGTGGGGTAAGAACGGAAAAGAGAGGCCAAGGATGGAAAACGCTAAGTAGATTAGTGAGGATGTGGAATGTTTTAGTTAAGTATTAGAAAAGGATTTCGCAGAATAGGTTAGCATGGATTGCATCAGACTGAAAACAACAACGATAAACAATAATATTCTATAACACAAACTTATGAATAGCTCATATCTATTTACAGTCATTATGCAACAACATACAACGATGATTCGTATTTATAGTCATGCTGGCTATTTACATTATGGCTCAATTGAACATCTTATTGTTTCTTGTATAAATTCTTTTACTGATTACTGATTACTGATTTTTGTGGCAGTCAGTTAAATATGGAGATCCCAGAATAATGTACACCTTTCTGTGCAATTGTCAATGTTTTACCTTTTATGTATAGATTCTTTTCGTTTATAGAATTGTATAAGTGCCTATTTCTAGTTACAAATTACATTAATGAGTAAATATATTGGCACGACAGAGTGAAAGTACTCAATTTTTCAAGAGAGAATTATAAGCCGACGTTCAGGACTTAATAGATGGCGTTCTATAAATGTAAGAGAACGACAGGAGCTGTCTCGAAAGTTGCAAGCTTCGCCATATCTGCGAATTTGGAAATCTATGTAATTAGTTAACAATTTTATTATTATTATTATTATTAGTATTTATCTGCCTTCATTGGAAATAAATTATTACAAGAGCCCAATTATTCAGAAATAAAATTAAATTTAATAGGAAGAATTCAGTAATTCAATATTTATATTAATCGGAAAATTATGAAATAAACATCAAAGAGCTAATAAGTCAGTTGTTTATATTATTGAACACATTATAAACAAAGTTTCGTCCACAGATGTGGAACTTCTTCAGGTGAGGATATATGCAATGAAATTTCTTCTTTTGAATGGATGCACATACATACTAATTAGTAATTTATTATTGCACCTGAAGAGGTTCCATTAACGTCGTTCTGCTGTCATTAATATTTTCTAAGTTATTCTTATTAAATTTTATTTTAGACTAATTGAGCTGTTGTATTTACGTATTCTCGTCTCTTTAAAAATATTTATCAAAGTTTGTATTTGAATTTTGACGACAATGGTGAATTAAGTATTTGACTAGTGCTGCTCGTAAGCTTTTCTTAAGAATAAAAATTGAAGAAAACAGTCGAATGAAGGAGGAAGATGACAGGAGTAAGTGAGAAATAAACCAAAGATTTTGACAGTAAATATTGTAATGAGGCAGAATTTAAAAGGCCCAAGATAATTTTTTAAGATTTTTGCCACGTCTTGCGGACTTGTCACTGTAAAGAGGGTTGTTCGATGGTCGAAGGGGGAGGTAATTTATAGCTGTGGACCCTTTTGAGGTGCGGACAGTAAAAAGGGAGAATAGTAGCAGATGCGTACAGGGCTTGCGCGAAGTTACATGGTCAGGCTGACCAAATTTTAAATATAATACGAATGTAATAGTTGTCACCGCAGCTCCTTGGAGAGCAAATAAAAGCAATTGCAAATTATAAGCCACCGCCGATCGATGCAAATCATGAAGAAAAGTTATAGTACGACCAGATAAAAAAAAGTGAAGTGAAATTAATATTAGTGATTCTATAAAGCAGAGTACAGAGTGAATATTTTCAAGAATGTGAAGTGATCGTGAAGAGATAAATTCGGCGAGAAGCACAGAGACATCACCGCGGCCACATTATGCGCATTCAAAGATAAGGAAAAATTATTGATATAAACTTTTACTATTGTCACAAAAGAAATTGCCTATATCTCCCCACGATATTGTACCCTGGGAGAAAGATCTCATTCTATTTAATTAAAAATTTTAATTAAAATTGTACTCTTGTTTTGTCTTAAAATATATATCTAAAATAGTAAAACAATATAGTCTAATAATCATATAAAGACAATCCTTAATCACAAACCTATCATTACAATATATCAGGAATCCTCTATATATTTACATAGAGTTATGAGAAGTTTTGTGATCTGGCCGTTCGTACTAAAGAACGGTAAATGAATAAATCATGAAATATTATTTAATAATTTATGCCCTTCAGCCAATCTCCTGTGGTGAAGTGGTTAAAGACCGCTTGCTAGTACCACGAAGGTCCCTAGTTCGAATCCTGGCATGAGCATGGATGTTGTGTGTGTACCCAAACCTTGAAATTCCTTCAAAGAAAGGGATTCCCCAACTTGTAGGAGTCGCTAATTATCATTAGCAGTTGATACAACTAAGAAAAAAAATACCTGAAATTTTTCCAAAGAAAATAAATATTTTTCGACGACTACTTAAGGAGCTTCACTTTTACGCACACAACTTCTTTTATTAATAATATTTAATTAATATATGAGGGCTTGTTGAAAAATGATGCCTCATAATTTATAATGTGAAAATTCAGGAAACTTTTTAAATAAAACCAGTGGTGTAGTGCATTGAGGGGGGGGGGGCACTTTTTAGCGTGTGGTTCTTCCTGCGGACGCACTACGGTTGGCACCCCTTACCAAGTCCCTTACCCCCTCATCCGTGTTCCTTGTGGACACATCCACCCCCTTCCCCCTTTCGCCGGTCACCCGTGCTCTTTGCAGACACACTACATAAATCAACTAACGTATAATGCAAAATCTCTTCATTTATGCGTAAATACGAATATCAACTGTCGTAAGTTTTGATAATTAAAATTAACAGAATAATAATAATAATGTAAATATTGTCAAAATAAACAGTCCTGTTTAACATTAATCAAATGTTCACTGTATAACATTTCAGAAACTTTTCTGGATTTTTAATTATTATTATGCTTATTAAAAATATAATTCAACTATCATTTTGCCTGACAGTTACGTACTATGTGTATTTACAGTGCTAAGTAAATTATGTACTAAATTTTAAATTATTCGATTCGATATTAATAAATTTTGGTTAGGTCACAACTTTTCTGTTAGCTACGAGTAACTCAGTGAAGAAAATAATAGGTATACATCAGTAAAAAGTGTTTAGTATATATGAACTTCGAAATAATCAATTAGGAACTCTACTTTATTTAACAAATTCAGTCTTTATACTATTATCATAGTAATAAGAGTCAAATAACATAAATAAATATAATTTTTTATTATAGTAGGATTAAAAGGATTTGTACAACTACAAACATTAAAAACTTATCAAGAATTCTAAAAATGTAAAAAAGAAAACCAACAATTAAGTAACATTGTTGGTCAAAAATTTAACTTTCAATTATAAAAAAGAGATATCAGATTATTGATTTATTGAATACAACTTTCGTCAAGACACATCATTAATAATTTTAAAGAACGTTTTAAAAATGCTTAAAATAAAATTTTAATAAAAATAGAATATTATAATAAAACAATTAAATGTTTGATTTTTTGTAAATGTTTTTTAATAAAACAGTAGTATTTATATTCTGATATCTCATAAAGATAAATTAGATCATAGTTGGGGCAATAAATAACTCAAAAATCCATAAATTTTAATGTTTTTTTCACCGTGTACCTTCTCGCTGGAAAATTATTTTCCATAACTTTCTAAAACACATCAAACTCTCATATTCTCACATTTTTATAGTGTCATTTATAGAGGAGATTAAGATTATCGAAAAAAATTAACAACTTAATGGATATAAGAGGTGTGAACGTAGTTTTACAACCAACTTTCTTAGAATGACAATAGTGAGGGTAAAATAAATAATAGTAATAATAATAAATAGTAATGATAGGATTAATGTTAAAAGGGAGTGCTATAATATGAAATTCAGTGCATAACTTATATAATATAGTCAATACACGTTGTACGTGACCATAAGACAAAATAAGAGATAAAATTATTTATTTATAAAATATAATAGTAATTATAAATTCATATTAGTTTCTGAACTGTTATATATTCTTCATTCACTTAATATTAAAACCAAGACAGTTTCTTTTCCCAATATTAACAGTCTTATGATTCAGGATATATGATCTTATAGTTTTAAAAATTCATATTCAGCCTTTTTTTGTTCAGATAGCTTATTTTTAAAATTTAATTAACTCCAACCTTACTTAGTAAAATCTATAATAATTTTATTTCTGTGACTAAATTAATAGATTAGTCCTTATATGCCTCTTGAAGGTCTGCATCAGAACCGATATTAGTTGTATTTTAATTAAAGTTTACTTAAATGCTTGTATATTTTTTTTGATGTCCAATTTTGTACATTTTTATAACTATTTTGCCGTTTAGGTTAGTTAACAATGGATTTTCCTTCATTTCAGCCTACATTTACAACTTCAACAGAAGACCACTTGCGACGTCACAGGGGCTGTTTTGTTTAGTAAGTTCCATCTACCTGATCTATTAAGGGGAATGGGGAAGGGGAGAAGGGTCCGAATTTGTCCGCTACGGACCACGTCCGCTGGAAGCGCGACGCCCTTTTTAGAGAGGGCAAAATTTCACAATAAATAGTAATAAGTTTTAATCTGAACCCTGTTCAATGCACAATAAAAATTTTATTGTTACCGAAAAGTTGTTTAGAATTTCTGCAAATTTTGGAGTCTTTTTAATTTAAATACCTAAATAAAGGGACGGCGAATTTGGCCTACGCCCCCATACTACCCCACTGAATAAAACTTTTTTTTCAACATTCTACATCTTTATTTCTCAACATTGACTGCTTGGTGACGAACATATTTTTCCCAACGAGTGAGCAGTTCCTGTAGAATGTTATAATTTATTGACCGAGTCCCAGAGTCACGTCTGCTTGCAGCACTTCGCCACTATCAAAGTGAACTCCTCAAAGTCCCAAGGCGTCAGATTTTTGGCGCAGCGCATCGTGCGCTCATTCTGAAAGAGAGGATGTGGTGCTCCATGTGTGGACGAACTCTTCGAATTCGTGCTTTCAATTTTCTGAGGGTCTCACAATACCTTAAACAGTTTATGGTAGTGCCTTTAGGCATGAATTCCAAATTCACCGCACTTTGAACATCCCATAAACACTGTGAGCATGACTGTCAGATGATGGCATAGTCTTGACCATTTTAGCGTCTGTGATCCGCGGTGGCGGAACTCAATTGATGCTCTCTTGATTTCTCTGTCAAAATGTTGAACCCAGCTTTCATCACCTTTGTCAAAGTTGTTCAGGAACCTATCAAGCTCAAAAGGTAAAAATAATAATTCTGCACACGTTTCCGTGACATGCCACACTTAACTGAGAGCCGTGTCTGTGTTATCCAACGATTTCCTCTGATGATATCATCAACCCGTTTCTCGGTGGCGTCGGTCGACGTACGAGGTTGTCGAATCCGAACTCTGTCACAGACGTTGAGGTTAGCACCACCCTTTCTTTCATTACGAGCACGATCAAACCAACGTCGATATAATCATATCATCAGCTTTCACTTCTATCGATTTCAACGTGAAGCACATTTTCTGCTGTTAGAAACTCTATTACAGTTCGCACCGACATAGTTTCGTTACATACTGACATGGTTTTCTTTATTACAATTAGGCTGCGAATGCCAATTTTGATCCTTTACCCCAGTTCCGGGCTAATGTGCCCTTGAGAGGTGGTTAGAAGTATTTATATTTTATGTGTAATTAGCGTATAGTGGAAAAATCTTCTTCGTCTTATTATTTGGTATTACAGCCCGAGTGGGCCCTAACCTCCTCCATGGCTCTCCTCCATCCTACTCTATCTATTGCCAGCTCCTTCAAATTCCTTATTCCAAATCAATTCACGTACGCTCGAACGCAATTCTACCATTTTGTTCTCCGTCTACATCTTAATATAGTTTAGGGGAAAAATAATTAGATAAAACCCCTACGTTACAACCAAGAGAGGAGTATTATATCTTAGTTATTTACTCCAGTGTTTGTGATTACAGAATTATACTCCTTGGGAATTTATAACTCTTCTACCCTCGAGACTTTTTTACCAAGGATTTTAAGGTTTGGATAGATTTTGCTAGCTATTTTTAATCGTTCGTAGAATTTGGTTGTTAGTCTAATAATTTAGTCTCTAATATTATTATTTTTGGCTTGCCTGTGTAGGTCGAATGTTCTGGTGGTAATTATTTTATTTAAGACCCACCTTATACATCTATTTTGAATTTTATGGAGGATGTTTACGTGTGTTTTAGCTGATATACAACAATTTTGGCAGCCATAGGTTAGTATTTGGTCTGAGCATTATGTTTATTATAGTAATCTTATGACGTTTATCTAAGTGTTCAGTCCTGAGCAGGGGGTACAGTATTTCAATTACTTTTCTGGCTTTCTTTTTGGTATCTATTATATGATCTTCTAAACGTTGTTTACTGTCAATGAGGACACCGAGATACTAGCAAGATTTTTGCTACTGAATTGTAGTTCCTTCTATTTTGAGGTTAGGGAGTCCGGTCAACGGTTTATGACTTTTCACTGCCATGTTTATTTAACCCAAATTAAGCTGGGAATGTCATACCGAATTTTTTCTCCACAGTACTTGCCCTTGCCAGATGGGTTTTTTATTTATGATTTATTATATTTGGCTTATGTGGGGAAAATGAAGTGAAAACCCCCTATATTAAATGACTAGAAACAGAAGTTAGATTTTTAAATATGTGCTAGATCACATAATAAGGCTTCTAGGGAACTTATATATGTCTTCAGCTCTAGGGACCTTCATTCCTAGAGGGTTTAGATTGAAATATAATTTACTCGCAATTTTTATCGGGTTGTAGAATTTTTTTGGAAAGTTTGTAATGAAATTTAATTTTGCCTCTGCATGAAGGTCTGTAGTTCTAATAGAAGTGAAATAGTTTAGGGCCAACCTTAAACACCTGTTATGTGTTTTTTTTTTGGAGGATGGACATATTAATTTTTATCTGCTTTGCCCCAAATTTGGTAGCCGTCAGTACGGGTTACAGAACGGTTTTTATGATTGTTATTTTTGGTCGTTTGTTTAAATGTTTAGCCCTGATACGGGGCTACAACTATTATGTTACACGCTACAATTCGGAGCCCTCTAGTGGCAGAGGGTTGCAATTTGTGTCAGCGAAGCGGGAAGGTCGACCGAGTAACATGAATGACATATAATACCTCAACCGATATTGAGAACAAAATAAAAAAATCGGAGACATTACTTTTTAGAACTCTCTCGTATATGGATTATGGAGTACACATGTGCAAAGATATTATATCGAAGTAGGATGAATTGATGCTAAAAATAGTAATGGAATCCTTTTGACTACATGATATATATTAAATAACGTAATCATAATAAGTGGCTATCTCTTAGAATACAGTTTAGCAAAATTAACTTTTCTTATTATGTCAATCAGATTGATTTCAATGTGTCTTGTAAGTATGAATAAAAACTGCGTGTGCGATAATGGGAATTAAATTCAGAGTTTAAAATTATTTTCCCGGATATTTCCCTTTCTAAAACCTTTCCGAAAACTTATATCGACGGCACATCAAACTGAATTTGGCAAAGATTTGCAGCTGTCTAACTTTTAATTCGTTTACATTAATATTCCATAATTTCCGTAAACCCGATAGTGGAGCCACAGTTCGTGAGCTGGCAAGACGCCGAATGACGTCTCATAAATAAACACACAGAGCCATTCTACGAAGGCTGGTCAATAAATAATTATTATAATTTTTATTTTCATAATTCATTACGCAAAAAATTATTTAAGATTATATTAATGTATTATATTGCATAAATTTCAGTGATTTAACACCATTATTGCGACACTTCCGTCAAGTTCGAACATGTTTTCTTTCGCGACCTGGAATGAGACTAATTTTACAACAAGCAGACGCGTTTCTTTCCACAATCATCATTGTTCGGGAAACGTGTATCATTTCTATCTTGAACTTAATATCTATGAGCAAATCTTCGGCATCAGCAACAATGGTGATACGAACGTTATGGAAACAGATCAGTACGTCATTCCAGCAGACAGTTGTACACTTTAAGGATAACGTGCTCTATGGTGAATGATAGCGCACATCCCATAACTTTGCGTCATTATTTTTAAGTCCAAATTTAACATCACGTGCGATTTTTCACTTCCCCGATGTTAAGAACCGCCGTACATAAATTTCAATTGACAAAGACATAGGCTGTGCCTTTATATGTATTTCCATTCAGTAAATGAAACTGAATATGCTTCAGATTAACGGAACAGACACAATACTGGAGTAAAATCAATTTTACTTGTCCCGCGTATTAATTACATATGAATATTACAAAGAGAAGTGCTTAATAAATTATACGAATTAGATTACAATCATTTAAGATGACCCATCACATATATATAAAAGCCTTACATGAAACCATTTTTCCCATTATTTGGATTATAAATTATAAAATGTAATAGATCACAATAAATGTAACAACTAGGATAGTCACATATTGAAAATTGCCATTTTGATAAAAAAATTTCAAAAAAATCTTTAAATTTAATCTTTTGAACGCGCAAATATATACTTATAAAATTCATGCTCTGCACGTGTTTTTCGCTCCCAAGTTAGCTTTTTATGTAACTAATTATTTTATACCTTTAAAATAGCATATAAATACGTATAACCATCCCCACTTTTTTTTCACTGAAAGTGTTAAAACTGCGTTTGTTGAATTTTTGAACAAACTGCGTTGATTACTTAACAAAAATAATTTATATAAAAACAATTTTCTTTCTTAGACAGTTAACTCCTCTATTTTTACATAGTCATGAGAGCATCGATTCCACAGGAATTTGTAATAATGCATCCATGTGAAAATAATTTTGCTTCTCTGATTATGCGACTACCCTGCCATCTGTTGCAATACATTGAGAGCACATCACCTAACCAACGATATTCTTAAATGCAATACTATTTTATAAAGTTAAAAAGTATTATTACACTTTCTCATAATGTTTACAACATTATTCCATGACACATTCGCTCTCTTATAGAAATTCTATTGTTTAAGTATTTGAATTACTGTGAAATGCTTTCTATTTTATAATCGCTGATCTCTCATGAACGTTGTCATGGTAACAAGAAGGGACTAGAATGATGTACCAATATTGGAATGAAAATTGTATTTAATTAACTACCGAGGCCTGTTGTGCTTAGTTCAGTTTGACTTTCGGATTGTGAGCGTAAACCACAAATTGAACACTGCTTATTTCCGCCTCATCTAGTTTCAAAATCCGTGTAATCATTTTTAATATTCCCAGATGGGTAAACGAAAATATCAGGGTAATAAGAAACAGAATAATAATAAGAGTTCGAACAAAATTATTAAAAATGCAGGAAGTTACGACTCAGTCTTTCACATATCTATAAAAAATCTCTTCGAAGATGTTTGCGGATTTAAAATTACTGACATATGCAGTTGGGAAAATTTCATAAATCTTTTATACAAACCAACAGATCCAGCGTCATTAGGCGTTCTAAGAGCATTGTTTGGTAAGGTGATTTGTTTACAATTGTGTTGAAGTATAATGCCCATGATGAACTGTATAAATTGGACTCAAATTAATGGCAGCCCAATACGCTTTGAAATGTATGCATGCTCATGTTATGTGCTTAGGGGTTCTTTCATCTGAAAAGAAAATGCATGATGCATGCCATGTGGCAAATTAATATGTTAGGTATTATATAAATGTATCTCAATTGAGTACCTCATAATTATGAAATGGTTGAAGATTAATCAAAGGAATGTGGTGTAAATGTTATAGCACTAATATGAAAATCATGCAATTGCTACAATAAGAGTGATTCCGAATGTGAAGTTATTTTGTATTTATTTTTAAAAAGTCTGAACTGGGCTTAATGATACTTTTTAGTCAACAAACTTATTTATATTTTTCGTCAGAAGGATTTTAAAAAATTGTACTGGGTCTGCATGTAAACCTATGACAATTTGTCATGCTAATTGTATTTTCAGTAATGAAGAATCAAATTCTTCATTAAAGTAATTTCAAACTTAATAACTGATGCCTAAGCAAGTTACATTTTATTACTTATCGCATGTAATAGTTGATTTCTCTTTCATTTCAATATGTAAGGTAAAAGGGTTAGACTTTCTTTTCTTGATTCTGATTCTTAAGTTTCAAATCTCAGGTGCAGCAGTTTTAATTGCTTTAGACTCTACTGTCTGGCTTTTGACTGGGTTAATGTGTGAAAGGTCAAATTTTATTTATTATATGTAATACACTACTCCTGTACAAAGAAATTAGACAAATAAATGAGAACTTTTAACTTTTGGTGATTTCATCAAAATACTGGAATATTAAAGGACCTCAACTGTTTTTAAAGAACATCACAACTTATTGTTAAAAATTTGGATTATTTGATGAGGTTCTACATTTTCTCTTTCCTGTGTTAACCTTTTCATACTACATTTTACTCTTTTAAAACCCTGTTTCACTTATTACAGCAGTTACACTAATCAAATATATTTAAAGGTTTTTTTATAAAAATCATTTTTAACAGCATAACATTTCTGTACATATTTACAGTTTCTTGAAACATTTCCTCAGTCAATCACGAAAATTATTTGTCAGGTTTCTACAGTATAAGAAAATCAGACATTTAAATGTGAATTCTTACTTATAATAAACTACAATTTTATTAAGCTTAATAAATCATTACTAAAAATTCCAAGTGGAGAAGGGAACAATGTCATACTTCCAATTTCAAATTTATATCAATTTATTATTTCATCTGAAACAAAATACTGTTGTTTTTCTGGATGATTAATTTATTTTTTAAATTATCTGATTATTAAGCTACGTAAAATAAAAGCATGCATATCAATAAAAATACTTTGATACTGTAAACTGGAGCACACTACTAAGGATTTTGAAGAGGACTGTAATAAAATATTGAGATAAAAGAGATTCATAACCTCTACAGAAGGCAGGCAGTAGTCTTTAGAAGTGAAGGGCAAGAAAAAAAGGCAGAAATCAAGAAAGGAGTAGGACAAAGATGAAGTCTGTCACCCATGCTGTTTAACTTATATATAGAACAGGTGATAAAAAAAAATAGTGGAATAATAAAGGGTGTTAGATTCAGAAGGGATATTTTGAGGGAAATAAAGAAACTCTGCATAATAACTAGGGATTATAGAAGTGTTGCAGGATAGGATAGTCCAGAAAGGGTTTCACAAAAAAAGGAATTTACTTACTGCTAATACAAGTATGAATGTTAGGAAATCATTGTTAAAAATGTTCGTATGGTACCTGGTATGAATGGTAGGAGTTGCAGAAAATAAATTAATTGAAGCTTGAAACGTGCCTTAGAAGAATGATGAAAATAAGATGGGTTGATAGAGTGACTAACCGGGAAGTTCTAAGAAGAATAGGCTATGTTTTGACTCACAAGGGTCTTGTAAAATTAACATTAGAGGGAAGTGTGTGTGGCGTACGAACAGAAGGGAGACAATGGTAGAATATGTTAAGTAGATTAGGGAGGATGTGGTAGTTATGTAGAAATGACAAGGCTTGTGCAGAATAGGGTGGGATGGAAGGTTGCATCAGACCAATCAAAGGACTGATTTCCTCAACAATATATCAATAAATTTTATGTTCTGTTACAATAGAAACCCAACAAAATTGATGACAGATGGAGGGAATGTATCAGTCAGACATCTTTAAAAGGGTACAAATGTGCACAGAAACTGGTATGCTGATAAATATTTTTTAAAAAAAGGTTTTGGGTATATATATATATATATATATATATTACTTTATTTTAATCTCTCTTACTTTCCTTTATATTCCAGTTGGTCTACTGAAATGCTTGTTTGTATTATCTCATTTATACTGGTTGTTCTGTTTTAATATTTGTTGAATTTAAGTGTGCAGAACTCAGTTATTTTACTTTATTATATCATTTATGTAATTGTATAGCTTATTGTGATTATAAGACATATTGCATGTTTCTATAGTGGATATGTGAAATTGGGCTGTAAGTAAAATTTTCAGTTAATGCTAATGCTATCATAAAGTGTCTTGATGCTGATTTATTATGAAATATGTTTGTAAATGTATCTAAATAAATACTGGTATTATTTACATGAATGATTTAACATTTCTTCTTATTATTAGCATTGTGAAAATAAGTTTTCTTAATGTTGTTTGTATTGTGTATATGTTTAATTTAAATTTATTAAAAATTTGTGGTATACAAATATGTTTTACAAAACATATAACTGTATTCAGTTACTTAGTCAGAAATAAAATACTGTTATAAATTTAACTGATTGTCTTCTTTTCTTTTTGTCTTTCATTATACTTTATGTAGAATTTGTTCCTCAGCTTTTTTCAATCCAAATTCATGAACAAGTAGTGTATATTATTTTGTAATAAAAAGAACCAAATGCATCCCAGTGTAATGAAAAGTGTCAGTTGAAGAGCAATTGTGGGGGAAAAAATACTGGCTATCATTATATAAACTTTATGTAAGAACAAAGAGTGAGAAAAAGGAATATTGTTATAAAGCTCTAATTGCATCAATACAATCTGTAAAGTGTGGAATGAGGGCCAAATATTTTAATGTTTATCTTATTAAAAAAAAAGGATGATAGCAAGAGCATGTGTTACTTCTTGCAGAGAACAAATGGAACATATTCTATAAATATGGCACTAAATTAATTAAATCTATTTTAGGAATTTAATTTGGAATCAGGGTATAAAATAAGAATATTGAAGATGAATCATATAGCATTCAATCAATTATTAATACTAATTTGAAAACCAAGACCAGGAAGAAAGAATCAGTGTAGCATTGCTGTGAAGTGATGATTCACATTTTGTTCAAAAAATTAAGCATTAGAATTTGTTACAAGAGTACAATTTATTTGGAGGAATGAAAGAAGTAAACATTCTGAAAAGAAATATATGAATGTTAATATAAGAGGCAAGTAGCATTGTGATATACTAACTATAATTACCAAAGTCAGTCACAGAATAGGGAAAAAGAATGCATAAAATAATTCAAATAAGATAACTAAAATGTGAATAAAAACTAATGTTCAAAACAATGAAACACAAGTGCTTTTGGCTGGATGGCATTCACATCTGTTTTCTTTCACAATTTAAAAACTTCCATGTATAGTTAGGCTTTATATTTTTCTTCAAACCATTATGAGCCCACTTAAAGGACATGAGCCTTTAGCAAGATACATATATTTAAATTATGATTTTAAATCTGTTCAAAGATGTACAGGGACTGTAGTACAACTACTCATGTGTGTGCAGGAAAGTACTTGCTGACTTCACAGTGTTGATTTAAAGATATGGCACAAATGTCAGTTCATGGACACAATCCAACAAAGTAAAGGAAATGGTACTACAAAGGAACAGGCAGGAAAAAAAAGAATATATAGTTAATGGTTGTGGGAAAGACCAAATCAGATTTCACTGGGTTGGATAGGCAGGAGAATGCCAAATTTTTAGAGGGCCAAGCACTGCACCTTGTGCCACTCAAATATATATCACTGCATGCTGTTCAGTCAAACATTGTCTTGAAGAAGGGAGCTTAGACTAAACAATTTGAGGCTTTCTTTTTTCTTGGCATTAAAAACTGTATTCTTTCTCTCTTTCTTATTCAAATGAATTAATCATATGTAGAAAGATAATGATATTTTGATTTGTGACAAAATAACATTGAATAATAGGATAATGTGACAATGTAGAAATAACCAAGAGCTGTTGACTTACCTTAAAATGATAATAAACATTGTCAGGATGGGAAACAGTAATGTGTCAAAATTACGAAGACCTGAGTCATACTGTTTCTCAGACTGGTAACACCTATTACCGATTTAATGTAAGTCATTGGCCCTCTACACCTCTTTAGTATCTAAATAAATTATATATATTAAAAACATTAACTACTTGGTCCCCTCAGCAAATAAGACTAACATCTCCAAAAAATGTCACCATTTCATGTTTGTCGTTAAATTTTTATTTCTTTTTCCTATATGGATCGAGTCGCACAATTATTGGACATCTGACATAACTACATCCAATGATGACTTGCACAATTTATAATACATTTTCATAAGCAGTTTGAGTAATATCATTACTGTTTCTGATATTGTTAAAAAGCACTAGATGAACAGTAACAGATGCTTTAACATTACTTTTCAACCCCTTCTGGTCTTTTTATCTACAAACACATGTATAAGAGTTACTACAGAAATTGAGAGTCATTTACATGAAAATAAAAACTAGATTTATAATTTGCTTCAGAGTAAGGTAAATTAGTAACTTTATTCTTTATGATCTGAAAATAAAATAAAAAGTATCAAAATTAAATATATATATTGTATGATAAATGATTAAATTTAAACATGTTTCTTAGGTTTAATGATGGTACTCGATATCCCAGAGGAGAGAGGACTATCAGAAATTGACATAAGATGGGGTGATGAAAATGAATGCACATTTCCTTTATTTAATATTATTAAACCTTTACGTCTTGAGTGGATGTGTGTCATATTTCTTATTATGTGGATAGGTAAGTTCTGCAGCATTTAGTTTAAATTCATTTACTAATTTATGAATAGAATACAAGATAGTGTATCTCAATTTTGCTCATTAAAATTATACAAATATATTTTGCAGCAAATATAGGACTGCCATCTTGTATATTTTCCTACACACCAAATTATATTGATCATTTTGTAAAAAAAGAAACTAATAACTTGCAAATAATTGAAAACTTCTGGTGATTGTAAAATTGAATTATTGTGGAAATTCTCTGAACAAGAAGTGGAAGAATAAATTCCACTAATTAAAAATGAATATATTGGAACCTCGTGTTTCAAATTTAGTTTGTTCCCAAAGGCCTGAAGTTTGAAAACTGAAACAATTTCTGCTAAAATGATCATTGTAAAGTAGATTAATCTGTTCCCAGACCTTGTATGACAAATTATTCAACCTTTTACAGGTGGAGAGAAATTTCTTGTGCATAAATACAATGTGTAATGTTCTGCTTTGAGAGGAGGTAGACTTGTGCTCAACCTTTATTAGAGTAACTTTGTATTATAATAGATATCCTGAAAACATTGCACAATGAAACAAATTGTGTTCAGTTTAGGATGTGTTGTATGTTAAAGAAAAAAATCATAAATGTTAAGGGATGATAAGTTCTGGGTGGGGTAAAAGTACCTTGGCACTGTCTGTATATTCTGTTACTAAGAATATGATGAATACTTTTACAAATGCTGGTTGCCACAAGATAACTGTTCTTGTTACTCTTTCTGTCATTCTTCTACTGTGCATCCAACACACCATGCTATTTCTCATGACCTTCCAGACCAATGCTTTTGCCCAGATACACTATGTAATTGGCTACTTCTGTGGGCTGTGACTCAAAATCACATTTACCCTTGCAATACTTTTGACTTGTTCAATATTCAAAATATGGTATGACAACTGGGACAATTTTTAGTTTGAAATTTTGTTCGACTACCAATTCATTTCTAAGGGAGACACTCAATAACTAAGGTTTTTCTGTAAATGGTAAAAGTCTTCATTCTGATGGGGGGAAATAAAGAAGGAGCTTTCATTTTGTTCTATTCTATTGTGGGTCCAAAAAACAATGAATCCAATCTATGATGCTATGAGCCACCTGTATTTTAATGAAGAATAAACATTAGTCAATTTCAGAGGGAGAGCCCTTGGATTGTAAAATTTCTTTTTGTCATAAATTTTTGTTTTGGAACCAGTAATTTGTTTTTACACTTTTCACCATTCATTGAAAACAAATTTAACTTCAATAATATAATTAACAACTTTTTGTATGCTAATATACGTCTCTTCCTAATTACTGCATTTCCTGTCAATATTGTTCTGAAAATGGGATTTCATTTTTTCTTCATTCATAAGATGTAATGCTATAATTTAATTTAATTAAAAGTTCAATTTATCTCACTATTGGCTAATTAATTTATTTCACATAAATCCTAATGTTAAGGCAATGAAACCCTTCACATTTAATTATTACACTCCTGTTGGTTGTACAAGTGTACATTTTGTTTATGATTTGGAAGTACTTTCATCATGAATATATAATTGACTAAATACTTAATTTTATTTACAGGAGCAATTGGAATAATGCTTGGAATGTTTTTCAAAATTAGTTGTGCAGCATTTTTAGTTCCATATTGGTATTTATTTTTG
The DNA here is from genome assembly GCA_034510155.1 of Eucriotettix oculatus. Taxonomy (NCBI): domain Eukaryota; kingdom Metazoa; phylum Arthropoda; class Insecta; order Orthoptera; family Tetrigidae; genus Eucriotettix; species Eucriotettix oculatus. Next base: position 45,453,294 of record CM067377.1, on the reverse strand, counting down.
TTGGATAAATCATCTTGGAACAATCACACATACTTGTATGGCTTGGTTGGAATTCTTCTTCTGGTATCAAAAGCAAATTATTATTGGTAAGTTGTGAACGTGGGAGGCGAAGCAGGTAATGTTTTCATTTATTTGTAGGTTACACTAATTGGAATAATAATAAAATGTGTATTATAAGAAATAAAATAAGTAATAATTTATTTTAGGTCAGTGGATATAATTATTGGCAGAGCACCTGCAAATCAAACTATTCCTTTGTGGAATTATACAATCCTCAGGTTTCAACTTTTCATTCTTTACTTCTATGCAGGATTAAAAAAGCTAGACTCTGATTGGATTGAAGGATATTCTATGACAAATTTGAGTACTCATTGGATATTTGAACCATTCAAGTAATTATTTGCATGATATTTAGGTTTATATGAGAAAATAATTCATTCTTGAAACACAAATTTTATGTTACAGATTTGTATTAACCACAGAGCAAATTGACTATTGGATTGTACATTTCTCAGGCTTCATTTTAGATTTAACTATTGGATTTTGGTTGTTTTTCAATAGGACAAGACCATATGCTATGTTCTTCTGTGCGTCATTCCATATAATGAACTCAAGACTTTTTAGCATTGGTAATTTGAAATTGATCTTTAACATCATTCTACTTCTATATTACACAAGAAAAGTCTCATGTTATATATGACATAAAAATATAAGACAGTTTCATGTAAATGTCCATGTGGTAATGTTGACCATTGACTATTTTTATGATATTTGATATAATTGGTCCCTATATAATGTAGAAGTTATAGAAAATAATAGGAAGTGGGCATTCCAGACATTATCTCAAACATGCAATTACTTTAGTATTAACATTTATTAACTGCATTTATAATTATATATGATCCACATTTTGATGAAGTAAAAATACATAATTTGAAAATAAAAAAAGGGATATCTTGCTTGATTGCTTCTACTTTATATGAAATATGTAGCTCAGTCACACAAATTTCACTCTAACAGCCGTTAAAAGATTTTTAACTGTGTGGCAAAAACTTTATGTTGTATGCAAATTAACATAATGATAAATAAAGTATGTGGCATAGGAAATATATATATATATATATATGAGATAGGAAATGACATTGTCATGTTTATAAAACAATTAATGGGGAAAGGACAGAGAGATAGAAAGATGACTTACCTGAGGTTCATAGATGGTAGACACCTTGTGAGGTTTAGAGAACTTGAATTTCGGAGGCACCGCCCCCTTCATCAGAAAGTTTGATGAAGGGGGAGGTGCCTCCGAAAATTCAAGTTCTCTAAACCTCACAAGGTGTCTACCATCTATGAACCTCAGGTAAGTCATCTTCTTTCTATCTCTCTGTCCTTTCCCCATTAATTATATATATATATATATATATATATATATATATATATATATATATATATATATATATAATTTATTTGTAATTTATCCTTAATGGATGCTCCTAATTCTCCCATCCCTCTTCTCTATCCATCCTAACTTGAAAACCTAATATATAGACTGAAAATGTTCGTTGGTCATACTCGATGTGGTGGCGGAGTGGATAGACGCACACCCCGGCTATAGTGGCGATGCACTGTTGTTTCGTGCACCCAGGTTCGAGTCCTGGCCACATCGAATTTTTTCAGTCTTTCTTCATTCTTCCATTCCCTTCTACACTTGACATATGTATTTCCTTGTGCATGATTCCATGCCATACATATGATTCAAAGAGCGAATTCCCTGCCTTTCTCCCAAATATTTCTATCTTTATTTCTATCCAATTATCAAACGCGTGACTTTGTCACTTATCCCATATATAATTTATATATATAAAATGAAGTCACGCATTTGATAATTGGATAGAAATAAAGATAGAAATATTTGGGAGAAAGGCAGGAAATTCGCTCTTTGAATCATATATATGGCATGGAATCATGCACAAGGAAATACATATGTTAAGCGCATATAGTGTGATGTCCAAAATATTGTATGGTCAGTAAACTGAAATTATGTTTGTGGCCTACTTATAACCATTAACTGGCATACCTATTTGCTTAAATACCATAAACCTTCATTAGAAATCAGTTCTAATTTTTAAATCTTAGGATATTCATTATTGTTAATGTAACTATTGGATTAATTTTGACTCTATAATTTTCTTATGTTCAGAAAATTTATCTACCTATAATACCTAATTACCTCTAGACATATTAATTATATGTTTAAGTAATTTATTAATCCTTGATTTCATAATCACAAGTTTTCATTAATTCTTCTTTGTTATTATTCAGGAATGTTTCCATATGTATGTTTAGTTACCATGCCCATATTTTGCAATTGTGACTGGCCAAAAAGGTTAATGGACAGTAAAATCCTGAAGTTTACAAAATGCCCCTTTCCAAACACTATCAAAAACACAGGTAGGGTTAAAATAGATACTTATATTAGTATTTGTTGATTATTATTTATAATTTAAATATCTTGACTTTATTAGGAATGACTTTACAAGAACCAAAAATTATAAACAAGGAAAAAATTACATGGAAGCATAATTTGGTTGCATTTTTGCTTATTTCTCATGTTGGACTTCAAGTTTTCCTGCCTTACTCACACTTTATTACAATTGTAAGTATGAAAAATCATCATTATTTAACAAGTAGGCTAACGTTTATCATATCTACATCATATTACACTATCGTCACCACCTATTTAATGTCAATATTATCTCAACAGTTTCTCTTGTTATGCTATCTGTGGGAACAATTTTTTTAATCCACAGTTTATTCATATAAGCCTCCATTGGAACCTGTTAGCTAAGAAATCTCAACCATGTGTAGCATGATATACTATCAATGCATTCTTTTTTCTAGTGTTATTTGGTTTCATTTTTTGGTAATTAATATATAGCACAAAATAAATGTGATTTTAGGGATACAATAACTGGACTAAAGGCCTATATGGCTACTCTTGGGATATGATGGTTCATTCTTGGGACACAATTTTAGTTGTTGTTAGAGTAGTAGATAACAACACAGGAAAAGAACATTTTCTTGATCCTGAGGTATGTATAGCACCACAATTAAAAATATGTAAGTCAATCATTATCAATTGTTGTTGTAGTAGTAATCAGTTCTTAGACTGGTCTCATGCAACCCTCCATGCTAACCTATCTTGCGCAAGCCTTTTTCATTTCCTTATAATGAGCACAACCCACATCCTCCCTAATCTCATTAGCATATTCAATCCTTGGCCTCCCTCTTCTGTTCTTACCCCACACACTTCTCTCTAATGCTAATTTTACAAGTCTGAAAACATGGCCTATTAATCTATCCCTTCTCTTAGTCAAGATACTCCATATTAAGAAACCCGAGAATACTTTATTCATACTCCATATTGTTCGCTTTTCCCCTATTCTGTTAAGAACTTCCTCATTTGTGATTCTATCCACCCATCTGATTTTCAGCATTCACCTATAACACCACATTTCAAAGGCCTCTATTATTTTCCTTTCCCCAACTTCTATCATCCACGTTTCGCATCCACATAATACCACACATCATTTTAGCAACGATATCCTAATATTCACATTAATATTGCCCGTAAGTAAATTCCTCTTTTTCGTGAAAGCCTTCCTTGCCTGTGCTATCCTACTCTTTAAGTCTACTATACTTCTACAATCCCTAGTTATTACACTTCTCAAATAGCAGAATTTCTTAACTTCCGTCAAAATATCCCTTCCCAATCTAACACCCTCTGTTATTCCACTGTTTCCCATACTACACTCCATTACCTTGGTTTTCCCTCTATTAATCCTCATATTAAACTCTTTTTCCAGCACCATGTTCATGCCATTTATTATGGTTTCCAAGTCTTCTTCTGACTCCACTAATACTACAATATCATCAGCGAAGCATAAGGTTTTGAAGTTTGATTTCTTTTCTATATTACAGAAGTGTAATTTTAAATCAAAGATTCCTGTTAAAATTAAAGCATTGGTGATACAGGTTTTTAAGCCAGCTAATTTATAATCTGATTTTATTATATAAAATACAGTATTAATGTATAGTTACATTTTTATTAAAATATATTAACAAATAATCACATTCACTAACAATAACAGTCCATTAAGTTAAAATTAAATTTTAATAATGCAGTGTTAGTAAACTATACATGTTTCACTGAAATTTATTACTGCAATAGTTATAGAATGTAAAATTTATTTCCTAAAATAAATACTAGATGAAAAAACTAGATATTATAGTAAAACTACTTTTCATATTTAAGTTATTATTGAAACCATAGCAGAACATTATATCTGAATATAAAATTGAGATTATAGATTAATTAAAAAAGATAGGATTATCAGGAGTATTCTCCTACACCTTCAGCATTATGCATTCTGTCACCATTTTTCTGCCAACTCTTAAACTAAAAAACCACTTACTGTTTGGTTCTGTCAAGGCATAAATGGTATATATTAATATTGGAATATCATATAAAAACATTATATAAATATGTTTAATTATTCAGTGGTTCTAATTGTATTTAGATTTTTGTGCTTCTGCTGCTACCTCATTGTAGTGCAGCATAGCAAAGATATATGTATAAAGTAATAATAATTTTTATTACTGCCATTATTTGTTTTAGGCATGGGTTCAGAATGATCGCTGGACTAAGCATGGTGATATGATGGTGCAATATGCAAATTGTTTAAAGAATAATTTGAATAAGGAACGGGAAAAGCATAAACATAAAAATAGCAAGATTAATGATTATGTTACAGGAGACAATATATCCATTTATTTTGATGTTTGGTGTTCTCTAAATGGCCGTTTCCAGCAAAGAATGTTTAATCCCAATGTGGATATCTTGAAAGTACATTGGTCTCCTTTTGAAAAAGTGTCATGGCTCATGCCACTACTCACAGAGTTCAGTCCATGGAGACAGAAAATCATGGAACTGGAAAAAGAGGTTTACACCTGGTCTAATTATAGCGATGCATTGTTCATTGCTGATTTTCCTGGTAAGAGTAATATTGTTCAGTTTTAATTGTAGATACATTGATACATAATTTGACATGACTAAGTTATTCATAATTAATTATGCAATTGAAATGATGTATATTTAATTAATAAGAAAAGGAAAGAAATATAGAAAATAGGTGACTTACCTGAGGTTCACAGATGGTAGGCACCTTGTAAGGTTTGAAGTTCTTTAAATTTTCGGATGCACCGCCCCCTTCATCAGTTGTCCCACTGTCTGCATTTGGTTATAATTAACTTAGACAGGTACTTGTAAATGAAGGAGGAAGAATAGTATTCAGAACATTGCTGCCCACAATTAATGACTATCTATTCAAGCTTTCTATCGTACTGAAGAAGAGGATAACAGCTAATACATTAGCTTCAGTGGCATGGATCCTATGAAAATATAAGATAAAAAAACTTAAAATCAATGTGGCTTTAGTAGACTTGTTATTGTTTAAAAGTTTAAATGTAGAAATGAATTTTCACCCAATAATAAACAAATATTTGTTGGCAGTATCTGATGACTGATACAAATGGAATATTGTAGTTATATTTATAAATCATATTATTGAACTGTCATAATTTGTGTGTCAAAGATATCTGTTGAACAATGTGATAAAAATTTCCAGTATGAGTTTACAGTATAATGGAATGAATTTTTATCCAGTTTTCTGTATAATTTACATCCCAAGCAATATATTGCCCGTGTTTCTGTTTGATATGTCAATACTGTGAGTAAATATCTGCCTCATGAATTTTAAGTCCCACAAAATTTTGTACGAATTCAAAATTGTTCAGTGATCCATCAGAACTATTTCTTGACACAGATAAAAATATAATACTTGGTTTCCTAATGTTTGAATTTACTGAAAACTTTCTTTATTTGAAAATTAGCGTAGTTTTGTTCTCTATATCTGCTATTCTAACAGTGGTTTTTGCAGAATGTAACATATTAAGCTGTGAGTCATTAGGGTATGTTAGTTGGGGCAAGGGCAGAATGTCATATATACAATCAATTTGAAACCATACAACTTTTCAATTGTCTGATTCCCACTACAATCAACTGAAATAGTATTTATTACTTTTGAAACAGGCATGCATGGCATCTTACAATATACTTTTTATTTAGATAACTTATTAAGCATGTTTCACTTTAATTATATTTACTTTGAAGTAAGGATTTATTTAACTTTGAGCGAATTGTTTTACATTTCTGTGTTCCTAATAGCGTTGAAGTTAGCAATCATTTACTAGAGAATGTAAATTTTCCCAGTGAATAGATTGAATATACAGTTCTCAGTTATGTGAAGACAATGGCAGAGATAGCTTTTGAGACATTGTGTTTTATAGTCAATATAACCCAGGTAGAAATCTGAGAATTTTATATTCAGAAATCATTTACTTTCCAGGAGAAATTATTTAAATTCAATTTATTGTTGAAACCTTAGTTTATGACTGAGTTTTGGTATGATGTGTTTGTTTATTATGATGTTCTCAGTTGAAATATAATTGTTGAGCAATAGGTTACTGTGTATTATGAAATTAAAATTATTGGGCTTATTTAATCAATTTATTATTAACATGATCTAGTTTTATTTCAGGTCTTACGTTGGAGAATTATATAACTGACGATTTATCAAATGTCACATTGACTGTTCTGGAAGGTGATATAATTGTAGAGGATGACATTCAGGATAATGAATTATCTCATAAACAGGTTTTAAGTGAAGGTGCTAGTATCAGCGTTCCTGTTGGAGTTTTCCATAAAGTCCACACTATATCTCCAGCACCATCTTGTTACATGTATTCCTATATAAATCAAACAAAACAATTACAAGATCAAAATTCTAGTGAAAACAATTCAATGAATAATTCTTTCGTTACCAAATCAAATTTTATGGTTGAAATTTCACATCGAATTGATAATTTTGTTAGAGCAATTGGACTTGTTAGCAATGCTGTCCTTAATATATTGTTTTCAGTGCCAATGATCAAGAGAGTACGAATTGGATGATGTAAATCATTAAATTCATTTTCATTAATTTCAAGAACCAAAATATAATATTCTATTTTTCTAGTAAATATACATGTCCTGAAAATGTTCTACTTCAAATGTTACATTACTTTAGTAAGAACATACTGAATAGATTCATGACAACTTTTTATTTAATATTGAGAGCTACTAAAGCTTAGGGTTGAATACCATCGCTTTATACTTTGATAAGCAAATATTTTATGAATTTTATTTTTTCTTTGATGGTTTTAACCACTAATTTACACAAGTGATTTCTAAAATGGTGCTTCCATAATTTTGAAGTGATGAGTACCTGGTGACAATTAATTTTATGCATTTCCAAATGGCAACATGTTTTTCTTTTCATTGTTGATGATATATTTTACTGCGCATATAATTAAATATATGTATTTGATATCATTATTACTAATTCATATATTTAACTTTTGTTGCCAAAAGAGTTGCACAATTTTTTAACAAGTCTTCTTGTATTATTTATTTTATAAAGCTTTAATATTGTTAATATTGTTACGTCTATCCCTAAGTTATAAATTCATATTGACCAATGTTTTATTTTAAATTTACCTTATAGAAGATGATTAATGGTTTCAAAAGCTTTGAACATCACCAAGACATATTTACTTGATTTTCAGTTGTATTATAGTTCACCATACTTGTTTTGATTTTAATCAACTGACTTCTTACAATATTCCTAACTTAAATGTATAATTTAACATAGTGTTGTCTCATAACAGCTTTAATATTTCTGTGATTTGCTTTATATTAGTGCATTCCATGTTGATAACGAATTTATTTTATTTCTTACATTTTTTCAGAGAAGTATATAATAATTTCAATAATTTTTTTCTGTTATTTTAAGTTGCTTTGTCATTTTTAACATAACATATTTGAGAGATGAATTGATTCAGTTTCTTCAATAGGCCTATATAAGTGTGTTACACCATTGTCATTACCTAGACTAGTTTTTTGTGGATCTAAATTTTCATTGTATCTTCCTTTCACATGTATTTTTGTATAGCATGGATTATCAATTAATGTAAGTTCATGAACAAAAGGATACAAGCTCACAAAATAAATGAAAGGTTCTGTGTTTTATGTTCAACAATATATAACATGATGTAAATCGTATCAATAAACTATGTTGTGTCCAACATTCATGGATATCATTTATTTACTAACTGGCTGGGTGTTCCCCAAGAATTAACTTATATAAGCCCGCTGCAATATTTAATTTGATAGTAGTCTCATTTTCAACAGCTGATTAAACCATCAGAGAGAACTACATCAGATTTTTTTTGAAAATTTACCTTTTCACACTGCCTACCTGATGGAATATTAATTTCATTGTGAACCCACCTCCAGGCCTGGTAGTAGGATCCTACCCACAACAGTGCTTGTATATGGATGCAAGTAACATGTGAATAATATTTGGTCAGAATTGATCCAATATATATATATATAGAAAGAAAGATAGAAATATTTGGGAGAAAAGCAGGAAATTCGCTCTTTAATTTCGAATTTCTCGAATTTCCTGCTTTTCTCCCAAATATTTCTATCTTTCTTTCTATCCAATTATCAAACGTGTGACTTCGTCACTTATCCCATATATATATGACTTAGCTGAGGTTCATAGATGGTAGACACCTTGTGAGGTTTAGAGTACTTGAATTTTTGGAGGCACCGCCCCCTTCATCAGAAAGCACTGGAAATGTCTTCCTAACTTTCTGATGAAGGGGGCGGTGCCTCCGAAAATTCAAGTACTCTAAACCTTACAAGGTGTCTATCATCTATGAACCTCAGGGGGAAAGGGGGAGGGAGAGGGAGGGAGGGGGGGGAGAGAGAGAATACTCTGAATCAGTTAATTATAGTTATAAGGCGTTGATACTCAAGCCAGTTCTTTAATATCATTAATGTATATAGATACATACATATACTCTTACACTGTGTTTCACCGAAATGCGATGCAAGGAAATCCATAAAGGAAACCTGCATCATATAGGTTGGGTATTTGGCACGACTCCCGTGCCCTCCAATAAAGGAAGACAGTGGATTTTGTGGAGATGCAACAAACTTAACTGTATGTCTTGACCAGATTTGGGGTGCAGCTGGCTGACTGGTCCAATAGAATCGGCGAACAACTCTTACAATATGTCACCACCTGCGACCCCAAAATATGCACACATCAGGACTGACTAAGGTCATCTCAGATTGTTGAAATCTTAAATTAAAGTTCTTGGCCTGGCACCAAGGAGATGACAAACTAGTAGGAGACAGTTGTACCGCACGGATTGTATTGTGGTAAAAGCCTCACATCGAATTCAATATTAAATTGGAATATCAGCTTTTAGAATAGATTTTATTAGTTAACAGAAGCACTTCGCTTCTTATGTGTTTTGATATTTAACCTAAATTGAGTTTGTTGAAGAGAGCTTTCCCCGAACACAACTGCAGGTCAATTTATGTCAAGACATATCGCACAAGCATTGAATAGGAAACGTTGCCTTTCTTGCTCCGTGATAAGACATATATTATAATTGTTCCCATTTTTCATTCTCATGATATGGCCATATAAATTAACTGCCCTTTACTGAGTTTTCTACAATGTTTCAGTTTTACTTGATTTTATTTATAATAGGGTCCCTAACATTATCCAAAATTGGTCTTACTAAAGTAAAATATGCTACATTCTTAAATCTTGAGCTCCCCCTTTTTAAATCTGGAATGTAAAGAATTCCTCACATTTTTTCCCTATTCCAGGTTAATTATCCCTATTTGCATTTTTCTCATGAACATGAATTGATCATTGTCTTAATTTCCTTTATGTCATTGTATCTATTCCAAATACTTCCATTCTCTCCAATTGGGCTAAAAAACTGAAATACTTCTGGGACAAGTACTAAATTTTCTTTCTCTTCACCCTCCTAGCAATAGTCTCTATTATGCTATACAATATCGTATGGTGAGCTTTAATTTCCATTGGGCCGCAGTGGCTGCTGGTGCATATGTACACCAGCACATGAATTAATTTAGGTAGAATTATTTGTCTCGTTATTTTAAGAAAGTTTACAATAGTATTTTAAGAGTATGAATTTCTGCTTGGACTTCCAGCACCCTCCCTCCCACATAAATTTGTGCTACATTCTTTACAGCATAAGAATCCTGTCTGGAATGAGAAAAGGTACACGTAATATTTAGTTTCACTCCCTGCCCCCACCTCTTCCTGTCCAAGAACTAACAATTACATGAGTTACAAAAAGACAGCGCCGAGCAGTGCGTACATGCTGGCACAGAGGCAGCCTCATCTGGATACACTTTTAAATGTTTTGGACGAATTGATAAAAAGATTACTATTGATGGCCTTGTGGCTTTTATGAATGATTCAAGGTTACTTAAAAGAAGTCGGCAATTACAAGACTTTCGTAACTCTGAGATTTTTACCGCATAATATTGCCATAATATGTGACTTCTTCCTAAAAATTAACTTTATTTATTTATAATATGTAGGAAGTAAAAATACTTTCGGGTGAGGAATTTTATTTGATGTTTTTACACTTTTAAAAATTTGGCCCTATTACAGAATATGAAGACGAAATTATAAATGTTGCATATTACGAGTCATGGAGTATTATCAATACTGTAGATGTTGTAGCATTATTAATAGTTTAAGTAATTAATTCTAGGAAGCTAAATCTGATGAATATGGTGCGTGTGGAAGCAATTCGAACTGTAACTCGTTGATTTTGGCCATCTCAAACAAATGATGTGTGAGCTGGTACATTGTCACTGTGAAACAACACTTTCTTTTTCGCAAAACGTGGCAGTCGTTTTCTTGATTTGATCATTCAAACGCAGCGATAAGTTCGCTTAATACTCGCCGTTGAATATTTTTCCTTTTTGAAGATAATCAATGAAAATTATTACTCGCGTATCATAGATCAACATAGGGTTGAAGAGTAGGTCAGGAGGATATCCTGATGGGAAATGAGTGAGAGCCAGGTGGAGGTTGACTTCCTCCTTCCTGGATTTCCTCTTTCCCATCCCCCTTGGTCCCTGGCCAAGGTAATTAATTTAAGACTCCTGCAGGCTGAGACGACCTTGAGCAGTTTGAGAGGTGTATGTACGGGGGTCGAAGACCTTTGACATACGGTAAGAGTTGTCCGCTAATCCCATTGGACCAGTCGGCTAACTTCCTCTCAATACTGATCTAGGCATGGGGGCGGAATTGTTGCGTTCCCACAGCAATCCAGTCTCCCGTCATCAGAAAGGCGCAGGAGTAGTACCCACTAGCCCGACCTACCGATGCAGGTTTTCTAGGGTTTTTCCCTGCATCACCTTTAGGTGTAACACCGGGTAGGATCCTTACACTATAGCCTGGGGCTCTAGTCAACCCTGGGCTACCTTGATCTACCTTCCACATCCCCCCTTTTCATTAAAGGGGAGTTGTCTGCTTCAGGATCACCCTCACGTAGCCTGTCCCCCCCCTCCCCCCCCCCAAAAAAATACTCGCGTATCCCCAAAAGAAACCTTCTAGCAGATGGAACTTCTTTGGAGTCGATACTTCCCCTTCTGTTCAATTGTTTTGATTGTTAATTAGTCTCAGATGTGAATTGATTGATTCATATTTCATCAATGATTATGAATCGACGGTTTATTGTTGTTAAACTACACCAAACACTCGATTGAAATATCTTCATGACGCTGTTTTCACTCTACTGTAAACCAACGCGGCACCCAATTCACGGCTACCTTTCTCATCTTCATACTTTTAGTCAATATGCGATGTACAGCACTTTTTTAAAAAATGCGTACTTTGTCTGTGACCTGGTGCACTTGCAATCGACGTTCATCCAGTACATTTTGTTGATTTTTGTCACCATTTATGGCGTGATCACTTCAACTGGTCTCCCCCTGCGATGTCACCCAATATTTACTTTTTAATGTTATTTTATAGGCACACTAATTGTTATTGCTCATTAGGGAATGTCTAAAGCAAGGAGCATTACAGTATGGGAACTAGAACAACACAACTTCCAAGTCCTAGCCAGGATTCGAACCCGGGACCTCTGTGAATCTTTTCCTGTTTTAAACGGAGATGCAGATTCACCCAGAGCGACTTTGATAGTGGTTGCACTCAGACATTTCACGGCGACCTTTCTCATCACCATAACTATGACCATTTTTCCAGTTTTACAAATTTACTATCAATATCTTTTTAAACAACAATACGCTGTAACGAATTATTGTTACTTTCGCTAAATCGTCGGTCATTGGCTTGGTGGATGGACGCATTCCTCAAGACAATCGCAACATAGGTGAACAAACCCGGCAGTGTCGCAGAAATGCCGACGATCAAATCGACATATCAGCGGTCTTCCATACTAGGGCAATGGCATTCACAACACATATTTAAAAGCCTCCCACTCCACGTTTGGCGCCAATTCGATGACGTACAGCTCGGCCGCAGGTAATCATTCGATCCCCTGTTAGATTCTAGCCCAACAGCCTTCCTTTCATTTCCTATTACTTACAGTGTATAATATCGTCTGTAATTCTACACATATCTAAAACTGTGTTTTAACTGGTAAAAATACCAACCTTCATATTCTTACCTGATCGAACTCAGGCGTGCTTACCCACGCTACCAAAACTTTCCTGACTTGTCTTGCATCTTTACAACCCTTCGAGATAATCCTCACATCTCATTTCCTTTCTACGTTCCGAACCAGCATCGATTGAAGAGTCAAGGCCAGATTCCACGACGTCGATTTCCTGCTAAAGAACCCTACTTGTCTTGTTTACGACTCCCTGAGAACCTAAAATGTCAGGCGAACATTTGACAACGCCACCGAGACGTCAGGACGGATATTTACAAAATATCATGTTCTGATTGTAATTCCTGCTTTATTGAAACAACTCAAAGATCATTAAATATCCACGTTCAATATCAAACTTCCAAATGAAAACAATCTGTAGTCTCTGAACGTACCATCGGTTCGATTAGCAAAATACTAAGATTTTATCATTCCGGAATTATATCCGAAATGCCTTATATTAAAACTAATAGCAATGGAGTTAACGTACAACGAGACTATGAAACAATCCCTTATTGTTTGGCTAAAGTCTTCGCTTTTGTATTATATTTCCATTTGAGGTAGTTTTGGTTTTAAATAATTAATTATGACTAGATAAACAAAGTGATAATAGTAATTCATCGTGACTAGAAGAGTAGTCTTTTACGTGACATTATATTACATATGGTAAACATTTTTTTATTTTTTCTAAAAGTCCTTGATTCCTGACTAATTAGCATTTATTCCAAATAATTGATTAGATGAATATTTGTTAATTGATGTTTATCTGGTTACGAATGCTGGGTGCTCGTTGCTCGTTGCTTTTGTCCCTAATGAGAGCCACAGTAGCGAACCGTAGTCGAAGTCTCGCGGCGCAGCACTGTAACAACCAAACAAGAGCCGTTAGCAGCTTAATCGTAGCAAGACGTGCGCGCCGCAGCTACTTGAGAATTCCACACGCTCCCGTATCTTAATCACGCCACTTGGCTATCTCCGAAACTAACTGCTCAGTCCTACTACATACTAATAATAAGGAGAACGTCTATTATTCTTTCCTCAAGCATCTTCCGTGCCTGATAATTAAAATTCACGGCATGTCCATAAATTACTCTTGAAACAAAAAAGCAGGCAAAACCACTCGAATTTTCAGATGTTTCCTAAGAGAACAGACTCGTTACGAAGATGATTAGGCAGCTATCAATAATCAAAAAAAAAATACCAGCAAGAAAGTAGTAGTACAAGAGTAATTAATACAGGGATCAAAGTACAAAAATATTAGCGAAATAAGTAGCCAAACTTTGAATATTTTTTAATATATTGCAAAACAAATTAAACACTTATATTTTATTGAAGGATTTATATAATGTTTAGGTTGTCGAAATAGCTTTCGCCATCTTCATATTTTGTATTCCGAAATGAAATTTTATAAATATGGGTGCAAATCGTGGACCACAGGAGTTGCAGAAAGGACAATAATATAAGCTTTCGAAATGTGGACTATAGGAGAATGCTGTAAATTCGATGAGTAGATAGAGTAAGTAGCCAGGACGTTCTAAGCAGAATAAGAGAAGAGAGAACAATTTGGAGGACTTTGACCAAGAGAAGGGATAGATTAATTGGCCACGTTTCAGACATGAGGGTCTTGTAAAATTATCATTAGAAGGAAATGTGAAAGTAAGAACAGAAGAGGGAGGCAAAGGATGGAATGCGCTAAGCAGTTTAGGGAGGATGTGGTAGTTATGTTCTAAGACTGGTCTGATGCAGCCCTCCATGCTAGCCTATCCTGTGCAAGCCTTTTCATTTCTACATAACTACCACATTCCACATCCTCGCTAAACTGCTTAGTGTACTCCATCCTTGGCCTCCCTCTTCTGTTCTTACCACAAACAAAACCCTGTAATGCTAATTTTACAATACCCTCATGTCCCAAAACATGGCCTATTAATCTATCCCGTCTCTTGGTCAACGTCCTCCAAATTGTTCTCTCATCCCCTATTCTGCTTAGAATTTCCTCGCTAGTAAATCTATCCACCCAACTGATTTTCAGCATTCTCCTAAAGCACCAAATTCGAAACCTTCTATTCTTTTTCTCTCAGCAAGTCCTATCGTCCACGTTTCGCCACACTCCATACGCAAAGTTTTAGTAACGATTTCCTAATATTCATACTTAAACGAGTAAATATTAGCCGTAAGTAAATTCCTTCGTTGCCTGTACTGTCCTACTCTTTATACCTGCTATACTTCTACCATCCCTAGTTATTATGCTGCCCAAGTAGCAGAATTCTTTAACTTCCTTCAATATATTCCATCCAAATCTATTTTTATTCCACTATTTCCCATACAACACTCCATCACATTGACATTCTATCTATTAATCCTCATGTTGTACTCTTCCTGCAGAATCACGTTATATTTTCCAAGCCTTCCTCTAAATCCCCTAATACTACAAAAATCAGCAGCAATCCGTAGGGTTTTATTTCTTCTCCTTGCAATTTGATTCCCTGGTTTTTCAAGTGATGAAAGCCGTAAGAGAATGTTCGCCAAAAGAGGAACGGAAGTATGGCAGGATAAACAATCCGTTCGAGTACTATGATAAATCATATTTACCGATAAAGGAGGGAAAACATCTTATCGGCATATCAGCAGATTCAACGTTAAAATCTAAACTAATGTTTAAGGCCAAAAACAGATAAAATTAATAATAAAACCAAATTAATTTAATACAACTACCCTCCTCTTTGTAATGTAATGAATTTTGTGTCTTGTTAAATGTGGTTCAACCTGAATATGGTCCATATCAGGACCAAAACATGTAGTTGTTTTAAATTAATTTGGTTTTGCTTAATAATTTTTGTCTGTTTTTTTAAAAAACTTACAGACATTATTAATTGTTAAATTCTAAATTTCGGCCAGAGGAGCTCCTAAATTTTCTTGCAGATTTATGCAGAATACTCTGAAGTTTCCCACGCAGGTATGCGCACCTTATTTAAGTGAAAAATATTTTCAACGTGTGAGGTAATGGAAACGAAATATAGAAGTAAATTAAATTTATAATATGTAATGCGACTGCAGTTAGCATTTATAAAGTTAGATTTCGACAAATTGTTTTAAAAGAAGCCTTCTCACCCTACTCACTAAAAATAATACAACGGTAGAAGAGCTGAAGAAAGTAAATCACATTACTTTATGTTAAATTTTTTAAAATAAATACACTGTGGTAATGGTTTTAATTATTACGTAAGGTGGGGAGTTGAATTTTAAATTTGACTGTTATTATTATAATCAATATAAAAATCGATAACTTTTAAATTTAATATATGAAAAGGTGGAAATAATAATAATAATTAATATAAATTTAACAAAGGAATTTATTGGACATGAATTAAATGTGACCCACGCTGACTCAGTGTGGAACATGAATATCTTTTTGTCCGGGAAAGCTAATGCTCAATGGGTTTAAATTCAAATATATGTATGGGGGGGGAACTTATATAGGTTGCGACCAGAGGCGAGAAACAATTAAGGTTTAGTAAGTCACCAAGGCGTCGTCGATGGTCCAGGGTGTCACTGCTGGCTGCTGGTGGTGGTTGGTGTTGACTGCGCGTCGACCCGTGGCTGCTCCTTGGAGAATTTTTACTAACTTCTGAGGTACTCGTTGATTTACGAATGGAATGTTAGAATGTTTCTTACTGATGAAATGTTATTCCCTGACGAAATGTTCTTCACTGGACGTTTTTGACTGACTGCCGAATGATGAAAGTTACTGACTGCCGAAATGTTGAATGTTTCTGACTGCCGAAATGTTGAATGTTTCTGACTGAACCCTCTCTCCAAGAACCCGCTGGTTTTCTTCTGCAAGCCACGCTCTGGTCTAATGATTCTCATGGGCGTGTGATTTCTTATGGAGCGGTAGATTGCAATCTATTTTTACTCCAGTCGTTGTCCTTCAGACTTTGGGATGATGTTTTTCTATTTCCACTGGTCATGTGTCTAGCCCCAATAAATTTCTCTCTTAATCCTCTATTGAAATTTCTTGGCCGCATTATTATAGTTTCCACCTCTAGGGGCAAATCCTCTACCCTTGTTTTGTTGTTAACGGCGGAAAGTCCACATCCAGTTCACATTCCATTGACCAGACAGATCCGTATTGCGTTCCATCTGTCACCCCCATTTCTGCCTTATCTGGCCTTCAAGTTCCTTCATCCAATCAGATTTACTAACCTTAATTGTTTCCGTTTTCTGACCGATAAGATTACTGTAATTCGTCATTTAAATAACCAATCGCGTTCATTCATGTTCCCGACTTCGTCTAGCTTAGATCTAAATATTTACATATCATATAATACTAATAATAAAATAAGAATTTATTTCAACTTATGTGATACGCAAACAATCGCGCACCACAATACAATTTATTAATGAGAATGTAATCGGGTTCGCCGAAAAATCTCCTACGGGTTCAACGAATTGGCACATTTTGAACACCACTGCTGTTTTGTAGAGGCGGGTTTCCAATTTTTATTCGTTCATTTTATCTCCACTCCTTTTCCTTCACGTCCATCGCGACATACATCAACTCTCATTCTGGTTATCTTTACACATCAATTCCTCGCCGATATAAACACTCCGGTATACTATCGCTAACTCCCCATCGGTCGGTTCTGCAGTGCATTTTATAAAGAGGAATCGGAAGGGAATAGTGTTCCGTAAACAATGTCATTAATATTAAAACTCATTTTGTTAAAAAAAATATTTTATATGCTTGACTGGTTCTAGGAGTGACTTAGACACAAATCAGAAACAAAATTTAAGTTAACCTCAAAATCGAAACAAAAAAGGGTAATATTTGATAACGATGTAAAAGTAAATTATTGTCACGCATATTATCGGATCATTGGAATTTTATAATAATTTATTTAAGCTTAATTTTGAATTTTAAGCTATATGCATGTGAAGAGACGGCAAAAGCCAGTGGTTGGGAGTAGACATTTAAAAATGGACGTTTGGGACAATGCGAAGTGGACAAATCGATAATTATGTAGCTAATTAAATAAGTGATAAATTAAATACTACACATTGTTTCCGCTATCCTTGTTGCTTTCATCAGGCGTTGAAAATAAGAAGAGCTTTTCTGCGCAAAACGCCCAACTCTTAAAACAAATTTAAAATACACATTTTACGTTCTTTTTTAATTAACTCATTTTACTTGGAAATAAAGAACCAAAACTTGCACCAAAATTCACTGTCCCCGAAACGTTCACTGTTTTGTACTGAACAAATAAGTATAGCACTTTAAAAACAGCCGTGATATTATTCTTCCATGCCGACATATATAATTCTGATTGATTGAAGAAAATATTTAAAAGTTTAATAGTCAATTAGTATTTTTAAGTCTTAATATTGATTGACGAAGTTATCTGTAATAAAAGTTGGATTTCTTTACCTTTAAACCTATGAATACATTGAATTCCGATAATGGAGCACATTTTTTTCTGCCGTCTAAACGGTCAAGAGAAAAAGGACAATGTCCAGTAAGTTTGTTTTTCGACACGTCGGCATCTGTGGTCGTTAACGACGATTGGATTAGACGGCGTCGTGAGTAGAATTTTCTTCTGTGGGAGAAACACGGAATTGGCGCTTCCTGTCTAACTCCTTCGAAACGTTTCTCACAGGAATTGGTGTTACATTTTTGAATCAATACTAAGGTATCTATTCAAAATTTTTATTGTTTTACGCAGATCAATTAATGGGTTCAATTTGTGATCGTAATGGACCCCAATTTCATGTTTACAGTTATCATTAAGCCACGCCTTGATTTTCATCTCCTGTCTTCTAGCATCAGTTAATTATAAGCCCATTGCTAATGTATAACGCCATCTTCCTTCATTCTATAACCCCTTTTTATCAGTTTAAATACATTAACATTTAAATATTTCAAAATTAGTAAAACATTTACTTTATGTGTATTCTTTAATGCTCCTAAAATGTTAAAACTCTTTAAAATTTATTTTATTTTATTTTATTATGCGTGACGTATTGGGCAAGGTGGAGAGGGTGAATGCAAAATACCCTTTATCCTTTGTTATTATTAAAAATTAATGTTTTTTAGGAATCCCGTATACGTGTCATTATATACTTATAAAACTTCACCTACATTTGAAATAATATTCCTAAATGTGTTAATAAGAAACGACTTTCCCAACGAGTATACTGTTACACTCAATTATTTATCTGTTAACAAATAAATATCTCTATATTTTGAGGAGTAAACAAATTTACATACGCTGAAGTTTCTGGAGAAATTCGACCCACTTATGCTCTGATTAACACAGTTTTCATTTAATGTTACAGGCAAGATTTTACTTTTATTTAAAAAATTGTTTTTATACCGAAGTTTCGCTCCATATTCTGTTATTTCAAATTCTAGTTGCTTAAAAGAATAACGATAGCTACCGGTATATTTCGTAAGATTCTGTGACTGCAAGGGAAATATCGTTTGAAAGCTTTCCAGCTATTCTTTATCAACTGTTTTAATCTGAACTATGTTTGTATTTATAAATGAATGAAAAGAGCCAAATTTGTCAGTATTAATTTAATAACATAAAACCGCTTTTCTGTTCATTTATTTATGACTAGCTCCGTGCCCGGCATTGCTCTGGTATTAAATTATATTAGCCCTGAAATTGAATTAATTTGACAATAATCTCTTGGCAACGCGCAATTTAATGGGCATAAACGCACGTGGGCAGACACAGATCTATACTGTACGAGGGTTACCTTTAAATTAATGAGGATGATGACTGCCGGGACAAGATTTCTCCCAGTATAGTAAATAATCACCGCGTCTTAAAAGGGTCTAACAATCCGGATGGAGTAAGAGAGCGAAAAACATTCCCAGTGCTTTGAGATTAATTTCGTCCAGTTACCTCAAGGGAGTCAGAGATACACGCTGTCGTTTGTTCTGTATTCACTTCAATTCTGTCAAGCGTGCTGACTTCTGCCACAAAAATTATTCAATAGATTCTGTTGTTGAATCTAATCAGCCGTCCCAACAGCAGGAGTTGATAGAGCGAATCTTGATACACATTGAGGGCTTTTTGAAACTATCTTGGGCTTTCTTTGGTCTGAAAGGTGGAAAGGAAGGAAAGTAAATATTTTTATTTATTTATTGATAATGGTCGCATCGACTGCCTGGTCATTGGCGAGCACAGTGAGGATTATTTACATATTATTATATAATTATTTATTTACAAATTATTTACGACTAAGAATTTAAAAAATAAGATACTGGTAATGTCCATTTTTCTGTTCGTTTACCACTAATTAATTATTTGTCTTCATTACATTTGATTTTTAAATTTAAAAACACAAAATAAAATACATTTAAATGAAATGAAAAATATTACTGTCCTGTGGTGATTCATGACCCTTACAGTCGGGTAAAGCAAAAATAATTTAGTTTTTGTTATTTACGTATACAGGACGGAAGACGAGAATGGCTTGGTGGGGCCGAGTATGCGGGAAATGTCGGCGGGAAAACGTCACCGTCTGCAACATTGTTGATAGCATGGAGTAGATTAGATTGGAGTTGTTTGCAGAGAGGCTGCCGGAGAGAGACGCTAGGGAGAGACGAAGCAGAACAAGGCGACAAGTATAAAATTTAGTTTCTTCACATTTAAGAAAGGAGATTCATTTGGTGGGAGTACAGAAAATAAAAAGACAACATTTTATCTGAAGGAGAGGCACTAGAGAATCTTAATATGAAGAAGACGTGACCCAGGAAAGGAACAACCGGCATACGAACAAAAACGAAGAACGACGTCATCAGGCGTTAACATCCGGTAACGGCAATTTACCTCGGTTTTTCCACACAAACCATTCTCGTCTGATTCGCGAATTTAATTTTCAACTATATCGTTCGTCACCCGCGTTCCCGGGAGCAGCCATATAAGAAGCTGCGTAGATTATTATTTTTGCTTTTACCGACTGAGCTAATGATTAAATTGATATCGTAAATTTATATGTTTTCCACTATAACTTAATTTGAGTTATATTTCTATTCAAATTAAATACATTATTATTATTATTGTTCGTTTGATTGTACAACAATATTTTGATGGTGTAACCAACGAACACCACAGTCCTTACAAAACTTAATTATGTATTTTTGATATTCATGGGAGTCAAAGACGGATTTGTAATTTTTGCCTTGGTAACTAAATCTTTGGACGATCGACAGAAACCTTCTCTGCGGTAAACACTAGAACTCACCAAAATTTCACCGGAATGGAATGAATGATATAGGAACGCATACTGGGCAAGCATACATTAATTTACATGATATTAAAGTAGGGTAAATGTAACAGTTTTTATTTTAAGTGAGCTGAGGCTTTCCCGGTGTAGTTGATGCAGGAATAGTTCTCGGGTTTCCACTCGGGTGCAGGTGCGATGAAAACGCGAAGTTGCGACGACCAAGTGCTCTGTCGTCATCTTCAGCCTGAAGACGACCAAGTGCTCTGTCATCTTCAGGCTGAAGATGACGACTGAGAACTTGGTCGTCGAAACGTCGCGTTTTCATCGCACCTGCACCCGAGTGGAAACCCGAGAACTATTTCTGTTTTTTATATTTATTTTATTGTCGCTTATTGACTCTTATAATCAACGGCCGTTACGTAAGCTAAGAAAACAATAAATAATCGGTACATACAATATTGTTAACAGAAATGTTATGAAACAAACGTATGACTCTGTAATTACTTCAGTTTCATACTTTTAAGGTTTTTAGTATGACGGGCATATGGATTAAAATTAATTGCTTTGCTCATTCGAAAATATTAAAGCAAGTAAGATTAAGTAATGTCTTAGTGAGAAATTGAGCTTGTAGATGGTAGAGAAGATAGGCATATTGCGGAGTGCCGTAGCAATTACCCCAAGTCACCCTGGCTGAGATATCAGAGGAGAAGAAGACAAGGCCACGATGCTGGTTTACAGAGTAAGAAGCTCGCGGCATTCCAGTCACGCCTTCACCCCCTCCACAATAATAATAATTACAAATCTTAGTCTAGTTTCAGTTAATTAGTGATATAAAAGATATCTTGGCGGCTGCGCTCTTGATTTGCATACAAGGAGGTCGTAAAGCCGCGCCTTGCTAATTGTTTGCCGCCGTGGAGTTGTTCAAACGTTATCTTAGCCCCCGCGTGGAAAATGTCGCACGTGCGTTCTCGCAGAACTTGGCTGCTAGGCCCCCGAGTGGCGCTGGGGCCTTTGAGCATACTGCCTAGCAGAAGCTCACTTTCCTTCTTTCCATTTACAACTGGCGTTCAGGGGATTTTAACTTGATGCGCCTGTCTTCAACACACTGATATCACAAAACCGTTATTGATACACGAAGAAGAAAGAGCGCTTTTTTACAATCTCAAGCTTTGAACTGGGACCATTTTCTTAACCCCTGAATAAATACTGAATCTTGTGGCGTTAAAATACAACTACGTCGTTTTTTGTCAATTTCATTCTGGCAACATGCTCACTTTTGGTGATAGTACCCAGAAATAATTACTATAATATTACTCGAGATTGTGCACAGGGTTTTATTCGTACGTAGTGGAATTAAATTGAGTGTCTGCGTTGTGACTGATGTGGTGATTAGATTTCTTGGATCCTTCAGTACAGGGTGGCCAACCTTTAGTTTACCAAGCGTTTATGTTTTCGCAGGTGAGTTCAGATGCGTCATATGACTCGAGCACATTTTATAGCGACATGCGTTCATGGTTAGGGGTTGGTAAATAGATACGAGAATAGAATCTGCTTCGCTTAGGGGACGAAAAGGAATAAATTTTATGTGATTAAATTAATTAATTTACGCCAATAATGATGTTCCTGTACGAGAGTGTGAAGATAACTCTGGACTACAGTTGTTGGCTCTGAGAGCCAGATCGGTTTGAAACTTGGAGTTGTCTGTTCTCTCTGTTTGCCAGAGGAACTGTTATTAAATTCTTCTAATTCTGTCTTTTGGATATTCATTGTTTTTAATTATAATACATGTCTAACTGTACAGTGCTTTATAACGTCGTAATGTGACTTCTCGTACGAAATACAAACAGGCTCAAGGATGCAATGAGCCACTTTTCATCGTCCAAAGCAGCACGTTTAGCTCGTGTGCCACGGTTTGGCCACCTCTGCTTTAGGACATGTAAGATTTGAAGAAAGCGTGAATTAACATAAAGTAGTGCCCATTTTCGACGGTATATGGATATCAATATTGGTATTATACGGTAACTGTTATTCTGTAATCGCTTATCTGCTCCTTCGGATCTACTTGTTGGCAACTGTTGGCCATGGAGCTATTGCTTATCTAAGATAAATTGTACTGACTATAAATGCAACAATCGTCTCTGAAAACTGAAATTGTGCGATCCACGCGATCCAAATAGTAGACTGATTAACATCTTACCAATGTACGTATTTTAGTCGAGCGTCAGACTCTCAGGTATTGTATTGTATTTATTAAATCTACAAATGGGCAGATGCCCGGTGGTAGATACATAGAACTTAAACAATAATTAATAAACTGGTCGTAAGGACCATATTTAACCTATAGTTGAATGTATAATTACATTCAATATAAATAAATAAGTGTGGAATCATATTATTAGGAGTTGTCTTGTATTAGATTAATTGTGGACGGTTATTTAATGAGGGCAAATGTTAACACTTAAATTACAATTTAATTGACAAAACATATCTAAATTTTACGACCAATTAGCTCAACAATCGTTGATTGTTTCTGTTAAACCATGCTTTTATTCGTACTCATTTTTAAAAGAAATCCGGAATTTGACATAGATAATTAGCTAAAATTTCTCATTAACTCTGGCGTTTTCTTTAAGAGGAATGCCGGTCATTAAACCCAATCTATTATTTTCACAAACACGTCAAAAACTGATAACACAGCATGAATATAGGGAAGGGGTGGACTTAGCTTCGAGTTGGTTTCGGTGACCTCGCAGTGGCGTCCTATTATGACATCTGACCACATATTCCAGGCACTGACACATCACCGAAGGCGGCTGGTTTCTTCCTGAATCCTCGCGAATGTACTCTAGAGGCGCGTCCCATTCCTGTCTCGCTTCAAACTTTTCTCCTTCAAATGCGCGTGCGTTTCCCACACTTTTCGGACCTGGGTCCATTTCTGCCTTTACTGATGGTCACTATTGTTCCTTAGCACTGTTTCCCTTAGAACATTGACATAATCATTGCAGGATACAAAATTGAAATAATGCAGTAGCTGGAACCTCTTTTCACACACACCGACTTCTCGCAACGACTGTTCTGAAATTGTAAATGAAAGAGCGTTTCATTTTGTATTTAAAAGTCAAAATAAGTTGTTTCAAAATACGTCTTAATATACAATTTCTTCTTCGTTGGCTCTGGAGCCCATTAAGGGCCTTGGCCTACCAGGACGACTGCGGATTGTCATCCTACATGACACGTTCCGAATATGAAGTGATACGTGGTCAGCGTATCGAATCTCCATCAGCCTTAACCCCAGTCTCCATGACCATGACATCACAAACATCCAAGCCCATGCCAGGATTCGAACCCAGAACCCACTACACCACAGGAGGTCTTAATTTCAGCTACTCCGTATTTATGTTTTTATCTTTTAATATTTAACAAACGTGTACTGCAAATATTAATTGAAGGATTTTCTTTCTATCACTTTACTGACTTTCATGGAATAATTTTTTTATTATAAGAAAGCATAACACTGACATACCAGTATTGTGTAACCAGAAAGTTCACAAGTTCTATATCACTGGACTCTCCCTTTGTAATATGTTGTATTGTTCTGATGTCATTTTTGTAATACTGTCATTCAGTGTTTACAAATGAAACTTATTCAACAACAGTGACAAGGGATGTATTCCTATTTTCATATATAACTTTCAAGACCTTGGCTAAGGAAATCACACAATAAAATTAATAGCTCGTTTAACGTTAAATCTACAAATAAATTACAATTAAGGTAAATATGAGAACAAATTATGAAAAACGATGCCTCCTGCCTTTCGTGATCACATAAACCAATGTCGCACTTCTGGTGGCTAAGCTGCTTAAGGTAATAGTTGTGATGGATTTAAGGAATAAAATAATTTAACTGTATTAAAATATTGAAGTTAATTTTAATATAGCGAAGAAATGTGAAATACTCGTTCCGGTATTCAATTGTATTCAAATGACTTTTGCGACGATCTGCAAACTGCAGAATTTAAAGCTTTAAATCAAAAGAAACAAAGAATTTAGTCATACAATAAGGAATCTTAAAAAATTTTAGCTTCACAGTATCAGTCTGAATGTTAGTTACAGCAGAATGGGACGTAATAACATCTATTCTTTTTAACGGTTTCTTATGATGATTATATTCCATCTTCTGTGTTGTGAATTTTATAAATTATTTGTTGTAGAAACTGAAAGGTAAAAATAAAATTAGTTATAATTAACGCTAAAAAGAAAATAACGTAGTACTCCGTTTTTTTGGTGACGAATTTGTTTGGTATAGAAATAAGAAGTTAGAGAATTGTATTCTTGAATTATTATTCATAATAAATATAATTGTCAACCTCCTGTAGTGTAGTGGCTAGCGTTGCTGCCTCACAACCCAGAGGTCCCGGGTTCGGATCCTGGCATGGGCTTGGATGTTTGTGTCGTCATGGTCGTGAAGACCGGGATTGAGACTGTTGGAGGATCGATACGCCGACAGCGTGTCACTCCAAACTCGGAATCTGTCATATAAGATGTCAGTCCGCAGTTGACTCGGTAGGCCCAGGCCCTCAATAGGCTGTAGAGCCAAGGAGAAATAAAGAAAAAAGAATTATCTATTAAATAGTGGAGCGCTGTTGATGCTGTTTTGATATTATTGAATGGACTAGTTTTAAGTTTAATTTAATTTTTTCTCAAGTGAGAAAGTTGTCGAACCAGGTGAAGTAGATTAAAGATGGCGTTTCGACGACATGCACCGTCGACTTCTGCTCTAAAACGTGACGAATCGTTGTATTTAATTTGCGCAGCCCTCTTGAAAATTGTAAATCTCTTTCTATGATGTTTAATTTGTTTTTAATTTGTACGCAGTATGAAAACACAGTCAAAAATAATTATTATTTTCCTTAATTTTTTTTAACTTAGAGTTTCATATCAGCTTTTTTATATGAATTGTCAAAAATTATTAAATACCGTTTTACTTTTTATTCACTAACTTATTAACAAATGAAACGGTCTCAATATTAAGCTTTTTTTGGTACAAGAATAAGTATAGGAAACCAAAGAATATTCCAAAGTGAAAACAATTTCTATAACAATCATACCATCATCAGAAAATAAAGATACCCCATGAGGCCTAAAAATTAACCAGGTAAAGGGATGGAGAATTAATATAAAGCTACTGCTACGTTAATTATAGCAATTAATTCAAAATTTTCACAATGTTTGTGAAGAAACATTCTCAAAGAATAGTGCAGAATATACCAGAATAAGGTTTTAAAAAACAAGAAAGAAGAGAATACTGTAGTTTCAAATACTGAACTAAGGTTTCAGGAGTATGTTATAATTCAATATATTTTATGAACGACATTTATGTGTCGTAAATCTCGAAAACAGTCCACTATGAGCGTTGAAAAATTACTCCAGAAGAATTGTGTGTTCTGAAGCCCAGAAAAGTATCGTACATATTAGTCGGGAATACAAGGTCAAAATTAGTGAGTATGAAGTTTGATTGGAAGGAGGAATTTTTTAAATAATAAAATATAGCTGTACATCGACTACATTGTGAAAGTAGTGAAAACGTTAGTTGTGGTAAATAGTTGGAGGTCAAAAAGGTTAACATAGGAAAAGAAATGGTATATTCGAAGCTCATTTACCGAAAATGGAAGGCTTGTGCATAGAAGAATAGTTCCACCTGTGCCGCAATGTGATGAGCTTATTATTGTGTTAGAGCAGGGAAGAAAATTGCCTTGGAATACATATCGCCCCAAGTCCCTGTAGGAATCAGCCAACTGCTGGCGGACATACTGATGACGTCAGCAGTTCCCTAATGAGCACCGCAATGACAGAATCTAATTACATGCATCGGCAAGACGAGCAGCAGTCTTAATGAGATGTTTCAGAAATAAGGATCTAGAATATTGCCTTGTAAGAATATTTCCTCCCGATGATTGAAGCCATCAAATCTCAATCGGTGATTATTTTGTACGGTGGCCTCTTGGTGAGCTGCTCCCTTCTTTTAAATGAACCGCGTTCTTTGATTGCAGTTATAATATGAAGAATTTCTTTACAAATTCATTGCGATTGCACTTTATATACGGTACACATCAAA
This sequence comes from Eucriotettix oculatus, assembly GCA_034510155.1. Classification (NCBI taxonomy): domain Eukaryota; kingdom Metazoa; phylum Arthropoda; class Insecta; order Orthoptera; family Tetrigidae; genus Eucriotettix; species Eucriotettix oculatus. Next base: position 45,426,266 of record CM067377.1, on the reverse strand, counting down.
CGAAAAGTACGTCGTTTAAACCCAACAGAGGGAATAAATGCAAATTGCTATATCTCACAGATTAATTTCCAAATGTACAAATTAGGTAAAAGAATTTTGGAATATTAATCTTCAAAGCATAATGTTTTAACTTTAAATTGACGCAGAGGATTTAATAAAGACTTGTGAAATATGTATTTAGAATATAAATCGTAAATAGAACAATACTGCCGTTTATTGAATTACGCTTCTAAAATTTCGTGCAAATATTTTTTTACAAAAGGCTTTTAAATGTTTTGGACTTTTTTGCGGTAATAAAGCAGCAATTCAATAATAACTGAAAACTTGAATGGCAAATTGGAAATTATTGATTAATTATATGGAGAAATACTTATTCAGTTATACATTTGCCGACCCGTCATGCTTTCATTATTAAGAAATTTTGCGCATTCTGCGAATGGTAATTTAATTTTTATAAATTATCTGACATTTATATATAACGATATGAATATATTAGCCGGTCAGTCAGGGTAGGGAGAATCGTAATTAGATTTCATACTAGCTAACCCCCGCGACTTCGTTCGCGCCCAAAATGATTCTTTTTATTTTGTCCTAAAAACGGAACAACAGGTACAGAATTTTGGTGAGTTGAATTTATTGAATATATAAAAAGTACTGAATCATCTATTTATGATCGCTTCAGAACAAACCTTATAACTCGCAGCTGGTTTATAACTATCATACCTTTCGGAGCCAATATGAGGGAACGAGAATAGAGGATATAGGCGCTGCGGGAGTTTTCCCGCAGGCGCTTCTCTCCTGAGTGACTGCGGGACTCACCTGATTATGGCAGGAATGCCTCACAGTCTCTCTGTTTTTTTTATCAAAGTTCTCACATGCTGAAACACCTTCACCTATTTCAGGAGGTATATGTTCTGGGGTCGAAGACCTTGGGCATATGGCAAGTGCTGTCCGCTGATCCCATTGGGTCAGACGGCCAACTGCCTTCTGAAACTGTTGAGACGTGGAGAAGGGAATGCTGCGCCCCACAGCAAACTCGTATCCCGTCATTAGGAAGGGCCTGAGAATAGTACCAAAAGCCCGACCTACCTGATGCAGGTTTTCTATGGTTTTCCCAGCATCTCTTTAGGTGAAACACCAGGTAGGATCCTTAATTCCACAGCCCGGGGGCCCTAGTCAACCCTTGGCTACCTTGCTCTACCTTCCGCATCCCCCCTTTTCAATTCCCTTCCTATGCTATTAAAGGGGAGTTGCCTGTTTCAGGATCACCCTCATGTAGCCTGTTTACGAAAAAAACTTGGGAATCAGGTAAGAGTTGTCTACTGATCCCCTTGGATCCTAAAACTGGTCATTCGGAAGGGCGTGAGAATTGCCCAATGCCTGCCCTATCTAATGCAGGTTTTCTAGGGTTTTCCCTGCATCTCTTTAGGTAGGATTGTTAAACTATAGCCCGGGGGCCCTAATGAACCCTTGGCTACCTTGCTCTACCTTCCGCATCCCCCTTTTCATTTCCCTTCCTATGCTATTAAAGGGGAGTTTCCTGTAACTTAATGTAGCCTGTTAACCCCCAAAAAAGGAACAATTCGCGCGGCATTTTAATGGATTTATAAATATTTATATAAATATCTTCTGAACTCTTAAATATATCAAAATGAAGTATGCACGAATATTTTAAGTCAATTGCCATTTATAAACCCTCAAATTTTCATTGAAATCCGTTGATCCCTTTTGGAGCCTATTCGAGACCAACACACGGACAGACAGTCAGACAGATAGACAGACAGACAATTGAAGAAAAGTTTCTCCCACTTGAAAGTCAAATCTAAATTTCATACTCAAGTTAAATTCTATAGAGTATGAATTCTTTATAGCTCTATCATGGAATTTGTTAAGTTTTACCTGGTTCCTCAACAGAGATATTGAAACTCAAACTTTGAAAAAATTTCAAAATCTCAGTGTTTTAAGAGTGTAAATGATAAAAGGTATCGTATCATTGATAGTTTATATAATGTAACTAAAATATTATACTTAAAAACACAGGGAGAATTGAAGCTCACAAGATGTTCTTTCTTGGAGCAATGAGCAAAATAAAATTTAAACTACTTAATTTGAAATTGATAATTTCATGAAAAAGATATTATGTGATATTTTTTGAAAGGGGGGGGGTGTAACAGGTTACATGAGGGAGATCCTGAAACAGGCAATTCACCTTCAATAGCATAGGAAGAAAATTGAGAAGGGGGATGTGGAAGGTAAAGCTAAGTAGCCAAGGGCTGACTAGGGTCCGGGGCTACCCGGTAATTCACCTAAGAGATGCAAGGAAAGACGCGTAATTTATAGGCCAGAATCTACTGAACACAAGGCAGTTTATTTGAAAATGATAAGACAACTGAGTGAAAAGTTCTTTAAAAAAAACTGATACCTGCAAACGCCAAAAACATCATTCGGTCATCAACAAAAATAGCTGTCATTTTTTTTAACTAGATAGAATATCAGATTAGTTCTGTACAACGATTTTTCCGAGATGGTCGTGCAACCCGTACCATTTGGAACCTATTGACGCAATAAATAAATTTAATAATTTCATCGGGTGATAAATAATACTAATTAGAAAGGATAAGTCGTAATTTAGTAAATGTGTTGGATCTTTCACAGCTCTTTGATGATAAATTTAAATTCTTTGTATTCAGACAAGTACCGATAAGAAATGGCATTTACTGATTTCAATCACATTTGAAGCTAAGAAAACAATGTTAAATATATTAGTAGGTAATTTATTTAAAATAATTAGAAAATAAGCAATATTGGGCTTTAGCGATAAATAAAGTTTACGCTTTCTGAGGAATGGATCTGAAAACTGAATTTATCATATACATATTTACGAAAAGATAATTTGCGAATAAAATAGTTTTAGAAAAATTTTGGTATTTCAATTATGCCAAAAACTTTCTTATGAACGCATCGGTTCACTACGAACCTTCTTATTGCGCTGTAGTTTTTTATTTCTTTTTCAATATGCTTATGTCGTTGTTCCACAATTAAGAAGTGAAAATACTCAAATATTATTTCAGATTTCAATAATAAATAAAATTTTATGAGGAATTGATTGATTTATTGTTACCGTGAATAATGTTTTATAAATGTAAAGACTGAAAATGTTTCCCCAGATCTATGCATGCTATAAAGGATTATGTTATTTCCGGAATCAAAAATGAAATAGATAGCTTAAGAAGTTATAACTGGCTACGAATGCTAATATTGCGCAAAAACGTTCCATTACCAATTTTAATTTATATTAAAGAAATTAATTAAGATACAGGAAATTTTGATAATTTATTTTTAACTAAATATTCTTATACTATGTTTTCTAATTATTTTGTAGTAATATCCTGAAAAAAATTGACCTCATGAAGATTCAAATATGAGGACGAATTGTTGAGTGAATAAAATCATATCTTTGTTTCTCTGTGAACTAGTCTTTAATTTGATTCAATAATATTATTTTTAAAATCAGACGTTAAAAGATATTATTGATAAGAATATCATTTACTCAAATAACGATGTCTAATAAAATATTTGCACCCAAGGTTAATAGTCAAATATGTATAACAAAGCATCAAAACTAGCATAAAAGAAAGAAAAGGTTTAGAGGGATTAGTACTCAATTATACTCATCTTTCAATGTTACAAATGTGTTTCAAGATTAATACGAAACCACTTATTTGAATAAATGATGTATTATGAATCGCAATTAGAAATGTATTTTCCAAAATTAAAAATTAAACAAAATTGACAAAAATGGCGTATTCGGAATGTAAAATCTTTATCCGTGTGGCAGGCATTTTTCTTTCTTAATATTACAGAAATTAATTATTGTTAGAATCATCAGCTATATTCCGAAGGAATGTTATTATCATAAATTAGATTATGTTCATTCATAGTAAATATGAAAATTTATGTTTCGCCACAGATATATGAAGCTGACATCTGCCACAACATAGTATCATAAAGTGGAGATTATCAAGAGGTTGACTTGGCGCGAATTGAGTGGCAAATCTTGCGTTAGTCACTTTACTGACCCCGCTGCTTGCAATCGAGTTAGCTTTCCCTTGCCCTCGTGTGTCCGGTTGAGTCGACAGATGTCCTATTTAATTAGCGACGAAGCCTTGCGTGAAGCCGGTTCCTAGGCTCCCCTTCGTCAGAGGGAAAACTTAACTCGATAAACCGCGCCGTTTAAAGCCATCCGTCTCGAGATTTATTTGTCTTGATGTGGCCTGTTTTAATGCGCGCTGTCTCCCGGGCATTGTGCGACACGAGGCCGACACACGCCGTGCCTCGAGGGGAACAGTTCACAGTTGCGATCTTATAAGCCAGATACGAGCACATATCGCCAAGGACTCAGTCCCTCGGCGACTACTCACGAATCAGTTCACTCAAAGCGTCCTATCAAATACTTCTTTTGTCTTTCAATGTGTGGCGTGTGTTGCAACCACATATATATGAGTGGCACCATATATATATATATATATATAATTAATGGAGAAAGGACAGAGAGATAGAAAGAAGATGACTTACCTGAGGTTCATAGATGGTAGACACCTTGTGAGGTTTAGAGAACTTGAATTTTCGGAGGCACCGCCCCCTTCATCAGAAAGTTAGGAAGACATTTCCAGTGATCGGCTAGCTGACGACTGGAAATGTCTTCCTAACGTTCTGATGAAGGGGGCGGTGCCTCCGAAAATTCAAGTTCTCTAAACCTCACAAGGTGTCTACCATCTATGAACCTCAGGTAAGTCATCTTCTTTCTATCTCTCTGTCCTTTCCCCATTAATTGTTTTAATGAACATGATAATGTCATTTCCTGACTCATATTATATATATATATATATATATATATATATATTTGCGAGGGCAGGCGAAAAATCTTCTAAAGACACTATCTCAGGGTCCGCACTGGATAGTTGTGTGGGATTCTACCCACTAAAAACACCTCCCTTTCCAACGATGACTGTATCTTCCTGTGGGACCGTCGTTAGACATTACTTCACAGGAAGCAGTCGTAGCGTCAAGCTCTCTCTGTCTCCTTTAAACATTATTATTTCCCTCTTTTTCGTAATTTCTTAATCTTTGAATAACTGTAGAGACATATGCGCTTACTTTATTCCAGGTATTAGGTGAAAGCAGCATGTTGGGTACCAAATTATCTGGTGTTATTGAAGTTCCAATATCGCTTTCTAATGCTCGGCTCCCATATGAAAATCTCGAGCAACTGAAAAACACGTGTTCTGGTGTCTCATTAACCTGTAGGCACAGGTAACGCGTAGTGTACAGAGCCTGTGGACGAAACTAACCTTTCTCCTGTTTGATTCTACTGTCATTACAGTACACCATATCGAGGCACCATACAAGATCACTGATCGCACAACATTCGCGAAAAGAAGTCGCCGGTATTCTCTTCAACCTGCAACATTTGGCATAATTCGTGACAGTGCAGATACTTTCCCAGCTACTTTACGTCTTACATAATCAAGGTGGTGTTTAAAAGACATCCTATCACCTATCATTATACCAAGATATCTGATAGACGATTTCGAATAGATTTCGCAGTTTCCGACCGTATATATATATATATATATATTAGGAAATAGTTGCTGAAAATGTTTGTATGGAGCGTGGCGTTATATGGGTGCGAAACTTGGACGATAGGAGTTGGGGAAAGGAAAAGAATAGAAGTCTTTAAAATGTGGTGCTATAGGTGAATGCTGAAAATCAAATTGGTGGATAGAGTAACTAACGAGGAAGTTCTAAACAGAATAGGCGAAAAACGAACAATATGGAGGACGTAGACCAAGAAAAGGGATAGATTAATAGGCCACGTTTTAAGAGACGAGGGTCTTGTAAAATTAGCATTACAGGACAGTGTGTGGGGTAAGATCTTAGAGTGAGATAATATGCTAAGCATATTATGGATTATGTGGGCGGTGCTCGTTATAAGGAAATGAAAAGGCTTGCGCAAGATAGATTAGCATGGAGGGTTGCATCAAACCAGTCTTAGGACTGAATACCACAACAACAACATCATATATATCGTACTAAATTTAAGAAGCGGGCTAGGCAGCTTACTAAGTAAACGGCAGAGAAAATCGACGCGATTGGCTAATTTTAACATCTAATTGAGATTATACATATAGTCAGACGAGAGACGGGAATCCAATACCTTTGCTTCCATTGGCCGCAAATATTTGGAGAGTAAGATTGACAGGACAGTCCGTGGAGGCCTAAAAATGCGAAACTTACAGATCAAAACCAATTGGCACGTGCACATCCCTCGCGACAATAAGCAGGATGGGAAACTACGTGGAAAGGTACCGCTGGTCACCCATTTCACGCCCAAAAGATTCCGCGGGACTTTCCCAACCTGGTCATTTGACCTGCACCTACGAACGCAAGGGCTTGACAGACAATGTCAACTCGAGCCACCAAGAGAAATCTGGAAGGACTAATTAATAAAATAAGGAGCTTGGGAGATTTTAACATTATTAATTTTTCATTATTCGTCATCACATTATTCATTCAATATTTATTTGGAGAGATTTGAGATTTTGCGCTACATTATGATTAAATTGAGTCTGCAGTATTGCTGAATATTCAACAAAATTATCTGGAGAATCCTATTTGGCCACGTAGCTGATTGTTGGTGTCGAGATTAGTAGCTGTTTCAACGACCGCAGCTGACGGAGGATGAGGTGGACCGTCATACCGTACATCATAATCTGAGCTGAGAGGAGATGTGCATATTCACGTTTCTTGCCCCTGACTATTTTTAATGAAATTGTAAAATTTTGATGCCAGGTTTTGTTTATTATCCCCACCAGAAAACTATAGCTGTCCGTTAAGTTTAGCAAGTAGGCGGCCAAAAATTTAAATTCATTAATTATTTTTTGTAATAATTTTTTTATTTAATTTTAATTACCCCAATTGTTGGAATTTTAATTGATTAAAATTGTTTTTAAATTTATTAAATTTTTAAATCCATATTTTTTATAAATCTTAATTATTTAAACAGAGCCCCACCACAAACGTGGGCTCTCGCCATACTAGAATTGAAATAAACCGCTCGGAATCACATAGATCAAATTCAATCTTATTAAACGTCTTCTTCAAAAATCGTGTTATCTCATCTTGTAACCAAAGTATTGTAAAAGAGGGGGTAGATTAATTAATGAATTTAATAAATGAGTTTAAATATATATATTTATTAATTGTAAACACAATAATTTTTAATATGGGTAGTGCATAGATATATTAAGTTCAAAATAATTATTTAAAAATGGGATTTTATTAAAGATCTCAGGGTATTGATGGTTTGGGTGATCACGTGTAGCAGATCTGTTCGTTGAGGAACCTGAGTTGTTTCATAGGCGTCTCGCTGTAATTTCCGTGTTGTGGAACTTATAATGGCCGGTAGACAATCGTACGAAGTCGTGCTGGCAAAGTAAGGAAACTCCGCTTTTTCCTCTTTCTTCCCTGCTTCCTGGACTGATCAAAGCATGGTCTCCGCTGCCACCTCACCAATCTGCTCTCGCCGTAACTTCTCTGCTGCCAATCTCCTTTCGCCACCACCTTCAAAAATCTCCTCCACCACTCTCCTTCAATATCCTCTCACCATCACTTTGCAAAATCTGTCCAATCTCTCCACCACTCTCCTTCAATCTCTCCAATCTCCATCCACTGCAAAAATCTCTCCAATCTCCTCTAAATTGTCTCCGCCAGCCTCTTTAAAGCCTTGTCCCCACTTATCCGACACCTATCACTAAGATGGCAGGGATGGATATCCCCCAATCATATCCCTTGTTTCATTTGGGGAACACACGCCACCCGGTCACCAAATTCCCAGGCAGATTAAGACATTCCGAAACGGCGAAGACCCGCGTCCGTTTCTATTTGCTGAACAGTTTCCTTACATATTGTTTCCCGAACTTCTTCAATCTCTGTTCTTACTTCCGTTGCATTACGGTAAATATTACCATCTACATCTTGCTGAAACTTTCCGACAGTATCTTTTATACTTCTGCAAACATGGTCTAACTTCTCACTTAATTCCTGACTACATTGTTCAAATTTTACGTCAATTTCCCGCCTATTTTGTTTCACTTCCTAGCTTAATTGCATCAATAGACGCATGATAGCTGACTCTCCGCTATTTACGGAAGTCATTTTCGCGTTTTTTTAGTCCGAATTTACTCAACAAATATTTACTGCCCCCTTACAAATAAATAAAATAAACATTTCTAAAATTAAACACGCCGCAAAAATTCCACAAATTTCACCAAACTATCGCGAGCATGCACAAGATATATATACACAGACATAAATGAAAAAGTTTCTGCTACACGTGTTTTAATCGGCCCACGTTGACGACGCCAAAATTTAAATGATTAGGGGGGATATTATTTAAGTTCCCGTAAATCATAATAAAATTTGGACGCGGGTTCTACTGCGCTACAGTATGCTTCGAGATAGTCATAAGAATCGAGTGAATAACCATAGTAATATTACAAACATATTACAACGATAAGATTGAAAAGGAATGAATGCATTTAAGATTTCAGATCACTCAATGTACTGTAATGAAGTGAACGCGTTATTGGGTGTTCTAGTCAGGTCCTGAATGATGTGAGGGTCTGTTGTAGGATCCGCTGTCAGGGGTGAGCCCAGTAGCGAACCCATAATTTACGACGGTCAATGTTGCGGATGAAACAAAAGCGCGTCAATGATTCATTGGAATTCTGCTGCGCAGTTTTATTTTAAGAAATCCGATTGGTTTAAGAGAGTACTTGCGGGGAGGAATATCTAAAAGCCAAGAAGAACAGGGACTGAGAATGATACGACAAAACGGATAAGACGTGCTACCAGTCTTGGACTTTGAAAATCTGCTCAACAATCTGGAGCTGCGTCGACGCCACGGCTGCGACCATCACCATCGCCATCACACATCGCCATGGCCGTGCATCAACCAGCGAAATGGCCACAGTAAGACATGATACACTCTTATGTTAAGTGATTCCAACACTCTTTTAAATCTTTCAACAAATCAAATTTTCACTGTAAAAAAACTCTCCCTATTTTAACTCCCTGATGTTGGAATAACGCTACGAAGAGGTACGCATGGCCGAGGCAGATCCATCAGAACACTAGAAAATGTGCAGATGGTATGAACAGTAGTTTAGCAATCGACAAGGCGTTATAGAATTCTAATTTTCGATTTGAATTACCATTCCTCGAATATAATGACGGTTCAAGAATTGAGCTCATCAGACAACGCAAACCGCCGAAATTTCTGTGAGCAAATGCTTACGCAGATCCCTTGGAAACCAACTTTCTGCAGTAGCGACGAAACATATTTTCTTCCACGTGGGATTGTGAATAAACAAATTTTTCTCTACTTCCCCGAATTATTGAAGAAAGGCCATAATATTCTCTTAAATAATGGTGAGGTGTGACGTATCACAATTTGGCGTGACCGTATTTTTTAAGGACTTTGGCGTGACTTTGAATTACAGACGTCATGTTTCATTGTTGTTAAATTTTATGCAGTCTGTAATAGAAGAGATTCTTGAAGGAGAGGGATTGGGGGAACTGGGCTACCAGCTACCAATAGAATCGGGCTAAGACTCACACAGCATGATATTCTCTTAATGTGTTGAGAGAAATGTTCCCGGGATGACTGGTCTCTTTGAGGAGCGGCATGAATAGAGCATTTATGACATTTCTTTAGGAATAACTTATGATAAAGGTGCTTAAACGCCGGTCTCACACCATACAGGATCTAATGGAGCATCATATTGCTGCCAACTACAGTATTTTCAAAATGCTTAATTGGTTATAATATAATCTATTAAAAAAATTAAACTAAATTAAAATAGATAAATAAGTGAAAAGGATTGATGCATAAACGAAAACGTAAGAATTCCTAATTAACGCGACAGGAAATTGTTCAGCTCTAAGGTCAGACAAGCATCGCCTTGCTCTCATCCAGACTAGTTTTCACAATACCTGGATACTTTTTGTACAACAACCTTCTTCCAGTGGTTAAAAACAATAACTACAAAAGTTTCGTAAATCAGAGGAGTTTCTTAATCGTCCCCCTAATATTTATAATTAAGGTTCCTGCAAAAGTGTTGAATGTGTTGCCTTGTAAAATAATACACTATATAGCTTTAAACTTTCTGTACAGTATTTTTCTGCTTTTTGTTAGTTTGTTTCATGTAATGCCTGGTGCTACTACGGAAAGCCAGATTCCTGGTCACGCAGCTCCAAGTAGTGAAAACTTCATTGCGTGTGTTTATGTTTATCAGTGTGTGTTTGTGCTCTCTTGTGTGCGTGTTGTGTTTTTAATGACTTAAGACTATATACTATTTATTTTATTTATTTATTTTAAGATTACTTGTAATTAATTATGTACCTTATTTTGTTCTTAGAATTATTTGTTATATTAATGTGTGACGTATCCTATTTCCTCAATCGAGAACTAATGGAAACAACAACAAATCTAAATCTAACATTTTACTATTCTCATTATTCAATTACTATTCACAGAATCACAACCACATATTCACTTTTACCAATCACTTCATTACTGTTCCATTGTGTGACAGGAAACCTAGCTCTAGCCAGAGTAATGATGGATTCACATCAGGTTATGTATATCTTAAAAGACACAGAAAGGAAAATAATAAAAATTGATAAATTTTAAAGAATTAGTAACTATTAAGATCACTTAGGTAAAAATAAATGACGATACACTTCGATTTCCCGAATTTTACGCATGAGGAAATAGGATTATTTTTATAATTATTAATAAATATTCTAAGAAAATTTGATGTTTTTATACCCGTCAGTACGCTGTTAAATTACTTTATCCGGAAATAATAAATACTGCAGTTATAAAGTTTACGCAGATGTTAGTCAGTTCTAGGACGGAAGAGATTTCTGGTGTTATAATCTATTAGTCAAAACAAATTTTAATTACGTTTAGGAAATTTTAATATTTCTGAAATATATGACCTGGGTAAAGTGAATATACCAAGATTTAGAAAGATTGATTTACAAGTTTCTCAGCAGTATTGAAAAAAAACATGTTTATGTCGTGAAAATATCCAGGGATCGATAAAAATTACCTCATGTTGCAATATTATAACCTATGTTGGAGGTTGAAAAGAAGAGTGTTATTGCATCTTCGCATCTAATCGTTAATGACAGGCAGAGCCAAATTTACCCAAAAACAATATAATCTGATAATTCCTCTTTAATTCCTCATAAATCTTTATGTATTCATGCAATATATAGAAATTATGCACTAAACCTCCATCCATATATACTGTTGTTACGGAATTAGCAACGGATCGCCTAAATGACACGTAAAAAATATTGTTACATAATATGTTAAAGTCTAACTACTCTATCATCCTAATGCTACGAAACTTGACAAAAGACAATGCTCCGGGATATTATTAAATTGGTTCGTCTTCCAACAACCTTATAGAAACTTTAAATACGTAAAATTGACATTAATCTGTCATTTAAGTAGAACAAAATTAATATAGTAGTCAATAAGACTGGTTGAGAATGTTTAATGTATTTTTAAGTTCAATAATTACATTTACAGTAAAAGTATGCATACAGAGCTGACACGACGTTTTTATCCAAATTTGGGGCTTCATCAGGTGATACAAAAACATTAATGAGAATAAGGGGCCTAAGTTTAATAAATTATAAAAAAATATTCTTTTCACTGAACTTAAAGCAAGATTCTTTGTATTCTAATAAGTTTTATAAATATTTTAATATACTTAGAAAATTCCATGGACGCAAATTCAAGTAAAAAGTTAAAACATCATTTTTTGAAATAAATAACAACATAAATACAACCTATTAGTTTTATTTGTTACAATACGATCTTTTAATAAACAATAGTACATGACATTGCGTTCCTTAAACATGGAACCTATTCTGATGTGATTTAAAATGTTGTGGTATTCAGTCCTAAGACTGGTCTGATGCGACCCTCCATGCTAACATATATTACGCAAGCCTATTCATTTCCGCATAACTACCGCATCCCTCATCCTCCATAATCTACTTAGCATACTCCATCCTTGGCCACCCTCTTCTGTTATTACACCACGCAATTCCCTCTAATGCTAATTTTACAAGATTAAGAAAAAGAAATTAAAAATAATAAAAACTTAGACCTGCTAGTCACACAACAAAAATGGGTGGCATCTAGCATGTTTTATTTATTTCCAGAGAGATGTGGTAACTATTAAAAATTATCGTCTTGATTCTAAATCTGAAAGAAAATAAATGACGAATTTCAAACGATGAAAAACTCAATTAATGAGGAAAATTTTCATTCGTGTCTGTAAGTAGGGTATGTGAGACGATCTACCCTGTTGGAAAATATGCGAATGGCAAATCAAATCAAAGACATCCGTCTCCGGAAATGACAACGTTCATCGTCTTACGTGTCCTACATCCAGGATTCTACAACAGATGTCTCCAATTATCGCCCTATTTCCCTCTTACCAATATTCTCAAAAATTCTTGAGAAAGCATTACTTATGGGAATTACACATTTTCTTACAAAATTCAAACTTATTTCCACATCGCAACATGGTTTTATTAGCGGAAAATCTACCAACACGGCTTCATACGACTTCGTTCAAAGTATTCATGACGCACTTGATGAAAGACTCAAAGTGACTGGCATTTTTGCTGACCTCACGAAAGCGTTTGATTTAGTAGATCATAATATTCTACTCAGAAAATTAGACTTCTATGGAATCAGAGGAGTTCCCCTTTCTTTATTGGCATCGTACTTGCGAAACAGACGCCAAAAAATTGCGATAGAAAACACTGATGGAAATGAGTATCTATCAGAATGGGGAACAATGACCTGCAGTGTCCCTCATTTACATTAACGATTTACCTAATAATTTAGATCCCTTAAAATCAGTCCTCTACGCTGACGACACAAATTTGGTTATCACGGACAGCGACTCGCAAACTTTATGCGAGGAAGTTGATTCTGCGATGTGCCGCCTCAATCTTTGGTTCACTGCAAACAAATTTTCTCTTAACCTAGAGAAAACCAAAATCGTTAACTTCACAACAAACACAAACAGTTTATCTCCTAACTTGGAAAACATTTCAGAGCACGCACCTTTTCTTGGTCTGCTGATTGACAATAATTTTAAATGGAATCACACCATATTAAAAAACTATCGGGAAAACTCAGCAAAATTTGCTTTACATTACGAGTGTTAGCTCGGGAAGCCGACATAGCTACATCAAAAATGATGCATATTTTCATTCTGTCATGTGTTACGGTATTACAAACTGGGGTCATTAGCTTCACGCGATTCACACTTTTAAACTACAACTACAACTGGTGCGGAGTGGAATACCACTTGCAAACCTTTGTTTTGCAAACTTGGAATTTTAACCTTACCTTGTACGTATATTCTAGCAATTTTAAAATTTGTATGGAGCAACATCAATCTATATGATCTAAACGGTTCAAGCCATTCGTACAACACAAGAAATCGCTCTCAGCTCCGTGTTGAAAAAAATCGTTAGTCTTTTTGAAACAAGCATTCAGTATTCCGGTATAAATCTATACAATACTCTCCCGGAAGAAATAAAAGCTTTTAACGTTCAAAAATTATTTATAAAGAGTTGGAGCGTATTATTCACTGAAAGAGTTCCTGGATAGGAAGGACTAAAACAGTTTTCTGGTGTCCTATCAAATTCTTCTAATATTTTAGAACTATACTCTACTAGAATTTAACTGCTGACTTATTTTCTTTTACATGTTCGACGGGAACCTACGCACGATCTTCTGCTGCCTTCTCCGTCGACTGAAAATTGAAGATTGAATTTTATCTTTCCTCTTTTTGTCCTTCAATTCTTAATTGTAAAATTTTGTATATTTCTTGTAATATTATATTTGACGTATCCTATTTCCTCAACCGAGGACTAATGGATTGAATAATAATAATTTAAATTGCCCATTAAGCCGTTTGTTTCGCATCAAAAACTCTCACCCGTCTTGGACACAGCTGTAGTAGTATTTGAATAATGTATTTTTGGTTTATTCTGACACCTTTGAGAATGTTATCACGTGCCAGTATCCATAAATAGTAAATCTTATACAGCCTTAACCAATTACTAACTTAAGTTTTCGGCAAGAGATAAAATTATATCCAGTCGTAAAAATTGTCTTATTCGACATAAAAATATTACGCTGACTCTCACCGAACAATGTGATGAATCATCACGTTATAAAGTGGCATGTACCAGCTTGCGGTAATTCAGATAAATGTAATTATTGAAGCCATTAAACAAACCGAAAAGGCTAAATTCAAGATTAAACAGAGAAATAATACTACAGTACTTATATGGATGATTAAAATTTATTATATGCTTTATAATATTGTACGTAATAAAGAGAAATCTGTTAGAAATTTTTTTTATTAATAGGAATTCTGTATTTTTGGGAGATACAACTGCTCATTACATAATCTTGTTATTCGGTAACTTTAATTGGCCTAATTTTATATTCCGCAGCAACAAGAAATTTTGTGATTGGGCGAGCTTTTCGAGGCCACGATACAGCACAAGAGGAGCATCGGGCTCAGTGCAGATGGTAGTTTAATACTTCAATGCCTTGTCATTGAATGTCAGCCACCAATTCGATGAAAGTAAGATACATTTCAAACTGTAAGTTAAGAAGGATAGCATTAGACAGATTCAGTGTCAATTCTGAGTGATTTTGAAGCACAGTCAACGTCACACAACACAATTTTGCGTATTAGAGACAAATTTGAAGAGAAAGTGTGTTATACATATGCAATCAACAATAAAATATGATCATTTGCATAATTATTTAGAATATAAAAATGATTTATGCAAAGATAATTGTGTCAAGGAATATTGTCAAACCCGAAGGAAGCTCAAGAAAGTTAAATCGAAGACAAAAGTTAATGGTTAAGTTTCTTTCGGGATGTGCACTGCCCTGTTCGAAGAAATTAAATTACACAGAAGTAGAAAATCTTTGTTTCATTACTTGCGGCAACTTTCCGTGCAATCCCCTGTGCACGTTTTTCTTTCAACGCCCACTTTGCACTAGCAACGCGATTTCGCCGTAACAATACCGCTCACAGGGCCCTGAGGTGTCTGGATAATGAACTAGAAGATTGAGGTCGAAAGGGGACGAAACAGTTGAGAATCAATTCGGCTGAGAGCGCCTCGGGCGGCCGCAGAAGCAGTTACTGCAACCCCAAGCGTGGCGCTATCTTGTCTCGTATATATGTCGGTGCCAGCAAATGATGTTTCACTTAAGAGCAGCTTAGACCGGAGTTGCACTTTGGCTCCCCTCGTCTTACTACATCCACTTTTTTCTATTTCGTCTCGCAGATTTTCAGCCGGGCGTAATTGAAATAAACACGGACACACTCACTTGCCAAATTCTTCATTGACAACGCATGGAGCTACTCGGAATAAGTAAATTTTATTTTAAATTACAAATAATTATGTTCGTCCCTATAGACTTGACCGACAAGCGTTTTCATAGAATCTTTACATTCTCAGCTCAAAAATAATGGGCCATATTTATTAAAAGAATTCAACGCTAAACAATTACTCAGAAGAAACCTTTTATGGAATTTTTTAATATTAAATGTAATATTTACAACACTTCTGTTAGTTAATATTTTATCAAAATAAATAAAAGAAGGAAAACTAGTTACATATTAACTTGCTTCGACTAGCCGCATGGACTAACAGGTTGACCATGCTAGATAGGAAAATTACACCAAATTAAGTATTGAAATAAATAAAATAACATACCGCGACGCTAAATTTAAAACCCCATTAAATTATGCAAAAAATATTTTATCTACCCTGAATTTTAAAATATCTGAAAAAAAACTGTAATTGCCGCGTCAACGTGAGAACATTTGGCGTATAATGTGGTTGGGCTCTTATCATGCGGTGACTTGTTGGTTTCTCCGTCTCGGAGGGTCGTACGTTGGTGATGGTAGGCAACGACGCCAGGTCTCCGGTGCAGTCGGCCCCTGCACTCCCAGACCACTGCAATCAGCAACTAAATGCCGAGGTAGATGTGGACTGCTGGCTTCAACCTCGAATCTCCTGACAGCAAAGTACTACTGCCCAGGAGAATGTTTGCAGGCTCTGGACTGAGACTGTCCAAACTCCAAAGAGAACTCTTCTGCCCTCTGATTCTCAACACGAACTGTTTGGAGACTGTTGACGCAGCCCGTCCACTCTCCAGAGTGATCTACTCCGATTGTCTACTCCATTACCACACTATTTCTTGGTCCCACTTGACCAACTATCACAATTTGTAACTTTGGAAGGACCACGACCTCAATTTCCCGGGAATTCAGTGAATCCTCGCAATTTTTAACTTCGCGGGGAGAAATAATTCACGCGGGAGCACGTCCTTCCAGGTCTACGAAAAACTTCGCATCTCTTTGCCGTCGCCGATTTTGCACTTATTCTGCCATAAGCCCAACTCTCCCTCAGCTCTCACGTTTGTATCCTCTCAGCGAATATGGAACAAACAACGTATCTTTCCATCCGGTCAGTCGGATACTAAAATTAATCTAATAATGCTGAAATATATACTTACTCTAAATTAATATCTACTTAAAATCTAATATCTTACTTATAGTGCATGTGTTTTACTACACATCCATCCTATCTGGGGGTCTTAAAGAAGAGTCCCGCCTCTCTGTTATGAACTTCATATACTTATCCTTATTGATGTGGTTTCTTTATTGACATCTATTCATAACAATTTGGTTACAGGCAGCTTTAAGTCTCTGTGGCATCATTTTAATCAGCATACTGTTATTTCTGTTAATGAAATTATTCCTATTTATTTGATATACTTTACTTATTCCAGTTTCAACCAGGCTTGAAATTAATGGAACTACAATGAGAAGTCCTTTGTTGCCTCTTTTCACAGATATAGTGATGCGAGATTTGGAGACTACCTGCTTTTCCTTACTCAATTTCTAGCCAATTTGTTACTTAATTTATGTTTATGATATTTTTTCATTACTAGAGCCTCATAAAAAGTAATACTGTCCAAACGTTAAAGAAGTATAGCTCAGGGTTACAATTTGTGATAGAAATGTAAGTCAAAAAGTCTCTTACCAGGAATTTCTTAAAAATTGCAATTGAAGTAGAAAATTTTCTTTTTTTAATAATTGGTACAGGTAACAAACTTAATTCTACGATTCAAACTGCCCTAAGACACAGTCATACTACATTCCAAGAGAGAATATTTGCTTCAATTGAATCTCATCCCGACGGCCATGAAGGTTAGAAATAAAAAAATTTCGACTGAACCCGGGACCTCCTGCTTCCGTGCAGTTGGTCTAACCATCTGAGCTAGTTCCAGTCGTCTGCCAAATCCGACGCCACATTCCTCCACACTTGTAAATCTGACTCGGCTCACATACAATTTACTAATCACATTATTCACAACCTTAGCCTGGAAATCAGCGAAGAAGGGACATTGTGTAAATTTACATAGGTGCATGGATATCAATTTCATTTAAACACAACTTCAATTGGAAAAATAACAGCAAGGTAATTATTAGGCTTGACTTATGTCTGAAATGTTTGACAATAAAATTAATAATAATACAGTTAATAAACGAAGTGACTAACTTAGTCAGTAAGATCTATAACTTCCTTCTTGATACTTAAAATTTCTGATTTATTATTAATGGGCTTCTTTATAATGGACTATTGTTTTCGTATCTATTGAGTTAACGGTGTACTTTAGAGAATATATATCGATTGGTGGAAGAAACGACGTACTTGTAGTTTATTCATTTCCATATGTCGGTAAAATTGGCAATCTGTAACACTAAATCTCAAGGTAGTATTGAAACAGCAGTTTGAGGAGATCCTCTCGAATTTCTATCGCTGGTTAAGCGGAGACACATAATTAAATGCATATTAAATTATACGAATATGATAGAAGCTGCATTGACTGCTGTGAAATCCTGTGTATGGCTGCTCCCTGTGAGCCAGGTTGCATAACAGGTTCAGATCACGCACCTACTATATACTGTACTTGTTGTCCTCTGGATTCCTACTCGGGTCCAAGAAAGCGAAAGTTTCCACCTTTAACGATTTAAATATTCCTAATTTTCTTCCACTCTGAGAGCTTGAGCCTAGCATAGGTTTACGAGAGTGGAGGACCTGCACTAGCTCCGGGAATTCCCGGGTTCGATTCCCGTGTCCGGCCGACATTTTTCCATTCTCATCTTCTAAATTCTCAAAGCTTCCTGTCAATTGATATAACATAATTCTTCATTCTTACGCAATAATCTATATTTCTCTGACACTCCATTATGCCTCTTCCTAGCTACATCAAACGTTGCTACCAGATTTGCCTAACTCATGATTGTACATACATAAAAACCGCCAACGCTATTTTCTAAAAATATATTCGTTTTACCAAGGAAATAATATTCATACATCTTATGCAATTCACAATGAGTTGTGAAAGAATTTTCTACAATAAACAGTTAAAACATGGAATTATCTTAATTGTTTTGTTTCGAAAAAAATTATGCTTAAAAAATTGAGCGTCTTTTGAAAAAGGGGCTCAAAGAAGTGCATGAAATTTGACATGGAGTCTTATTTTGTGACAAGTATGAAAAGTAAATTAAAGAATCAACCCTTAATACCCAATATTTTGCTCACAATATTTCGAAAAATATGTTTCTCTGTTCAATGGAGGGACTGCACTGGTTTTAAAACTTTGATTTTTTCTAACGTGTAATATGAAAGTAATGTAAACCGTAATGAGTTGAGATGAATGGAAGGTAACTACATTAAAATATGTATATGCACAATTAATCTCTACAGCACTTTAAAATGTCCGGTAGTTTTATTATTTTGACCATATTCTAATCGGTACTAAATGAAAATTTCTTTTCGAATTTTAGAGTAGAAGTTGATATGTGAAGTACATTTCTTGAATGTATCATCTATATATCAACAGCAACTCAACTCTTTTCAGTTTTCACCTCCAACTTCCCGACTTCATTAACTTTTGTATCTTTTCAATCACATAAACACTACAACTGATTCTTCCACCACATTTCACGTCTACGCCAATGCATTACAGTGTTTTAGCTGTTGTCGAAACCGTTTTTATTGTAAAATACAAACTACTATATGCTATATATTGTTATTTTTGCAGTGGATAGTGGATTTCGTCCCTCCTATTTGAATTACCCCTCGTCCCCCACCGCCCACCTAGGTCATAAGTCAAACCGATGTTCTACATTAATCATATCTTATGATATGTCGTAGGCAATTCAATATTTTCCCAATTGTATTTGTCTTAATCTACTCTGCGTAAAACATAAATTCTAGTTTTTAGCTGTGTTTTCTTTGCCTAAGTTGTGTCATAATACTTTCAAATTAGTTAAATTATCTGACTGTTTTGACACAATCAATGTTAAAAAGGCCTATAAGTCGGAAGAATCATTAAATTTAATGGCATCACTTCATTACACGTAATATTAATATACATAGAGATGAAATGTGTAATGAGATGATAACAATAAATTTCATAATTATTCTGACTTATAGGCCTTTTTACCGTTTATTATGTCTCTATGAAGCAGTCTACCACCATTATAATAAGTTACAATAAATATCGGCACAAAGTTCCAGACATTAAGGGTTTCTGTCATGCACTAAAATAAATTTAGTGTGATCGTAGGAATCAATATATATTCAAATTTATTATATGTCTATTATTTTACTCTTTGACTGTCTTTTAATGATCAAATAAGTATAATTATCATAGCCTCAACGAGTAATCTTCACAATGTCCCTGTTACATTATTTTCTTATTTATAGTCATTATGTTACTCATTGGGAATAAATTTTATTAATGGCAGTAGCAAGGCCCGACCTTACGAGTTTAAATAGTTACCGTTTTATTGGAAATCGTTATAGATACAGCACTGAGATTTTCATAGCTCAATTTCACATACCTGTGTGGAAGCAGAATAAATTATTTTAATTATTAGTTGCGGTTAAAGAATTTCTAAAACATTTCATAAAAACAGGATTTGATTAATATATTTATAACTGTAATAAATAATTTCCTCTGCTCCCCAAACATACCATAAGGTTGAAAATATACTGTGAAAATTTTACTTCTGTATTTATAGTTATGCCCGAAAAAAGGTACGCAATATTTCTATTTTAATTTTAGCGAGATAAGACCTTATGATTCCCCTTAAGGGCATGTGTTATGAACTTTCTTCTTTCTCATTTTATTTCAATTATTAAGTGTAATTTACAAAACAAATTTAGGAGAAAATATATCAGGGACTCGTTTTTATTCCTATTCTATGCGTTTTTTGTAAGGGGAACTCGGGGTGGAACGGGTTTAGCGGGGAGGAACGGGATACCCTATTTTTTTACTGTATAGTACTGCTGTTTAATAAGTAGTGGTGGAACATTGCAACTGGTCAAGAAAGAAGTTCCGGCAGTTGACTTGACCAAGTTCGTTGTTTTGGCGTCTTTTATCTGTGAATTTATAATTATTGCAGTATTTTGGCAGAAAGTAATCTACAGACCTCCTCGCTTTAAAAATTTAGTGGTATATATTCGTAAACTAAGTGTCTTCGACTGCATATAAGTTAAGTTTAAGGTTTAAATGTGCCTTTATTATGGTTAGCTGTATAACGTTAAACTAAAACTTGCATAAGGCAAAAAAATGAAAAAGTGGCAGACTCAACTTATATAGTTATAGGGAAATGTCTTTGAAATTAGAAAAATTGATAAAACGATCAATCATATACTAAAAATATATATAAGAAAGAAAATACAAAAAGGTGTAAGATTCTTCTGAAATTAAATTACATTTTATTGTGTTAATTGAAATTAAGAACATCCTGCCCTGAGGTGTGGGGTAGTACGAGAAATTTGTTTCTCTTTAAAAACTCATCAAAAATGATAAATTAGTTGTTTAAGTTATATTCATATTGGATTGAGTAAATAATAGAATAAAGTAATGTTTTATTCTTGTATGAAGTGATTTTTCTTTTTCTATAATTTTATGAAATTGTTAAATAGAAGGTGTCCCGTTTCGCCCCTGCGTGTTTCAATGACAACGTGATCTGGAACATTATGAAACACAGTAAAACTGTTTAAAGACATCCGCCACTGAAATTTGATATTTACTAATTTAAATACTTTTTCGTATAATATAGGGTCTAAAGTTATTAAAATGAAGTGTATATACATTCTAAAAATTCTAACAATTATACCAAAGTTGATTTTGAAATCACGTGGAATGTAGACGAGTTGAGTATAACAGTGCAATCTCCGTCTAGCGTCGTAACTCTCTTTATATTATTTGAGCGAGGGCTATTTTCCGGTTGTATCGTGTGATTGAAATGGCCGCTCCCCGTGGCCTGGGAATATGTTCGCCATATTGCACGCCTGGCGGCCGGCCGTGGCTAAGTGGGGTCCTCCATATTTCGGAGGCCGAGCTCTGGGGAAAACACACGTTTGCATTGTATAAATAATAAGGGGTCGGTTGGCAAGATGCCTGGCTGGCTGGATCCCTCCTTCTACGAAGGCAAAGGGCCAGAGAACGAAGAAGGGAAAAAATCGCCAAGTTCGCCCGTGGCTGATATCACACACGGATATGGGGAACCTTGTAAACGCCTCTGGTGAATAGAAAATAGTAACTGAAAGAGAAATATTAAAAATACCTAACATTATATCTTTTATAATCCGATTGCAAATGAACAACTACACAGTCATAAATAAAGTTCCTTGTTTTTAATGAATACGTACTGAAATAATTAATAACTATGGAACTACCTGCTTTTCGCTATTATGCTATTATGTGAGCTCAAAATTATGGAAATTTACCCCGAATAATAAACACCGTATGTGATTCAATTATTTACTACACACATGTCATTACGTTAATATTATTCCCCTTATGTATATAAAATATTTCAATATGAATGAAGCTAAACAGAAATGTTTAATATTCTAAATACTTTATCGTATACCTTGCACCTGACAGTTATTGAGTTTTCGATATTACGTTTCTGAATTAACTATATCTTAGAAGCTTTTTTGTCAATAGTAATTATGTTCCTTAGATACGGACTTCAATATAAATGTCTAAATGCTAAGTAATTAAAATTTCTAGTAATTGAGTCCGTATGTTTCGGTTATATAATTCTATTAATAACGTGCTTATTGCGTGTATTACCTAAGGTAAATTACGTCTGATGCTAATATCAATACGTATTAATTGCGTGAGTTATATTATGTAGTTAGACTCTTATGGAGGAAATGAAGCGTTTCTCTGTTCAATTTTGCTTTTCGACCGACCAGACGCTGGCTTTTAAATGTATGCAACCCGGTGCACAGAGAACATACTGAAATGAACTAAAATTGGTATAATATTGTTTCTAGCTCGTTTTAGAAGCACAAAGAAGTATACAGATTTAATTAAACCTGTGATCTGTGCTGAGAAAATACAACACAAAGTAATATAGTGAAATTTATGACCACGGAGGAAAGGGTCTGCGAGTTATAAAAAAATATGATGAGCATTATGAACATTTATTTTCACTTATCCAGTAGTCACGTTTAAATATTTGAATGATTATTCATTTTTTAAATTTATAAATAATAATAATTAATGTTTAACAATATTCCATAAAATCTGGTATCAGATAGCGGTTGTTTATGGAAAATGACACCATTAAAACATTTTGTTTATAGTTTTGTACTGGCAATGAACATTAAAAACATTTATTTTCACTTATCCAGTAGTCACGTTTTTAAGTTCCGCGACAGTAATATTTTTGTTATTTCAAAGAAACTAAAACTAAAATTATTGGGTCTGTTTGGTAAAAAATGTTTCTCCGTTTCATCCGGTAGTTTTTAACAACATAAGACTGCACTAAACTACGTCCCCTAACAACGCTACCACCAGCAATTTTGTCCGAATGCGTTGTCATTTTCCGTTAATAAATACGTACGTATAAAAAATTTATTTATTTAAATCGTAAATCAGTAGTATCACCTATAACACAAACCAATTCTTTATCTTTTGCAACAAAAAATTTCAATAATGTGGATAAAAACAATGTAATATATAAAATTTACTGTAAATAATTCAAAAAAAGAAGGCATTTAAAACTCGCCTTTAAGAACATGTTTCCAGTTTGAAACAGCCTAGTGACAAACATTCTGTTCTTAGTAAACATATCATCTCTAGTAACCACAGTTTTGATATTATACCAATTTAATGGATCAGCAATATCTGATGAAATCAAGGTATCAGCCAGGGATCGAGTTTGAATGTCGTCCTCTTTCTAATTATTTAAACCACCCCCAGTGAAGTTCTCATATACGCAGATGACATAATTCGTCTGAACAGAGGGAATGATATCAAACAAAATAATTACAACAAGCAATAATCGAGGCAACAAAATGGTCTGACAGAATCCGTTTTAGTTTCAATCCTAAAAATGTCAAGACGATAACCTTCTCCAAAAGTTATAAACCTAGTAAACTTAACATAAATAGCCATAATATATCAATTGAGCAAGTCTAGCCAAAATTATGGGCATCATATGGGATGAAAATCGGAACTTCAAAAAACATATAGAATATCTAAACATTGAGAGAATAAAACGACTTCAGATATTAAAATATCTATCATCAAAAAACTGGGTAGCAAATAGAAATACACTTAACATTCAGATCAATGATTAAAGCCAAAATGAACTATGACTGTCAGATATATGCTTCAGCTAAAAAAAGTACTCTAAGGAAATGAAATATAATCCTCAATGATGCAATGAGTATTGTCACTGGATTTCACAAAACCACCCCAATAAAAAGACTGGTGATGGAAGCCAACGAAGTCGCACTAGAATTTGCAAAGAGAACCAGTTTTATTAGATATGCTCTGAAGGTAAGGGAAGCCTCCCGCCAAACCATAAGAGACATGACGTTTATCCCTCACCATGCTACTGCAGAACCTCCAAGAACTCCGTCCCCCATATATTTCAATCTTGAAAACATTTTAAGAAAGGAAAATCTGATTATCCCAAAAATAGAACAAAGCACTTTTTCTTTAGTTTCACCTTGGAAAATCTCTCCCGCGCCAGAAGATACATCGCTGCTCAAAACTAAAAGAAATGAAATTTGTAAAAAGTTGAAAGAAGAAACGATAATATGCATGGAAAGCAATTAGGAAAATACTAAACTTGTGAATCTTAAAAAATAATTCGCCCTAAAGACTTTCCAAGAAGACGTCAGGTGGTGCTTTCAAACTTAACTCACTCGTTCTTATTTTCCAGGGATCTCCCTTCAACCTGTCATCATTGTAACTTACGGTTATCAATCCCACATCTAATTTTTGAATTCCCTAGCCGTAAAGCGGCCAGAAAGAAGTGGGTAGAAGGTTACTTCAAAGATGCTCAAGCCAAGCCTGCAGTTACCTGACAGAATTCCCAGAAATGTAATATGAAAATATGAGCAAATATCAATCTATTTATATTGCTTGTAAATGTAACCAATATTGTCTGTCACTAATGACCAGCACAGTACATGCGACTTGTAAATAAAAATAATAATAAATAACTTATCGGACAGTTAAATATACAATGAATGAATTAAAACAGTTTGTTTGTCAATTTTTATTTTTATTTAAATATTAAACTGTACGTGTTTCATCTTTCATTTGAGACTTCTTCAGGTATACTAGAAATTAAAAACAAAACATGGTTTTAAAGTTACAAAATTTAGCTGTAAATTGTTAGTTTGAAACCATGTTTTGTATTTAAAATTTTTTCATAACATATTATCCATTGTATTCCACTGTAAAATTCTTTTTAGTATACCCGAAGAAGTCTTAAATGAGAGACGAAACATAGTATAGTTTAATATTTAAATTAAAATAAAAACTAACAAAAAGGCTACTTTAGTTCATTTAAAAATAAAAATCTCTGAAATTATACAAATCATATCCAATTGTTCATCAATTAATGTCATAACTGATACAAATCATCTCAACAGCACTCATGACTGCATTTTTAAAACAGATATTTGTTCTACTTTATGTATAATTTTTATATTGTTTTCTTAAAATTATTCTCAATGCATACATTATGAGACAACGGATTCTGGAAGAAACGATGTGGGTGTTTTCGTACTTCTTTTACCATAGTATACTATTATTAAAGTATTCATAACCCTAATTATTAATGTTTTTAGAAAATTGATAGAAATAAATTCAATATGAAGTAATCTTTACGCTTGCTTTTGTGTATATCTAATACAGTTAAGTATACTATTGGCTGTAAATTATTTTAATAACTTATAATATACGCAGACCAAAACGTAAGCAATTCCGCTCACACGGTATACCGAAGAGAAATTTAAAACATGGTACAGTATTAGATCTTGCGCCGTTTACGAGTTTACTGCGGTTATTAGTATGCATAACTACAAACAATAGCAAGTACGCAAATGCAAGGTTGGGTGGCGAGTGGCACCTGGCCCTACTCTATTAGCAATGTGTAGCAGCGTTCCGAGTTTTCGCTGCGGGGAAGCTTCGAATTGAAATGCAAAATATGCCATTACGCCGCAACGCTCTGTAAACGAACACTGTCAATTGATATTCGCCGCCAGCTCCGTGATTGTGTTAACTGGCAATCTTGGTGCCGGAGAGGGGGTTCATCATCTCCATATAAATCCACTTGTAGGCGGAGTGGCCGGCGCTTAACACCGCTCAACATCACTGCCACCAGTCATCAGAGACAACCACGGCTACGGCTCTTACAACTTGCTTATTACTAATACTATTACATTTCTAATATAAAGAACATACTAAACGAAGCAGCTATTAATATATTCAATTAAAGCTCAGCTAGTTTTCCGTAAAAGTTCTAATACTTCATTTAATAAAATAATATTTAAGCAATCATAGAATCTCATTATCTTTAAACTTGTTAAATAATAATAAGGAAAATGAATGAAACTCCAAATACTACATTCTTAGGATTTCCTGTAGATAATACACTATGTTGAAAAAATATACTAAAAAATAGCTCTGAATGACACTCTTCGGGAAACCTCGGAAACGCTCAATTTGAGCTTCGTCAAAGAAACATTGTTGCAGAAAGTGCAACAGTGACTACACTTAACTTCAAAGTAGTTCCGTCAAAGAAACCACGTTGCTGAGAATTCAACACAACCCAGTTTATCGAAAATCCTCACTCAATGCAATTTACAAAAAGTCTATTAAATTATAAATAATAAAATAATCTTAGTTTTGGTTTTAATAGCTTGTCTTAAGGAAATGTTGTTTAAAACGTACCGTTGTTAATTGATATGTGGGAAAAAATCAGTATTTACGAAAATCTTTAGTAATTATTATTATCCTCATCATTCCATGTATTCGTATTTTTGTTTGAAATGTTAAGTTTCAGTTGATAAAATAGGTTAATTTATTGAAGTATAAAATTTATAAACGAAGAACCAACACTAACTAGCTACTTTGAACTCCAGTGTATTTTCTGTATCGTGTTTCTGTCAAAACACAATTTTGAGGATTGAGATTATCTTTTGGGTTAAGTGCTAATCATGTAAACGGCTTAGGATTCAAGCGGAGTGAGTGGTGACGTCATACTGAGATATCTCCATAATTACAGTAGGAATTGAAAACTATATTTTAGGGATATTGGAAGGATAATGAGTATGTGTGCTATTAAGACATTCTAAAATCATTCTCAGAACCAGGGGATAGGGAAGCCTGAAAACCCGCTCTATACCGCTTTAATTACATTAGCGTCGAATTGAATGCTGTACCGGGCTAATACCAATAAGCAACC
Source organism: Eucriotettix oculatus (assembly GCA_034510155.1). NCBI lineage: Eukaryota > Metazoa > Arthropoda > Insecta > Orthoptera > Tetrigidae > Eucriotettix > Eucriotettix oculatus. The sequence continues at coordinate 45,399,255 of CM067377.1, read as the reverse complement.
TGGTATCGCCGGACACCCAGCTAGTAAATGCATATTGGTCAGCTTATACTAAAACTTTTCTCATCTAGGTATGCAGTAAGAATTGTATCTATCAAATTCCAAGAATAGTCAAAATACAGACAGCAAATTAGTGATAAAATGAAAATCACAGAACTATTCTGATAACTTTGCAGCTTTCGTCGTGTGATGAAAAACGTGTGAGTCGCGAGAACGACATACAGTACAAGATAGATGACAAATTCAAATGTAAAGTTTAAACAATGGTAGTACAAAAGCATAGAAGTTAGCTTAACAATAGAGGATATTTGTTGAGTTTCAAAGTACCGGTCTGCACGTTATAGCAGAAAAGTGGATTTAATATGTAGCATAATTATGAAAGTGTATCTAAAATCATAACATTTTCCAGCCAAATGTATGCTTTGAAATGGTATATTGGAAACTATGGAATATATATCAATAAGAAGTTTTTTCAAATGTTCAGCCTAGTATTCATATGAATTATAATATTACGGACTCATTTATATTAAAAATTGAGATCACGTCCCGAGCATGAAAGTTTTCAATGACATTTTAAATTTACAATTGAATCTATCCATACTCTTAGCATATTTCATACTGTATTGACATATGGTTCTTGCTTTAAGGAACGTCGTCAGTGCTAAAAAACGTTTTTAGTGTCAAATAATAGGGTATTTATAATAATGTCAAGTCTACTCAAGAGCAGCTTGTGTCGAAAGTTTATTTACAAAATTTTCCAAGCTTTATTAACTTTAGCTCTTTTTTGAGGCGGGCTCACGATCGTTGAAATTAAAAATATACGTCTCAGAGACATGTGACGAACTTATCTAACGCGGTAACACGTAAGAAGGGTTCCGACGAAGTATCCCGTTGTAATTTTTGGCCAGAATTCGAGCTCCCGGCACATTGGCGAAGGCGGCTAGTTCCTCCAGGACCCTCACGGCTTCACACCAGAGACCCGTATTTCTCCGACCATTTATCTCTGTCACTTTCCTAACTTAACTCAAACTAGAAATCATGTGTTTCCACAACTTCGTGGCTTTCCAAAATTTCTGGCGGATGGTCACAATTGTTCCTTGTTCCATTCCTTTATGGCAAAACGGAATCATTAAAGCTACCCTTGTAACACGCTCCTGTGAAATGAAAGATAAGGATAAACTTGAAGAGGTGGAGGCTGAGGTTCCAATTGTGTCATGCTGATTTTGCTTTCACCTGATTTATGCAATTTGTTCACTTTTGTAGATGAGCATATTTAAGCTCCTAATACATCTCCAGACCACCATAAAAGCATGGCATACAGAATGCAGCTCTTCTCTGATTCAAACGGACAGAGGCTCAACTGTTTACTTAGCAGCAACCCTGAATGAACTGAAGTAATAAAGCAGTCGGATTCAATAAGCGAAGGCAACGTTTCAATTACCGGCTAGCAAGTGCAGCAAACCTAAAAGCAATAGTGCATTTACTTTCTGACTTACCCTTGAATTGTTTTTTCCTGATTTGTAGTTAATTTGATTAATCAATAAATACAAAGAATAACAAACAGAACTACATTTTTTGCAAAATCAATACGGTGGTATAAAGCTTGTATAAGGAAATACTTACTTCCTACAATTTAGAAGTTTTAGAATACAAAATTCAGGTCAAAGAAGAAAGTTTTTCTCAAAGATAACGATGGAATGTCAGGAGACAATGAGTTTCTGTACGATTTGTCACTATCTTTCAACTATATTCATATTATGTATACTAAAGTAAAATTATTCCAATTTGCGTACTCGCCAGACTACAAAGTCAAATTACAAAGGAAATATTAATCGGAGTCCTTTTTAAAATCCTTCATGCAGTCCCGAGTATTCACTACCTGTCATTCAAGAATCAGTTGAGTATGCAAATCAAGGGCTGAAATCTGAATGCAGGTGCAGGGCCATCGAGCTGGTGTCAGCGCGTGATTGAAGCCAGTGCGTATCAGAGCGTGTCGCACAATGGCCGTCAAGCATCTGACGATGGCCGTGCTAATGACGGGGGTGAAGACAAATCACCGCTGCGGGCGACACAAGTTCTGCGTCTCCCGGGCCCCGATACTCTCGCTCGTGTTTTTATTTCCCTTCGGTATTATTTCCATATTAACGTGTGCGTTAGTATTTTATGAACGGAATATGCGATAAGAGAAGCAGCTCCTAACTAAATCACGGAATCAATGATGCATACGGAAACACTGGCTCCGAATTGACGCAGGCTGCACAGCGACTCGCTCATGGATGGAAGGCCCCGAAGAATCAGACATAAACACTTTCCCAGACTTACCACGTATGCACGAACTTATCTCCGGCAACAGTCGGAAACAATTCCATTTAAATCACATTGCTTCTGCGCCGTCCACAATTCTAAAATTTGTCATTAGTTTGAATAAAGAAATAAAGTGAAACTACATTTATAATTACAAGTTTATAATAACGTATTTTTTAAATACTTTTTTTAGCTAGTAGATAAAAACAACAAAGGACCTTCAAAATTATAATATCATATCTGACATTTTAATGATCACAAAATGAATGCATTAGTCAGTAAGACAGAAAAAATTATATATTTACTAATTAACTTCGTAGTTTTTTTAACTTTTGAAAACAAGTGGCAACGTTTCATCACTAATTTTGGCGCCCTTCCAGTTGAAACAGATGAAATATTCTTTTTAAAAAAACAGTGAACTATTATCTTTCAGAAAAAATTTCTTCTTTGACCTGAATTTTGTATTCTAAAACTTCTAAATTAATTATAATTTGACATTTCTAGAACAGAAAAATTAAATATGATAGTAAATTTATTATAAAAATTAATATAAATATATATCTTTTTGTATTTTAAATTTGTATCGCCTGAAGGAATCCCAAAATAACAGATAAAACGTGATGTGTTTTCAAGTATGAAAATAATAATTGAGTGAAATAAAATAACGAACAGATATAGACAATTTTTTATACAACTCAATCGACGTTAAATCACAAAATTTGTAACTCCCTTGGTAATGTTAAATTTTATAATTTTGATAAAAAAATATGTCAAATGAATAAAAACCCAAACAGGACAAGGGAAGCTTCAACTAAAATAATTTTTTTCTGCATCTAGTCGTTAATTTATTTCATCTAATTATTGGATAAACAGACGTTAATTTATTTACTATGAAAATAATAATTATGCACTAGTAAAATAAATGTTTTCTGGTTTACTAATTATTAAATTCTAATTCTTAAATACCATTAATCCAATAACATTTTTGACAGTTACATTTTATTAGTTTCCGCAGTTTTTATGCGTATGAGGGCTGAACGTTAGCTTTCCTGGAGCGTGTCACTACTTCAAAAGCTCTGCCAATTAGGGTTTTTATTATTTACCACCAGTTCGTAGTTGAAATTGGGCTTTAACTGTCTCGGGAGTATCACTATTAAGCTCAGCGACCCTCAAAACCATTGACTCGACATTAATATCAGACATTTTGACAGTGTTTTCATAATTCCTCCCCTTATCACATTCACCCCTGCGATTGCAAGTGTTTTCGTTACTCTCATAACCACATTTTGTTTATTGTAATGTTTCTCGCAGCCACTTAATATTTTGATCTACGTCTTACATTACGTAAGTTAATTAATTGTTGGTGATGAGCTGTGTTATCTGTTTTCTGTGCGCGAAATAATTCGTGTTTAAAGAAAACTTATTTCAAACACATTTGTTCATTATGAAAAAAATATTGTTTTATGCTATTTAAAAAATACTTATTTGATAAAATTAGTTGAAATAATATTAATTTTTTTTGTTTTTAATATCAGAGAATACTCATCGGAAGAGATTTTTTATGCTTCGAGAAAAAATGAAGAACGGGTTTAGATTTGATAAGCGACATTATTATTGGACGGAACGAAACAGTATAGGAAAGTGAGATTTATTTTATTGGAGTTTAACGCAAACGAAATTACATAATTTATGTTAAAAGTGCTACAGCTCGTTATTTTCTAAACGTTGAGGATCAAATATTAATTGGCACTTGAATATTTTTCCTTTCATGTAACCTGCATGATATAGGGGGTTGCATCGCTGCTGGCTCCGGGTGACGACTTCAAATTTTCGTCGGAAACGGTTCGAAAGGAGGAGAGAAGAGGAGAGAAGAGGGTCCTCGTGTAGTTGTTCCGTAATGATCCAACAGATTGGCCAGCGGACATTAAAAATTCTCATCTTACATTTGTGATCGAGTTGTTGCGTCTGTTTCTCGAATGTAATATTGATAAATGAAAACTTTCTGTTTGCTGAGATATTAGTTGCGGTCAAAGACCTTACCGAAAGATTCAATTATTTTGTTTTTCTCTTTTTCACATTTGTGTAATTTCTTTTTATTTATAATTCCTTCCCGTTCATTTTTTATTGGTATAATTTTATTTGTTTTTTGTTTGCGTGAATGTTATTCAACTCAACGAAGTGGTGGCGCCCTACCGCTAACTTCAATTATTATCAATATCAGAAATTGCAAGAGTAAATATATTTGTTTGATTTTTTCACCACTTTGAGCTTCACCGCTCGAACCGCCGAATTAGCTTGGACAATATCCCTGTTTATTTCGTTATATCAATCAAGATTTGGTAATCGAACATGGGGATAGTCACTTCCGCAGTTTCACAGGAGGTGAAATATAGGAGGTGATCATATATAAATATATATCATCTCAAATTGAACATATATGACGTGAAATAATTAGTTATATCAATTATGGTCATTTCTTTTGTGTTCGCCGCTTACAATTAAATTAATGAGATGCGTTTTAGTTATGAAAAATATTTCCTTAATTTCAACATTGTACCAACTAATATTTCCAGTTATTAGTGAGTTAAATTCAAATTTTTTTATTACTATAAATGTATGCCATGTGTAGTTTCACTTTCACCGGCGCCATCTTGAGAGTCGCCTGACTGCGACAAAACGCTCCTGTAGGGTTTGACACACGACTTTCCATGTTTCAAATGAAACAATTCTCCAGCACTCTACTTTCTTTTTAACTCCGCATTCACCCCTGTTATAAATTTTGTTGCTCCATTATTGGACCACATTTGTCTTTTTTAATAGAGTTAAGGCTTAGAGCATTATGCAAATGCACTTGGAAACCAGCTTCAAGACGCGATATCATTTCTTCAGAGGGGAAACATTTACAAAGTACGTCATTTGATTCCGGGATTTCTCAATAATTACTGTGCGTAGCACCTTTTAGTCGTCCAATCTGTTACGGACGGAAAGGATGGGAAAAGGCTTACGAGTTCGCCTCAGCCAACAGCAATTTTATTCATTCGCAGTTCTTTTCGTATGCGTGAATAATAAAATAAAAGTCGCAGTCAACTTTCCAGCCAACAAAGAGCAGGAGACGTCGGAATAGGAATAAGAGAGCGAGAATTTCTTTTTGTTCCGTTCTTCGGCGTGCGTGAGACATTTTGATGTTTTATGGACTGAAAACGCTATCCAGATCGTAACAAGGTGTAGAAATATGCACGCGCTTGTTTTCATGGGTAAGTTAGACGCATAAATCAGATCACGGCAGGAACGCGGACGTTCTTGTTTGTGAGTTAAGGCACCTTTTTTGGCAACCTCGAGAGACGAAGACGAGAAGAACGGATTTGTAATAGGCCAATAAAACAATAGGATTCAACGCATTTCTTCATAAATAATAAAACTGGGTTTGCTCTTAAAATTTGGAAATTATTTATTACCGGTGAAATTATTACTTTCTTTATCTATTGCGATGATTTTATTTTTCATTTATTCGATTCTAAAAATTTTCTTTGTGACTGTTTTATTATTCGTGATTTTTATATATTTAATTAGTGGGCGCCTCCTACATGTAACGTAGGACAAACTAGACTACACTCTCGGGATCATGAACACAATGATACAAGTGAGTCCAGTCACTTGTTGAAGAATATTAAAGTTAAATAAAGGTACAAATGTTATTATAAAAATCGACCAAAAACACTGATTTATACCATAAAATGTAAACTTTTAGTGTATATTCTTTTAGGTACATTTAAGGTTAGTACTGAAAATATAAATGTTTAGTAAAAATTTACAATATTGCTAATTTAAAGTCCAAAAATGTAACGGAAATTGTAATTGCGTATAAGTCGCTCATGACTTTTTTGTTTATGCGACTATCAATAAATTAATAAAAAGAGTTAAATGACTAATTAAAACCTTGGACAAAATTAAATTAAAACGCAAATTTACAAGAAATGTAACCTCGGTAGCTTTTATTTTGTAATCTTGGAGAGTAGAGAAATTTGTAACACCCGTCCATTACCTAAAAATAACTAAAGGTTTTAATAAAAGGAATGGTAATGAATTATTTAGTTCATTTAATATGATGAAAGTGAACATAATTGGTTGGTAAAAAGTAACTGTAATTACTAAAATATGATTTTAATAAAAATATAATAATTTTCCTCCCGCATAAAATTTTTTATGTTTAATATTTAAGAAAAATTATTTCACGATTCATTGAGGGGGTAGCTTCTTTCTTGTGCACACGTGTTCTCCAGTCAATCAACCCAACTCCACAATTCCACCAAAAATTACAAACAACACCATGGTCAACGAAATTATTTCAATCACTCGCTGCACATTAAAACCTAATTTTAATTTGACTATTGAGATCATTGAAACTAAACTAAAGTTCGACTCGTATACAAATTTAATCAGATATATTTCAAACTATTCGAAATTTACCACTTTTCATGATTTAATGTTCTTTAATGCAGCTCTACTTCTTTCCACAAAATGTGTGGAGAAAACGTAGGGTTGACTTCCAACTTTGCTATTGTCTCTGGAACAATCCGCCCTCCAGTTTTGTCGCCTAACCTGCGCTGATTTTTATATATAGTCCAAAGCTCAGTAATACCTTAATACCGCCAAGTGTTAAAGCCTTAAATAATGTTTGAGGTATATAAATTTTTCCTTCGTCTGTAATAAAAACAGGTTTAATTACATACTATTAATTATTTAATTATGTTGTTACCCCAAATTGCTGGGAGTCAAATTTAATCAAAGTTATTACTTTAATAATTGAAGAAATTGTAGAAATGTGAATAATAATTACAGAAATGAATTTAAAATCAAAGTAGACATTTATTTTAAAGAAAAATAAAATTTAATTAATGAAAGTCGAAAATCCACAAAACAAAATGAATTAACATAGAAACGGTAAAGCATTTATAGTTGTACATTTGAAACTCTTTAATATCATGTCACCCAGTGGGGTGAACCGAAAGCAAAGTTTCTTTGGCAAATAGGTATGACAATGTGAACTTTAGAAATTTTATATCAATGATACCGACAGAGGACTGCAGCTTTTTTGTCTGATAGCGGCTGTGGCGGCCTGATTCGGGTTGAAGATCATCGAAGGCGCCCTGTGCGTCGGGATGAGCTGGCTGCATGGGACACGCCTAAGGCCAAAAATTAATCGAAACTTCTACCAAAATTTTACGTCGCCGCAGAACTCAAGAGATCAACTCTGCTCTCAATTTAATAAAAGTCTATGCACCAAACATTTTTCCATTACACCACGCATAGCTCTGAATTCTCCTCTTCCCTTTTATAGTAGCAAATCACCTGCAATTCCAAATACAATCCATTTGTTGGAATTTACTAAATTTTAGCCACCGGATGTGAAAAAAAGTCCTTGCACACGTTTTGCGTTCGTTACGCAGTAGCTGTTTCTAATTAGCTACGCCTAGCTTCAAACTTGACAGAAACAATTTTTTATTGACTTAGAAACGAATCTGTCATACATTTGAAAGACGGACATCTATTGTTCATAAAAGGTCCTTCTGCCATTGTGCAGAGAAAGGTCTGTTCCTTTGTCCGATGAAGGATGTAGCTCTAACCCTCACAAAGGATACTTCATACAAAAAAATTCTTCGCAATCCTTCAGACTTCTGTGTCGTGATTTAAATATGTTTACGCGTCTTGCTCTTTCAGTTCGACCCACATTAACGTTTTATATGAACACACAATGATACCAATTACAATTATTAGGACCGAACGGAAGGTCACACTATAGCGATGTATTTACACATTACACGAACTTGCGCTGTTTGTAAAATATGTTGTAGCATTTAATAAATTTAGGTTTAACTATTAAATTAACCAAAGAATTGTCGAGCCAAAAGTACAATAATGAATGTCACTCTTTCAGCCTAGCATTAATTTTATATAGTTTTATGGTAATTTTCATAGGTTTGTTCATTAATTTTACGACTTTCCTTGTACATAAGAAAAACCTCCTGCTGTTTTATGCAGGCAGTGAAAAATCTTTTGTGTTGACCTTTGACTTATCAATGAGTAATAAAAGTTGTGTCCCGGCGACTAATTCTGAATCCTTGATTTATATTTCAAATAAATATCACTTTCTGTTGAAAAATTCTGAATTATTTTCTTTTAATTGAAGGACTGAATAAAAGTGTTTTAAACTATTAAACACTTGAACATTAAAAATAAAAATTGGAAAAGAACTAAACTAACGTTGAGAAAAAATAATTACTGTTTGTCCAAGATAAATTAAGGGATGTCGGAGAACTCACGTAATTTTTCACTATTGTCATAAAGTGAGTGGTTTTCAATAAAATAGCTGATGGAGACGTTCAAGAGAGTTTTGCCAGAATATTGTAAGTACAGTTAAATATTGATATCTATAAATGTTCTCGAAGGGCCAAAATGTTGTCTCAGTAAGTGCGACATTTATACTTCTTATTACAGTTAACAAGTAATAATAATAATGAATAAATTAACTAGAAAAACATGCTAGAAACGTTTTAATAAAAATATAACGGAACGTTTTGTTTCTTTTTGTCTCAAGTGCAGAAGTACAGATAAATTCTACAGGTGTTAATATTTGAAAATTTTAAAAAAACATTTTTATACAAAATTATGTATAGGTTTTTGATAATTATTTGCATGATATATAAAAATTGAAATCATGCTTGAATAAAAATATTCTTTAAATCCTTAGATAGTCATACTCGTAGAATTCATTTGAACCCCATTTACAATTTTTTACTTGTGCACTTGCAGAGAAAAGTAAAGAAACTATTAGTTTTTATTAAATTGTTTCAGATGTTTTGGCTGGTTTTTTATTGATTTATTCAATTGATGTCAGATAAATATTACTATCAATATAATAACGACAATTTTACCTATTTGTCTAAAATGAGAAAGAAACAGTTCAAAGATTCAATCAGACCAGGTTAAATAATTGGTACAGATCCAAAATGAAAACAAAGAAAATTCAGTATATTTTCACATTCCATTAATTGAGATAAATTAGTTTGAAAATTAAAAAGGAACCTTGGCATAATTAGTCATAAATAATATAGGAATGTGAAGGGGAATAATTTTTAGTGTGACTGTTATTTAGTGTCTTATACTTTTATTAAGTCATGAAAGTTATTCAACGAATGAAAGGACGAACGGCCGGCCAGAAATTCTCCAGTCGGCAACCTGAGCAAACCCTTTAGTAAACGGTGAAACCGCTGTTATATATGGCACACCGCGATTAATTTTTCCTGTCGATGTGTTTTCGATTAAATTTGCAAAACTCTGCACGCGTCAGAGAACTGTCTATTCTATCGGAATGATTTCAATTGTTTCGCAAACGTGCACAAAAATGCAATAGGGCGTATCACATTGCTCACATAAGCCCCCCTCCTCGCAGTCCGCAGCGCCCGTCTATTCATCAATAAATTATGGCGATTTTGCAGAGATGGAAATATTGCCTATGCAAAACTCAGCAAAAATGACAATTAGAGTAGTTTTTTTCCCCGGATCTGTTGGGGAGTGGGGGCAGCAGAGGAAGAGAAGTGGGGGCAGTATTGGAATAAAAGTGATTAACTAACACGGTTCTGGTGTATGTTTTTATGATGTTGGCAAATCATTAACTACGGGAGAGGGGATTGTTATTTATCGGTGTAAGAGATACAGATTCGGGCCAGAGATTTGCTGCGTGTGTTCATAACGAAGCGGATCGCGGTAAGCGTCCTGTCAATACTGTTTAAGTAATGTAACACTTTTGCTTTTTCCTAAATTATGACCTGATTCTAATCTTTTACACTGCCGCGATTCGCGGCGATATATCATGAACCAGGATGGTAGTACATATATTAGAATTCAAAACTGCCGGTAGTGGGTTGCAACTTAGCACGTAATCACAGAATGTGAGACGAGAAGCATACTCCTAAAGCAGAAGTCTATGACGGAAAATTTATAAATTTTTATTAATAACTAATTAGTTAAACTGTGTCACAAAGTTTAGAAATACAGATTTTTTTCCTCTGCACAAAACAACAGCGAATTTAGAGTAAGCAACAACTACTTCATCACATTTTTCATTGGCTTATAAGTTACCAAAGACATTCCTTTCTCTGAGGTTGCTCATATCACAATAGGAAATAAATAATGGTTTGATTATTACATTTTTTTAATGTATAGTGGAAGTCGGGGCGGAACGGGACATTTATCGTTTAACAATTTTTGTAAAATTATTGAAAAATAAAAATCACTTCATTAAGGTATAAGGTGGAACGTGGCGTTATATGGGTGCGAAACGTGGACGATGGGCGCTCCGGAAAGGAAAAGAATAGAAGCCTTTGAAATGTGGTGCTATAGGCAAATGCTGAAAACCAGAGTAACTAACGAGAAAGTTCTAAACAGAATAGGGGAAAAACGAACAACATGGAGGACGTTGACCAAGAGAAGGGATAGATTAATAGGCCACGTTTTAAGACATGAGGGTCTTGCAAAATTAGCATTAGAAGTAAGTGTATTGGGTAAGAACAGAAGAGAGAGAGACAAGGATGGAATATGCTGAGCAGATTAGGGAGGATGTGGGTTGTGCGATTTATGAGGAAATGGAAAGGCTTGCGCAAGATAGGTTAGGAAGGAGGGTTGCAACAGACCAGTCTTAGGACTGAATACCACAACATCAACAAGTTATAAGGCATTAGTTTTTCAATTATTTACCTAATCCAATATCAAAATAACTTGAGACAACGAATTTTTTGTGAATTTATGAAAAGAAACTTACAACTTTTCCATTCTGCTCCATCCCCGGGACAGAATGGGATGAGATATTTGTAATGACAATTAGTACAATAAAAAGAATTTTAATTTTAAAAATCTTAACACTTTTGTGCTTTTTTCCTACACTTATTTAGCCTACGCTTTCTCGCTTTATCAAATTATCCTTTTACAGAGATTTTACTGTAACTGCAAATATTTTCTAACATTTTTCCCTTTTTCCCGTACTTTTTCTTTCTTTATCTATTCTGTAACTCATTATATCAACATAACTTAAAAGAAAGAATTTAGATTTTTGATGAATTTTTATAAAGAAACTAATTTCCCGTTCTGTCCCGACATCCACCACCATCCCTCCTCATCCCCCGCCCCACCGCCTTCAAAGATTACGAAATTTCGAAAAAGATAGAAATAATAATGTTTAAAGGAGGCAGAGAGAGCTTGACGCTACGACTGCTTCCTGTGAAGTAATGTCTAACGACGGTCCCACAGGAAGATACACACAGTCATCGTTGGAAAGGGAGGTGGTTTTAGTGGGTAGAATCCCACACTACTATCCAGTGGGGACCCTGTGATAGTGTCTTTTGAAGATTTTCACCTGCCCTCGCAAAAAATAAACCTTCCCCGGTACAGAATGGAATATGTTTTTAATTACAAAATCGAAACGTGTGGGGCATAAGAACAGAACAGGGAGGCCAAGGATGGAATGTGCTAGTTATGAGGAAATGTAAAGGCTTGTGCAAGATAAGTTAGCATGGAGGGTTGCATCAGACCAGCCTTAGGACTGAATACCACAACAAGAAATTACAAATCAAATTAAATTTAGAAAAATATTTTAACACCTTTTGTGTTTTCTTTCTTATATTTATTTTGGTACGATTGTCCGCTTCATCAATGTTTCCTTTCGCAGTCTTTGCTAACGTTACTTTTCTTTCTTAATCTATTCTTTTTGGGTACAGCATCCTGTAACCCATTATTGTCAGGTAAGTGTTAATTTTTTTTCCTTTTTTTTCTCGATGAACACCTTACATGTTGCCTTGTTAGAGAAGTATCCCCATTCCGTCCAGTACTCAAGTTTTAGTTTAAAGTTTTTTACCGAGCTTTAATACAAGCAGATTTAAACCTAATACGTTTCTTTTATGCAGCAAAATACATCTGCTTTACGAAAATATACCATTAAAACGTTAAAAGCGAGGAGTTTAAACGTTTATCTTCTATCGAAATACTGCAAAAATCATAAATTCACAGATGTAAGACGCCGAAACAAGAGTTCATTCACAATGTGCAGTCAGAACTTGGTCATGTCGGCTGCTGGGACTTTTCCTTGACCAAGGACCATATTCCACCCCTTTACCAAACTTGAGAACTATCCGGTAAAAAATATAGTATCTCGTTCTACCAAGATTTACCGTTCCGTCCCGAGTTCCCCTATTACAGTAATTATATTTTATTTTGCAGATTGACAATTTAAGTTATTGAAATCTGGTTGAAAATGAATAATTCGGTTTGGAGGTTGGATATTGGTTTCTTATTTACTATTGATTAAAAATAATGTAACAACTCAAAACCTAATATATAAATTCAGGAGAACGAATATGATGAATTTTAATACCTAATAAAGTTAGGAAATAACAAAGAATGTATGATTTTATATTATCTATATATTTTTTTGGGGTTAACAGGCTACATGAGGGTGATCCTGAAACAGGCAACTCCCCTTTAATAGCATAGGAAGCGGAAAGTAGAGCAAGGTAGCCAAGGGTTGACTAGGGCTCCCGGGCTATAGCTTAAGGATCCTACCCGGTGTTTCACCTAAAGAGATGCAGGGAAAACCCTAGAAAACCTGCATCAATAGGTCGGGCATTGGGTACTATTCTTACGTTCTTCCGAATGACGGGAGACGAGTTTGCTGTGGGGTCGCAGCATTCCTTTCTCCTTGTATCCACCAGTTTTAAGAGGCAGTTGGCCGACTAATCCCAATGGGATTAGCGGACAACTCTTAGACCGCTTGAAAATTTGTACTTATTAATGAATATAAAAAATGTTGTAAAATTACTTGAATTTACAAAATCTCACTGACAATTTTTGAAAGCTCTCATCTTTAAAATAAATGAAATAGTTTGCGTGATGGTTATTGGACAGCAGATAACTGAAAATACATCTTGTTGATGGAGTGGAAACTTGAACAACGCTCCTAATAGAATTAAACAAACCGTGAAAAAGAGTAGAGTGTGTTATCATTAAGATTTAATAGGGACTAATAATTGAGTAAGACTCTAAAACATCACTAAAAAGGACTGCCTACAATATTGTTTTATTGCTAAAGAAATAAGTAATTTTATACAATGTCTATACTATTTGTAATTTAGCAAGTAATATTATTTTATGCTGAACACGTAAGGATGACAATATAAAGGAAACAATTTATTAAGAGAATTTCGAAAATTATTATTCTTGGCCATCGAATGTAAGAGCCGTTCCATTTGCTGAAGAATTTCAAGTTTTTTTCTCATATTTTATTTTAATTTAACGGCTTCTAATATATTTAGGTGCCCGGTGACGTTTATTATTTAACGCGTTTTCATTTTGTTCGACATATGTGGCAGGAGGAACCTTGGTACAGGCATGTACCATGCGACGTCTGTAGCTCCACGACGCCTTGTTGACCAACGGCCGATTGTAGAAAACGTCAAGGACATTATATATAATTTATTATTAAAAATGTTTTTTGTTTTAGCATTGATTTGCCGAGGAAATTAATAAATACTATTTTCAGCATTCTTGAGATCATTAATTTTCGATCGTTGCATTCATCTCTCGCTAAAAAGCGTTTTTCCGAGTGCCTCATTTAGTCTGTGACGCGCGATGTTAAGACTTTCTTTTTCTTTTTTCAAGAAAAGATGAGAGAGAGAAGAGAGCGGCGTTGCACGTGAGACCGAGAGCCGGAGACATCTTGGACCAACGGGGGAGAAACGCGGTTTACTACACTGCGGCGTTCTTCCTTAGTCCTTAGCCAATATCCTCTCAAATTCTTCTTGAACGGGAATCGAATCGCTGCCCGCTTCGTCAACGCGACGCGGAGGGGAATGACGCGATCTTGATTACAGCTGTTAGAAGACTCATAACCAGGTGTAGTCAATCATTTTTATTGTGTATAACGATTTTGACATTGCCTGCATACGAACTGTAATTCAAGTGAATGCATGTTGCACGATCAGATTAACATTGCATTTTATATTTTGTGTCCTTCTACAAAAGACAGATTCAAATATTATATTCGCACCTTGTTTAAATGTTTCGTTTCTATACCTGTAAATACTCGTTTCTACCTAGTTTCTCAACTGTTATGTTTGTGCATTAGAACTAAATGTTTTATAGCGAGTGAGCTCTTTTGTTTTAGGTCTTTTGTAATATGTACTTTAAGATTTCCTACTTCCAGAACAAATCTTTGCAACCATAAACAGCTGATCCTTGCTAAACGGCATGTATACTGAATCAGCTGCTTAATAAAGTTGCGTCTGTGTTCGCATTAACCGTCAGATTATACGAAAGTATCGTACGATATTGTGATTCATTCGTGTTTTAAATGCTGACATAATTTTGTCGTCGTATTTTATGTGTATAATTTACAAACTCTGCAGTCTTTACATTTTTTCAGTTTCTTTTGTTATATCGAGGCCTTGTGACGCCTTGAAATACTATATTGTAAATATTTACTATTGTACGATAATACACATGTAAATTACTATTATTTTATAAAAATTTGTATGTTTTCACCTGAAAAGTTCCTTTCATTCCCTTTATTTTATCTCGTTTGGACTGATTGCTTACTTCTGAGGTGCACATTGCAGGTTTGAATTGGCGATCCTGGGAGCCTATCGGCTGGTTAGTTTCGGGTAAAATTACGAGGGTCGTGAGAGACCCTGAGGACGTCATAATACTTTTAATTAACTATTTGTCAGAAATTTAAACTAGAAAGAAGGCTTTTGCGAAATATATACTTGAGTCAATATTATAGAACAATGTCCATTTCATTAACAGAGATAAGCGGTTTAGGTCAGTTAATTACAGTAATAGCTTTACGAATTATCTATGTTTATATTTAAGTAGGATTTATGTTATACTTGTGGACAAATTGCACACAACTTGATATATATATTAAGAAAACCCGAGAGGAAACTAATGTGGGTGCGAGGAATCCCTAGCATATAGATGTAACGTTCATCAAAAGTCTTGTGCACACTCAGGTCTGGGCAATACTTCAGGAGGCATAAAATAATGACTCGTGGTAAAAAATAATTTTCTTTTTGTTGATATATTCCTTTTAAACAAATTGATGCGTCTTCTGCCTTTTCTTTTTCTTTAAAACTACGTGAGCTTTATCTCCATTTTATTTAAAACCGCTTTTGAATACGTTACTGTAAAATTAATTTTTCGAGTTTCTTGAATGCATGAAGCAAGTTCAATTTATAAACTTTTATTTTATAAGGATAAGATTTTAACAGAGCATCAGACTAATCAATTTACAGGGTTTAATTGCGGGACATGTAGCGGAGAATAGATCCAGGCTAGTAAATACAGTACTTTTTCTCCACTGTGGAGCAAGCAGGTTCGTCCTCGGAACTGGTAGGTAGCGATGTTCTGCATATACGCACCTTTGCGTGTGGATATTGGGAAGCGATCGTAGATCAGCTACCAGGCAGATATTCCCTCTGTCTCAGATCATCGCAGACTGTCCTTTCGTTCTCTCCTGACGTCAATTCTAGCAACCTCCTTTTGGCATGCCAATTGAATTTGGCAATCGTCGGAACTTTTGCCGCCATTTCCAGGGATTCTAGAAGCCTTTGCAGGTCGATGACCCTCCCCTAAAGACTCAGGTCAACTCCCTAATCTGATGACGGTCAATATCGTCACGTCTGACATTGGAATCAGGACTCTACGATTCTACGAACCCTCGCTTGCTTGCCCGTCAATTCGTATTTACTATATACTGAACGAAAATTACGTTCATTACATTACATGACGTATTTCAGAGAACCACGTTCAAAGATTGTGCTACGAAACTTGACTTTTGGTTGAAATACAAACCTCATGAAATATCTAAGAAATAAAGAAAAAACTTAAAATTTATTTTATAATTGTAATTTAAAAGTTTTCGTCAATTACAAAGACTGATTAAATAATGTCATCAGAGAATTCTATAGAGCCTTTGGTCATGGATATAATTTGAATTTTGTGTATATTTATATACTAAATAATTTCAAGTGAGAGCTCCAAAAAACTAACGACATTACTTAAAAATAACTAATATATAACGAAGATCAACTGACCGCAGTAACATTAATGGCACAATTTTTTGATGATATGTTTGACCTTAATAATATAACTATTTTATTTTAAAACTTTCCCAAATTTAGTGTAGTTACACATAATTATTAATATAAAATGATATATTTACAGCCCTCTTTAATTTCGTCAGCAAAGCAGTTGAAGGTGGTTGCAAAACACCTTGTCGAAATTTATCATTAACATTCAATTTGGTCGAAATTTATGCAGTAGGATATCGATTTTGCAACAATTTTACAAGACGACATCGCCAATATGTCATCAGAAACGCCGATTCAACGATCAGCTTCATCATCATCGTTCAGGTCGTCAATATTACACGAATGAGCGAACAGAAACGTTGCACTCCTGTAACTCGATTTCTATTCTTTTTTTTCGTCAATTTAAATGTTAATATTAGACAAAATTATCACTGTTCTCAGAATCCACCACATGGTGAACTTGATAATTGGGAGTATTCTATTCAAATGTTCCAAATACGCTGCGAGTTTCTCATCTCCATGGGACCAGAAGAAATTCATCGTTGGATTTTCCTATTGGCTAACTAGGCTTCAGCTTAGGGCCTCAAGATCAAGAGTAGCCTACATACAAATTGTTAGCAAAATTAGAATTACACTATTCTAAAAACAGTAAACACTAAAACACTGGACCGTAAATAAGGAGAAATGCTATGTATTTTATCTCTCATGTAATTTACAAACTTCAAAATGGGAGGTGAAGTGGAATAGCCTAGGGCCTCTTTTCATCTATGATGAAAGGTGTCGTCGATATATCGCTATAAAAATTTGGTTTTCAAGTGGTTCCCTGTAATGCTCCATTTAAAAACTGGCGATGACCGGTGACAGTGGAGACTCCATCAACCTGTACGTAAGTCTTCCTGGTAGATAAAGTACGTGGTGATCAGCCTTCGTCCTATAATAACATTCATTTTGGGAAGTGTGTAGTAATTTAATGCTCACATATTTATGGCCAATTACTTAATTAAGTATTACATGGCATAAAGATAGGACGAAAGGTACGCTTATTTTGTGTAGGTATAATATGCATTCTTCAATAATACTCTCTTAAAATTTTTATAAATTCTCTAACCACAACATCTGTGTGAATTCTATTCGTCATTTATCTGAATTCTTTCCCTATCAGTAAAATATTTACTGTTGATTTGCTACAAAAATTTACATTAATCGTTTCCATTCGAATCAATCTCTACAGTATCTCTAAAATTACTGTTAATGTACATATAACGGTATAAATTTTATTTTATGCAAGTAAAAATATAGGTACGTCAAATTTTCCTTAGTGTTTCTTCATAACACATATAAATTTGTCCTACTTAACGTAATTTCTATTTAAGAAATAGTAGTCTGAGTGTACCAAACATAATTAATTTATTAATTGCTTAATATATAAATTGCAAAAGTCTGTAATGAATCTTTAGGTCTTTCTACTCTAAATATTTGCATTTCAGTATTTTACGTTTCATTGGTAGTGTGCATGAAATGTGTCTGGCCTCCTATTCCCACACTCAGTGTTTGCGAATAGTTCAGCGCCGTCTGCGAGAAATATGTGTGGGTATGTTTACGAGGCGGATATGACACTTGGAAGGCGACCCCAGTCCTCCAATTCCACAGATTGGTCGCCTCCGCTGCCGAGGTTCCTGGGCACTATGACTAATTGTCTATGGCCGATGTCAGCGCTCTGTCACCGCGGCAGATTTATAGAAATGGAATTTACAATCTCGCGATGGGGACCGCGGCCTGCGGGACTCGCTGATATATTTTTTATTTAAACTCCATGACAAAGACTGCCGTTCGCCTGAAAATGACAGACATCGCTGTTTGTTTGCTAAGTTTCAACCAAGAATTGATATTTGTAGCGCTACTAAACTGACTGTGCAGTTACTTAATGTGCAGTGATTCATACGACACCTCATTCTGGTGTACAATTTTTTAATTCCAAAGCAATTGAATTAAAGAAGTAATACTTCAGATATAACGATATCGGTACGCCAAATCCAACAGTTAAACTACTCTCCTCCATGAAACTAGTGCCATAGAGAAATCAGCGAACCGGGCATACAACCACCCCAAGATAATTGGCAATTCACACTAATAACATTAATATGCCAACTATAGTAAAGATCGCGAGTAGTTTCTCTCTTTTGTTCTCTATGACTTAATTTGAATGTATTGGGAAATAACTCAGAGTTGGTAATTGTTCCTCAAGTCTGGTGCATGTTCACCTGATCGGTGCTTAAAGCAAATCCATTGGTCTGAGTCGCATGACCTTGACCCATTCATACTTTAAGGAAGTCACCCGTCATCTGGTCAAAACTGTTCTTCCTGATAGAGCTCGTTTCATATCTTCCATCTTTCTCGCAAGAAACCCTGCTGCCTCGCCAGTTATCGCTCGCCCACCAATTCCCACCGGACATCACAGGTTGCTTCGTTATTCAACCGCCAGAGCGCGATGCCCATGCCACTTCGTAGCGTTTGAAGTTTTTCTTATTGCGAAAACTTTTATCCAAAGATAGTAAAGTTATTATTACAATGTAACATGCTGGAACCCATATCGAAATTATCAACTCTAGCGTTGAAAAAATACAAAAACGGGCTGGAAATATGTTTGGGGGTTGATTCACGAGAATATAGCAACTCTTAGGAATATAATGAAACATGTGAGGCCGTGCGCAATATATATAATACAAAGCTTATAAGGTTGAACCGGCCTGGAAAGAAATAACAAATCATCTTTCGGCGCCGAATTATATCTTTAAAAATGATCACAAGTTCAAAATTAAAGAAAAGGGGCTACGCACAGACTTAGGAAAATTTTGATTTGTAAGTAGATCAGTACGCTATTAAAATTCATTGCCTGCAGAAATACTGACGACTTTTCCGGGTAGCGTATATCAGTTTAGGAATAGACTAAGGAAACTATAGTGAGCAGTTTTTAGAATCAGTGAAGTGCTAATAGCGAAGTGATTTCTGTGTGACTCCTGACTTCTCTTTTCTTTTTCAAGTCAAAACCTCATAAGACATTACAAAATTGTTCCAGAGTTTAAATTGTATTTTTTTTGTAATTGTATCATATGTGTTTGCTTTGTATATAGCTGCCACCGGGCAACTACCCAATAGCAGCTAAGTATTAATAATAATAATAATAATAATAATCGCTGAATAAATAATTTATACAGTTACATGAATAAATTGTAAAGTCCATTGACAATCAATTTAAAAGCGAGAGAAACGACAGAGCTGTTAACATAACCATGTTTTTGCAGTTAATAATATTTTATTGACTTAGTTTTGGTGGTGAATATTAATAAAGTTTAGGGTAGGAGGGAGAATCAGATGAAGAGTAGTAAAGGAATAGTTATTTGAAGAGCGGAGAATGAGATGCCAGCTAACTGAGAGAGAAATTATTGTTAGGTTATACAGGAGTGAGAGAGTGGAAGGATGTAGTCTATTGGTAGTTTTCTTTTGAGTCTGCGGTTGTGTGGAGGAGGAGGTGTATAGGGCTATGGTGTCACTGGAATGATTGACAGAGCTTTTGATTAAGGAGGACATGCATAATTTTATTGTGGTGGAGATGAGTGAAATTTAGACGTCATTGTGAATTACTGACTTTTGAAGGTACCAGGGGGAGTTGGAAATGATTCTAAGCATTCTGTTTTGCTTGGTTTGAATTGGAGTTGGTAATTGATCCCCAAATGGAGAATTCGTATGACCTGATGGGGCGATTTAGGGAGAGGTACATGAATCTTTTTGTTGAGATGGAAATTGGTGTGTTTCTGTTGAGGAGTGGATAGAGTAGTTTTATTTTAGTATTACTTTTGGAAGAAAGGTAGGTAAGATGGAGTTTACAGGAAAGTTTGGAGTCTAGAATTAGTCCAAGGTAAGTGATAGTTTTTTTATTGGAATTTGGGAGCCAAGAAGATAGAATGAATAAGAGACTGTTTGGTTTAGAGGGTGAATTGAACTATTGCACATTTGGAAGAGTTTATGGTAACCCTCCAGTTTTGTCGTTTGGAGCCATTTGGCCGTGCGAACACCCGAGGTGAAGGAAGAGGTTTGGTGTTTGGCGTTCGAAGTGAACAACCGGCAGAGAGTTGGAGGGCGCGAGGCTGAATGATCAGACATGAAAATAGGAAGAAAATACCAGCACTAGGTTCTCCTTCCGAAGTCGAGAGTGGGCTGGTGGCGGAATATTTAATCCTATAATAGTCATAATTATACCTTTGCACTTGTAACCTGCGACAGCTTATCACGAATCTCAAAACCCTGGAGATCCGGAGCAGGAAAACTGCGCGTGAGTTTAATACTTTGTTATTTCCTAGAAAGTGATTTTCTGAAAATATGTTAAGCATTGCATTTCACGGGAGTTAAATTATAAACATTAATATTATCCGTTTCATTTGTAGAACAATCTATCTTCTACAGAGACAGAACACGCATGAAGTCGGTGGGATTTGCATAAGCGATAATCTACGGATATTCTTCCAGTACTTTACAGCTTGATTCATCCCATATTTTCTCCTTTTATTCCATAATCAAGTGATCTGCTGATATCAGCAGACGTTGGTTCCGATGTTTTCGTATATTGTACTCCGCTATCATCTCAGTTCGGAATCAGATCGATTGTATTCTTAGAGGCAAATTTTGGATATGGTCTAAGAAAATGAGCTTAATGTCTGAAGAAACGTCAAGGAAATTAGAACTAGCAAGTGCTTCTTTAAACTCCGAATGATAAGCTCTTTTCATTTGCTAATTTTTATCGTCAAATCTATGCTTAAATTACTTCTCACAATCAGATAATCGATCATCAACAGAATATCTCTAACCCGGGCTATGATTGGACTTTGGAACTTCTGTGTAATGCGATATGATCACTGAGAAGTAAAGCATCAATATGAGAGGAAGATATCTTGATATCCCGAAGAGGACTGAATACTTCCAATTGTGATTCTTTAACTACTTGTAGCAATCTCAGTATAGAGTCATGCTTCCAACGATCAACGCAGATAAGTCTTTTCCATTTCGTGAACTTTCTGCATTTTATGAACTTAAGGAATTAGTGTTATATTAATGGTAATAATAATAGTAGCAGTGGCATCATGAGTATAATTAAGGTTATTGATACACGTTACTTCTTTGATCGCAACGATTCGCGATTGACACTTATTCATAATAACAGATGTTTGGTTATCTGGGATTTAAATCATATTTTGATATGTTATCTATTAAAAAAGGAAAGATAAAATAGATTTATGTAGTTTATAACTTACTTGTCTGAACAAACTTTTTGAAGAAAAAATAATTGGAAAACTTGATTCTACACTTAATTAAACATAGCATTGAATAATCCATAAAAATGAGAAATAGATTAGAAAACACAACCCTTTGGGAAATAGTAGTTTTCATTGTCACACACTACAACCTTTAACGTATATACTGAATATTTTATTGAATTCTTGGCCAATAAATACCGGAAATAATTGGACGCCCATATCCTGGAATATTACATCTCATTTCATAAATATATTAGTTATATTTCAGTTTTAATAGTTCTGCCATCAGTCTCCCCCTCTCTGTCTCTCCCTCCCCACCATCCCCTCTCCGCCTCTCTCCTACCCCTCTATCTCTCTCAGATCTTATCACAAATTCTGATTAGTAATGAGAACATAATGGAAGTTGCCAGCGGAAAATTATTTTTAAAGTTCCTACGTTTTTATTTCGTTTATTTTTACATGCCACTCTTGAAAATTACTTGCAATTATCTTATAGTTTTGTCCTGAATTCTTAAAAATTAAATTGCTACTAACTGATTAAACAAAAAACACATGCTTGCTCTTACCAGTTCTAGGCAGTCAATACCACATGTTCTAGGAGATTGACTCTGCGTCGCATTTAATTTTAGTGAATCATTTATTGTGAAATGTAATTTCTCTTTCAAATACACTAACACATGCGGAGGCGTTACTATGATAGTCATAATTTATATAATTTTTCTATTATGGAAGACTTGGAGTGACACCGTTTTAAGAACACTATTCAACCGCTCTAATTAATTCCGTGGGCAATAAAAAAAACTTCCCTAGCTTTCATTGTGTCCACCAGAATGTGCGAAGTGGCGATAATAAAAAAGAAATTAAAGTCAATATGTTGCAAGAAAATGTGTGCTTTCAACTTACACAAATTCACAGAGATGTCGAAAGTCTTCCCGTAGCGTCGTTGTCCACTGACATTTATTTAGCCTGTCGGACGGTCTGGAGAGTTTTTACAAATCTAAATTTTATTGGAGAATAAAGCATCGGTAACAGCTATGCAGATAGCTGTTCTCATCCGTCCGTCCCACCTACAACAGCTATCCGTCTCCCCCTCCTCAGCCCACTTGCAGAAAGAAATATCCTTTAAATGCGCGAGTAAGTGGGTGACGATAAATCTGATTTCAGTGTTTACAACCTGGTGAAGACAGCGGCGCGCGACACCTATTAGCAGATTGCATACTGCGCGGCGATTTATGCCCCCTCGGGTCGCCGCCGACGCCAACTCCGAGGCCGACGCCAGTCGTCGCTCTTTTGTTCTACTGCTGCCGGCTGCAGCAGAGGTTAAGCCCAAAACCTCCATGCCATATGTGACATCTCACACAGCGATACATCAAAAATTTAATCTGGGAAATGGAACCGGCGGAAATCAACACCAAGTGGTACAGTCCGCTCTGTGTCTCACGGTCCATCCTTGGAAGAGCGCTGCATTTGTTATATTCCCTTAATGAAAGAGCTTTCCTAATGTCGTTAGGGACGGACTCGTAAAGAACTTATGGCTTCCCCTTCCCCTCCAATTACAACCTTATGTCATCACCTCTCACCCTTACACAACTGGATTCAAGTAATGAAGAGTTGAAATAATGCACTAGCAGAAAATTTATAAATTTTACGAAACAGTAACTGTTTTACACATGGACAATGGAGCCAAAATTTGTTTTCTTACACGATCTTTAGACTGTTTAGTAGTATAGTATTTAAACAACATGTAGCCTAAGATTAATGACAATCATTATTCCTCTGCTTCCATGTAACACCCTACAACTTTCTCAATCCTCCCTTGAACCAATTAAATAATTTACCATTTCTGCACTAAAATTTTTCTACTAACTATATTTTTATGTTGATGTGAAGAAAAAGTTTGAAAAATTAATTTCTATTGTATTCCATCAGTTCAATTTAACCCCACGCTGTATTCAAGTATCTCTTTTTATTATTATTATTAATTTATTTACAGTCGCATAAACAAAAAAGTCAAAGTATTTCTTATATTATTCGAAATATATTAAGTTGATATCATTTTTTATCCGCCCTTTATTTTATTTTTCAGCAACCATCTTTTAACTACAGCCCTTCCAGTAATTAGTTTAAAAAATTTTGAAACATTGGCACACTTCAATATGTACAGATATTTATACAGTGGAGGGGAGGGCGTGTTAGGGAATAAAATTAAAGAGTAATTATTAGATAAATGGGGATTTTTTTAAACAATTATTAATGAATAAAATATTTACAAAATTCGAAGGTACGGTGAAGAAATCAGATCTCTTTATAATCTCCCTAGACGTAACTTGTTGGAACGTGGCATCGCCTCTCTGCCAGCTTCTCTGCAGGACACTCTCCTCAGCGTCGCAGGTTGACCTCCTTCAACGTCAGGGACCAAAGTTCGGTTCCCTTCTGTCTCCTTCAAGTTCAAAGGGAAGAATCATAATTCGCACAGCCTCGTGAAGAAGAGTAAAGAAATCGACCTTAAAGGTCGATTTTCTTTTGACAACGAAAACCCATTAGTTGAGGCAATCACTGCTTTTTGATTCCCACGTTAGCGTGGTTACAGAAATTCCACAGGTAATATCCCTACGTGCCGAAATGCCATCCCTGGAGATTAGTTGCGGCATAGAAATCGTACTTGCTGTCGCCATGTACATTTCCCAATCCTCACTAACTTCATATTGAGAATTCATGAAAAATCAACTATAGCACTACAATAAATAAGCAAATATGGTAGATGTGATATTGTCTAATTATTTATTGAGAACAGGAAAAAGATAGAAATAACAGCTGACTTCCCCTAAATTTCAAGTTGCCTTCGAGGACAAAACAGGATCCAACCTTGTTACGGCAGACCACACATTGCACATTGTTATATTTGTCTTTGAATATTACTCAGATGTTCCATAGACAGATTACTAGCAAATTGCAAAAGTCTTAATAACAGCATAATAATTACTTAAAGTATTTTACACACACAACAAATTATTAGTAAAAAATTACCACAAACAAACTTTCGTTGGACGTCAATAAATTCAAAATAGTTTATCAAATTATGATAACTCCAGCATTAATTTATAAAATAATGCGATACTCTTTCTTTACAGGGTATAGTAATCTAACTTAATCATGTTAAGGAAACTGAGCTTTTGATAATATTGTGCACAATTTGACTAATTTAAAATATTTCACAGATATTGAAAACATTATTACATTGATCTTACGTTTAATTTGTTTCGTCACATTGATCCCACCAAAGACGGGATGGTCGGGGAGTTTCCTTAGCACTCCAAAACTTTCGCTTAACAGCTGCGGACAGCATTTCTATAATAGCGTTTATAATAATTCATACCAGCAGTATCCAAATCAAGAAAGCTAGGCTTCGTCTCTGCAACAATCGTTCAGATCTACCAACAAGATGAAACTCAAATCTCAAGGAAACGGAATCGTCCGCCCCTATTCGAATCCGATTATTCCTAATTCTATATGATCTGGTCTGTTCACAAACGTAGTATGGATACTTCTAGTAAATTGTTACAATGCCGATGACTCGTGTTTGACCAAATCAAAGACTAAAACAGTAGATTTACAATTTTGATGCATGCTGTGAAAACACGTGCTGTCCTTGCTCTTCTGAAAATTCACCCAATAAAAAATTCTATAAAGATATGTAAAAATAAGGTAAATTAAAGTATCTGACTTTGATTATGCATATGAGCCGTTTTATATCGCAACAATGAGAAAACATAAATATCAACTGTATTTTAAATATATATAACTAAAGGTGATGATGTGAAGTTATTAAATTAATAAATTGTTGTCGATAAGAAAGAGAGAAAGCGTACGCCCCATGAAAATTAAATTTAAAGACGCCTGCGTCATATCGCATAGTAAGGAAGATGCCAAATTTCCAAGCATTTAAGTCTCTTCTTTAGGACAAGGCAGTACTGCACTTTGTGATGTCAGACCACACAGTATATATATAGTGACTTAGTTGCCTTTTTAATTTAATTCGGCGAACGCAAGTAGTTCCCAGTCGTGTATCAGGTCCACCAACAGAGTTATTTAATATCATGTTTCTTTTGATTCAGGTTATTTATGTAACACCAGTCGTCATCAACAAACCATAAGCCCCACGTCGGTGATAATATCGTTCCAGGTAACTCCGAAAATATGATTTCTCATTTATTTTGAGAAAATTTTAAGCCTTGAGCGAAAATGATTGAAGTAATTACAACTTTTTCTAATGGGTTGTCGTAGCGGAATAGCCAATTTTGATAAGCCTGACAGAGGCTTGGTCATCTATATTTCCTTTGGTGCTTTTAGTTTATGACATTTGGCGAAGTGGATGCGGTGAACCGATATCCACGGACGCGTGAATGTATTGCGGGGGAGGGTGTGCTTAGGGGGATGATCCCGAGACACCCAGAAGGCAGGGCGACCCAGAAACGCGTTCCGGAAGGAGCAGGGTGTGCATAAGCAGGGATGATAAATCGCCGCAAGACGACATATTTATGCAAATATGGTGATGTTACGCCTAATTTGAGGAAGCCCCGAGCTCTTCGTGCTTTCCCCGCCCTCTACATCCATATTAATGGTCGCCATATTTTATGTTATTTCATTCACATGGAAATGCCAACAAATTAGTCAAAACAGTTGACTTGGGGAGCCCTTCCTGGCAGAATCTCGCACAACAAATTGAAATATATCGTTGCACGCGCCACAGACTGCCATATTTTCGTAACACGAGTTTGCATGTTGCAGCAATTTTGGTATGAATATCAGCTGATGCAAAAGATTTTACATAAAGTCCCTAAATATTAATGAGCCTGCCAGGAGCAGTTTTCAACACTTATATCAATATATTCTCATTTTACCGATTTATAAGTGCATTCGTGAGAAATGCCTTCACGCACTAAATAGCTAAAACACGGACTTTCTTGATAACAGACGTGAACGTACGAAACTCGGGTTTCGTAATCTAATAATTTCATTCTTAAGGGACACGGGGACTGAAATTTGAAATTCTTGTAAATAAATTGCTACAGAGCTGAAATTTCAAATGTGTGTTAAAAATACACATGTGTAGCAATGAACAAAATATGTAAACTTGTTTTAAGTTGAGATGTTTTGAAAATTATTCTCAAAATTTGTCAGTTTTGAAAATGTTCCATGCGTGACGTACTTTAATATATTTAGCTTTTTTACATTTATATGTAGTGTTGGCCATTGTTATCAATTGTCAGTATTATTTTTGATTTTTTTACTAAGAGCTTCATACGGTTATTTAAAAATTGGCACTTTTCTGCACTTTGAAACATTTTTCACCTAAACTACTTGAACAATTAGAAAATTAATACTTGTATTTGAGCGTATTAGCATTTAGATTATGTAGAAAAAGATTGAAGACAGTATCTTAATATTTGTGACGCAAAGAAGGTTATTGGAACCAGAAATCATGAAGTTAAAAAAACGCATTTTTCTGAAAAAAAGTAATTGTCCTTCAGTATATGTTAGAACCTTTCGTCTTTTGTTTAGAAGTTTATTTTTTCACTTAACTGACTTTATAAGCATATGAATATGAAAAATTAGAAAATAAATTAATTCAGATTCTGGTAAAATTTCAGTCCCCGTGCCCCTTAATGTAACAGATTCATATGATTTGAAGTGTCGTTACTGAAATTAACCATAACTGAAATACAATTTTCGGCCGTAACCATCAGAGTCTGGAGATGGTCCATGCACGACACTAAATTCTTCACATGTAAATTTTTTCGGTTGAGGGAGTCAAGGGGTAAATATGATGTTCTACTAAATTTTACGCCTGAGGAAGTCTCAAAATGGAGACTAAACGTCGCTTTTATGAATAAATAGTGATAAATTTATATTCTGACTTATTGGGCTTCTTTTTATTTATTGTAACTTTTTAAAGTCAGAAAACTATGTTGTAAAACTTAAATACGATTTTTTCTGTGTGCAATAATAGTTACACATTTCTTAAATAATATCTTTATCATCTTATTCAACAGACGATGATATGTCTTTTATTGATAATAGCGGTTTCAACAAACAATTTTATGATAATAAGAAGTTAAAAATAAATATTTTATATTATTTATTAATAATATGGCATTGGTTGGTATAGGATTATTTGTGTTTCGTAATTTATTGATGTATTCACCGTACTCATTTCGTCCTAAAAGTTTATTAGCTTTGTCCATTTGCGAAAATTGTCCTGTGCCTTATTTATGTCCAATTTTAAGCTACTAAAAAAGATTTAACTCCCATTATCGGCGGCAATCTAAATTATTTTTGCATGAATTATTACACCTCCCGAAGGTAAGATAACCAAATTGTCCATGAAAAATTCAGTTATTAAGTAAAAATCCTTGCAATGGTGTATAATATTCATTTTACGTAGATTAAAGAACGACAACATAACATATTAAATATAATCTAGAGCGGTAAAGAAATTAAACAGTGAGATTGAGATTGATGGATGATTTATTAAGGTACTACATTGCAATTTAAAAATTAATAAAATAGTACTTTGGACTTATTATTAACTAGCTGGGTACCCAGCGTTGTCTGTTAATTCATTATTATAGCCCACTGCAGTATTTAATTCCTAATTTACCTTCTACGCCCCCTATAAACGAAATCGCACAAATAAACATTGAAAATAAAATGCTTTATTTAGGTGGTTATATATAATGGCCCCGAATGAACATATGTCTCAATCGTAATTCAAACAATACTACTTTCACATTTGGGCAATATATTTTTCAAACACATTTCATTCCTTTAATGTCGAATTAATCGATAAATAATACACTCAGTAATCACGCAGTTACAATTCACGATATATTTCATAACTCGGCAATCCGAACTCGAAATGTCAAAACAATGCCAAGCTACGACGCAATGAACTTGTGCGTGTATTGTTGCGTTAGCCAAACTACTACATAGAATTATCCCTTTAGTGAATACAGCTAATGCGGTGCTGATCCGAGAAACAAGAAATAATGGAAATGAGGTGCATAAAAACGACTGACACCAAATTTGGTTCCTCAGAATCAAAATAATTGTTTGATAACGGGGCAAATCAAGAAATGAAAATAATTAGGTGCTTCAGAGGCCAGTGAAATTCAAGTTCTGCAACAGAAAACTTCACGATAATAGGTTGTGTCCGAATCTGGACTCTTGTGGACGAATCGTATTGCCAAATATTCTACGACTACCAGCTGTCAAAATCTTACTAGCCATTTAAAACTGGTTTTACTTATGTGATTCAAATTAACTCATTGTGAAAGGTGTTTATAATCACCTCAATACAGGCTGTATTGGAAAAATGTCTTACTATATGTAATACTTTTTTTGAATAATGAACTATTATGAGAGGTATAGATCCTGATAGCAATATTAAGAGGTGAATAATAAATTAATTTATGTAATAGAAATTTTTGCGTTTCTGCTAAGAATTTTCTATCTGTAATCGGAATTAAATAGAATTTAATCGGTGTCGTCGATGTCTGCATGTGGACTCATAGTAAGGACCATTTGGCCCATGTGCAGATAAACGCAGGTGCGCGTGTTGACCCCACTCGCCACCTCCACCTCCGCCCCCGCCCCCGCCCCCGCCGCCGCTGTGAGGGAGAGATACCACAGCAGCTTCCTGCTGCTAATGAAGTGAGTGTTGCATCCCTCGCCCTAATTTGTTGATCGTCACAACCTCGTTATAGCGCGCTCTTCCGGTTTTTTTGTGTCCCAGACTGGAGGGGAGTGCCCCACCCTGTATTTAGTGTGTACGGCGCATAGCAAACAGCATACGATTACTGTGTTAGTCTACTCTTATCCATATGCATGTGCTCAGATCGTGAAACTCGTGAACACGAATACGTCACAGTCACCCACAGAAGGTCCGCCCTTAGTCAGAATTTTTTACTATCAATTGTCGAAGGCAACGGAAATGATAAATATGGACATTAATAGGGTATATACGACTGTAATAAATAAATTATATTTATCTATGTTCATTGTTAAATATTTAAATAATATCAATGCCAAATGCATATTGCGCTTGAAAATGTCCTCCTCTTTTTTTATAAGATGCAGATGTAGTAACTAGTTTAACGCAACTAAATGCTAAACTGGTTATGGTCGGCAATTGAAAATATATATTCCTGGTAAACAGAAAGCTTCATTGTTTGTTTATACCTACCATTAGATAAATACTCTATAATAAATTGTCTTCAAAACCATCATTAACACAGTCAAAATTTATTTAACAGACAAGCCTTACAAAATAGACGGAACTAATTAACAAATTTAGATATACGGACGTATAGAAACTATCTTTGCATCTTACTCAAAAAGCTCTTAAAGTAAACTGACTAAATAAAAAAATAAATAAAGAGAACACCAAACGTATAATATCAAAGATAGACCATAAAGAACTAAAATAGCACATCGTATAGATTAATAAAATTATCTGATTTTTAATTTCAAACAAGATCAATCTTTTCCAAAAATGTGGTTCTCTGACTAAAATACAGATCTATAATTTTTGAAATTAGTCTTACGTTTTTTTATTCTACCGGAAATACACAAAGCTCTTTCATTTTGGTCTATATAACTTTTTATTAAGATTATAGTAACGTCAACAGAAGACACTCTTGACGACTACAAAATGTAATAACAATATGAAAAAAACATTGATATTGCGAGCAGCACAGAAGAAGGAGTGGGAAGAGACAATCACTCTTAGACTGGTGTAACATCGTTCACATACACTCATAGATTTTCCTTAAATTTTTTATACGACACCGATTTCTTCAATGAAGACCGTGAACAGGTGGAGAACATGGTTCACGCCTACTGATGATGTCATAGCGGGGGCAGTCAATGTGGATGTGCGGCAAAGTTAGGACGGTGTTACAGTCGGAGCAGAAAGGCTGAGGAGACCTAGAAAAAAGAAATTAATGCGTAATGCGGGAGTGGAAGGATCCGAGTCTTGAAACAACGACCTGCTATCTATTCGAGATGTTATGTGGATAAGTTATTTCTTTGTAGGACACCACCATTTATTCCTTTTCTGCCCTAACCCAATTTTAGTCAGGAGGATGATGATTCAGCCGATCTTCATGCATTTCTTAAGCAGGTAGGAAGATCCAAGTGATTTAGTTGCAAAGGAGACCTCAAGCTTAAGCGACTTTGTCGGCAATCTCATTCCCCAAGATGCCCGCGTGAGCTGGGATTTAGCAGATGGTGATTTCTTAATTGTTTTCCTTTATCTTCCAAAGATGGCCCCTGATTTCGTTGATGCAACAACTTCTACGTCGTTGATTAGAGAGTAAGTTGATTGTCATGTGGCGTACTCTCTTAATTTGTTGGGCGCAAGAGTGGATGTCCTTTTTGCCATTTTGTACGTATATAATAAGGTAGGGGAGTTAAATGATTATTAAAATTATTTAAAGAATATAAAAATTTATTTTTAAAAAAATCTTGGCGGACCGATCCTACTCAATTATCTATACATTCTGGCTACTCAGCTATGAAATCTTAAAATCTCGGGTTGACCGTGGGATGAATTTGGTCTGGAAAAATGACGGATTTACGATGTCTGCGTAACTACGAGAATGCTAAGCACTACCATGAGTGGAACTTATCTGTTGTTTCCCCTTGGCGACGTCGAGTAGTCAGCTTGTCTCGTATCTCATGGACCCTGGCGGACTCTGTGGTTTGCCACCGAAAGATGGCGACTGCTCTCTGTAGTGTCATCGACCGTCGTCTTCAAAATTTTGCCAGCGACTGCCTTTCATCTCCGCTTTCATGCCCTTTTAAATAATTTTGGGGCAGTCGCACTTCTTAAAGGCACAAAAACTCCACAACTTTCCATCGCCAGAGCATCTGTTGGTTCTCCATCAGGGGTGTGTGTCACATTATTCACATTGGTAACCCTCGTGCGTCCGAAGATTCTGAAGAGTCCCAGCGCCATAGAGGGTCCGTTTCCTTTACCCCTGAATTGCGATTCTGCAGGCCTGTCATTCACTTCCTCCAGATGTTCAACCCCGGGGTCTGGACGTTCCTTACATTCCACATGGTAGTACTCAACATCTCATGATTGCTCAAGCGATTCACTGTCTAAATCTCAATTGAATTAATTGCGCTATACTTAAAAACGTGCTACAATCATGAGAGAATAGGTCAAAATCAAAGTGAAATTGGATGGATGGTCTGTGCAATATAGTAGTGCCAACAGTAGTTGTCATTGAATCGCTAAATTCAGTTGAGATAAACGAGCATCCTAACCTATCAATAGACTTTGAACCGTCTATGAAAAACACTCTGGAATGATTATATTTCTCAAAACGATACTTGATTGAATCCTCCCAGATGCCGCCCTTGCGCTTAAAATCAAGACTGATGTATCAGT
Organism: Eucriotettix oculatus; assembly: GCA_034510155.1. NCBI lineage: Eukaryota > Metazoa > Arthropoda > Insecta > Orthoptera > Tetrigidae > Eucriotettix > Eucriotettix oculatus. Next base: position 45,367,048 of record CM067377.1, on the reverse strand, counting down.
AAGAAGAATTAATATTTTCCAGCATCGAACTTGGGAGGAAGTGTTTGAGCTAATGACAGGTTGGTCAATTCTTTCCTTCAAAACGAGAGATTTGAGGAGCTAATGGAGTGGGAATGGGTCCGATGGGGTAAAATGGTACCTGCTAATTTCATTGGATGTGACACTAGTTATGAGAGGACAGAGTTTCCTTTGAAGGCTTAAAGAGGCGTCATTTACTTCGTTTCTCAGCCTGTCAATCGGGGTGGATCGAAGGCACCCCGTGATGATTATTAAAGCCCGTTTTGGATGATACCAAGTCTTTTAAGTGCAGAAACATAAATGTAATCCGTAGTCAAGATTTTCCAGGATGATTACTCTGTAGGCAAGTGAGAGAATTCCAAATATTTTAAATCATTAGTCAATATATAACTTAAATTACAAACAGAACAGTCAATTTTTGTATAAAGCACTGTTAATGAACCATTTTTTTCATTGTCTCTTTGTGTCCTCCAATAATACCAGAAAAATAATATTTATACTTAAAAATTACAGAAATATTTTGCTGTTTGATCAAACATATCAGTACATTTCATAGTTCATCACAGAATGATAAAACGACGAAACTTTATTAAGGATAGTAGGTTTTCCCAGCTATTCAACGAAACTTTACCTTAAAAGCCATTTGACTAAGATATAAAGGTAGCATCGAAACGTCGGTATATCTATTATAGTTAATTAGTTCAATCTATTTTGTAAAGTTTATCTGTTAAATTAATGCCATATCTATTGTTATTAATTCTGCAGACGTCAATTTTTACTCAGTTAACAATTGATGAGATGGTTTTAAGAATACGATACCAAATGGTATCAAAAATCCATTTACGCAGGATGAGTCCTGTTACATGACTAACATTCCATTGTGGCGTGACATTTAATTAACAAATATTTCATCCAGTTGATTTAAGGACGTCACGTAATTTGGCGGTAAAGTATCAAACGATAAAATAATCATATGATTGAATGAAATTTCCTTGATATTGCTCTTTGGTTTGCTAAGGAATATATATTTGAAGTCGTTTGTGGTTCATTGATATAGTTATTCATTAAAATTTGTTTACGGGCCGTTCATGAAAGTGGGAGCTTGGCTCAGATACATCTTGCCTCGGACTGTTCGAATTTCATGCACTGTTCGCTGCCAGCCTCAATAAGTTACAATTTATTCACTCATAATTCCTCGCCAAGCTTGAAATAATCCACGGAGCTCTTTTGTTATGGGTGACATTAGTCTAAAATATTAAGTATCTTCGACAAGAACGCTCGTAAAATCCTGAAAAAAAGAGTCGTCCATCGTTACTACATTCAGGGAAACGTAGCATGAAAATCCAATAATTTATCGAGTTGAAACGAAACTAATAAACTTTTTTTAGGGTGAATAAACTGCTATTCGCTAATGCCTCTCGTGTTAATGATTAAATATTCTTGTAATATTTAAATGTTGAGCCGAGGATATTAGGGACAAGAGAAACGTCGCACCATTCTCTCATAAAGCTTATGCCTTATAATCTGGCAGATAAATCAAGTAGACTCATCAGATCTTGAAAAATTGTTGTTAAAATACAATTAAATTCTTACCCTTTACACTTTACAGAATCATCAAAATTAGATTGACTAAAATTAAATACAATATTAAGAACCTGTTAAAAGACCTATAAAAATTAATTTTTAAAGTAAACATACAATACAAATTGACCTGTTTGATAATTATGGAATTCGTGTTATTTTCAAATCTAATATAAGCTCCGTCAAAAATGATAGAAATAACATTTCAGGCAAAGAAAATGTGTTTTTCAAGCTTCCTACAACCACCAAACTAAACTCTTTCAATCGATCAATTATCACAAAAATAATTTGAAATTCAGCGTTTAAATTATTCAATCGTGTGCAAACATATTTATTTAAAATACCATAAATTTGATTGGCAATATGTAAAAATTTTAGATGAATGTAATTATTATTTGTAAATGATGGGGGATATTAATTAATGAATTTAATAATTGAGGTTAAATATATACATTTATTAATTGTAAACACAATAATTTTTAATATGGGTAGTGCGTAGATATATTAAGTTCAAAATAATTATTTAAAAATGGGATTATATTAAAGATCTCAGGGTATTAATGGTTTGGGTGACCACGTGTAGCAGATCTGTTCATTGACGAACCAGAGTTGTCTTCATAGGCGTCTCGCTGTAATTTCCGTGTTGTGGAACTTGAAGCGGCCGGTCGACAATAACACGAAGTCTTTCTTCCCTTGTTGCTAAGACCTTTCTTCCCTGCTTCCTGGACTGATCAAAGCATGGTCGCCGCTGCCACCTCACCAATCTCCTCTCTCCATCACTCTGCTGCCATCTCCTTTCACCACCACCTTGAATCCCCAGAAATCTCTTTCTCCACCACTCTCCTTCAATATTCCTCTCTCCACCTCCTTGCAAAAATCTGTCAAATCTGTCTCAAATTGTCTCCGCCAGCCTCTTTAAAGCCTTGTCCCCACTTATCCGACACCTATCACTAAGGTGGCAGGGATGGATATCCTCCAATCATATCCCTTGTTTCATTTGGGGAACACACGCCACCCGGTCACCAGATTCCCAGGCAGATTAAGACATTCCGAAACGGCGACGGGGTGTCCGAGCTTTATGGTCCAGGTGTCAGCCGCAGTCTCTGTTATTATTCCGAGCCGCCAAGACGGCGGGCGGAAAAACCCCTTCTTCCTGGACAGCGACTTGCTCTGCCGGAATATTTCTTATTTAAGTTTCCGTAAATAATAATAAAAAATTGGACGCGGGTTGTACTGCGCTACATATTCTATGTACAAAGTTTTCTCGGGCTTCCAACCGGGTGAAAACACAGTAGTTCCACGACGTTTCGGCAGCTGTCATTGCTACCATCTTCGGTAGAAAACTTTGTACATTACTTACACCGGGAAAGCCTTCACTCGATCATTATTATTCTAGATTGATGAGTGAGATGTTACACATCAGATCCAATAATTCTACCGTAAATATGAAGAATAGTACCAATAATTATAATCAAAATTTATGACATTATTATGAACAATTTTATAATTCAATGTAAAAACAATTCTGTTGTTAACTGTTAATTTTTTAAAGTCAAGAATACGCTTAGCATCCGAACGTTTAAAATAGTCATTCCGGCCGCAATTTTTGTGCGTTGACCGTCATTTAAATTTTAACAGTTTGCATCTCCTTATTTCGAAACTAACGTTTCATAATTTTTCAGATATTTCTATCATATATGTCATGTTTGTAAATTTTGGTTTGCTTTGTGTTTCTAAATTTATAGTAATTTGATAATCCACCCGAAGAGTTCGAATGATGTAACGGAACTTCGTGTAGTACTAAATTTACGCATTTATTGAAATAAACGAATTTGAGCGTATATTAAGGCACTCAAAATTCGACGTTTGTTCTCTAAAATCTTGCCAGTCGACATGTGAGCACAAGATGTTGGAAGCTGACGGCACGAAAATAGTTTCTACTCTATCAAAATTGACATGAGACATTTTTACGGCTGCGGCGCCGACTGGGTCCCAGGAGTGCGTGCTAAATTATCGGATAACCTCGAGAGGGACGATGACGACCAGCTCCAAAGTCAAGCTGAAGGTGGAGGCTGGCATTCTCAGAACGACCGTGCTGGATCAAAGTAAAATCACAGACGTCAGAAATGCAGAAACACTCATTCCCTTTCCCTAACAGCAGCCCTCGCTGTTAGGCTTGAATTCAGTGCCCTAGTTAAATAAACTTAATGTGTCAGTTACATAAATAATACTAAAGTTTACAGTATGATTACTGAATATATTCTCAAAAGGTTAATATTTTCATAAACACGAAATTGTTGAGAACATTTTACGGTTTTGACTTGTGAGGCTATATGGAGAGTAGAAAAATAAATTTGGGATTTAAAAAATTGTACAGGATATAATACTTACGTAGGTTAGATTATTCCCAAAATTAGCCCACCATTTTAGATTTATTTGCTTTTTTACTACACGCAATGGGCTAAATTTAAATAATGGTCACAAAAGTAATTTGTAAATAAGACCGGAGATACTGAAAGGGATTAATGTATTATTTTCATGGTAACTAATAATTTCACACATTTATTTTTAAAGTTATGCGTAGCCCCAAAATTGAACATCAATTAAGTAACGAATAATTTATAATTATTAATAATATTAACGTTAAAGTCAGCTGGTTATATCTCGCTGCTTTCTGTATGGAGGGCTGCCATAACATAATTATGCTTTCAGGAAAGTGTTGTTTGAGGGAATGCCTACTTTAAAAGTTAGAAGTGTATAATAACAAAGTGTATTTACACATGTATTGTGAAACATTAAAAATTTATTACAAAATGTTGCCTCATAAAGAAGTCAATTTGATTGAATTATGGTTACTGCTTCGTGCGTCCCCATCCCAGCTCTGTTGTACGGATGGTGCGGATGTCTTTCCCCTCCAACTGCCAGAACGGTCTTGATACTTAACCTCCACCTCCGGATTGCTGGCTTAAGGTTCCAAACACAGAAAAGCTTTCTATTGCTTGGAGAAACGACTTTTATTTTGAGCAATTATAGTAATAACCTAAAGTTTAGAAAACTAGTTTGCACATAGAATTTCGCAGCTACCGTCATACATCAATGTCCAGCCCATAAGTTCCAATCGATCCTTTCACCAAATTTCGACAAACCATGTCCGTTGTGGAATCCAGATTTAAACGAAAAAAATGAGTCTTTGGAAATTAATGCATATAAAACAAAAACCCAAAGACCATAATGTTCGGCAAAGACTAATTGCGCTTTATCAGAACTTCTATACAGAATACAAAAATTCCATATTGTTGGCAAAAACATGAAAGCTGGACACATTTAGTTGAAAATGAAATATCAAATGACATCTGGAGTCTGCCTTACAAAATTCTTAGAATGAAAATCAAAATCCCAACTGTGTACTCTACTGTGAAAGACAATGATAACTGCACATCAGGATGGCTAGATTCCAACCAGGAGATTTTGAAATCCTTACTCCTGATGATAAAAACCATGATTACACAGATCACGAATATCTCCGAACATAATGGAAACAACTTCACGAAGGGAGGAGATTATTGTTTGATGAAGAAGTCTCAGGCAGTATCAAAATCTTCAAGAATAAAAAAGCTGCAGGATAAGACAAAATTAAAAACGAAATCTTAAAGCGATCTATTGGAGTCCTCAAATTTGTTCGCTTTTCCCCTATTCTGCTTAGAATTTCCTCGTTACTTATTCTATCCACCCATCTGATTTTCAGCATTCGCCTATAACACCACATTTCAAAGGCTTCTATTATTTTCCTTCTCGCAACTCCTATCGTCCACGTTTCGCATCCAAATAACGCCACGCTCCATACGAACATTATTAGCAACGTTTTCCTAATATTCACACTTATATTATCCGTAAGTAAATTCCTCTTTTTCGCGAAAGCCTTCCTTGCCTGTGCTATCCTACTCTATATTTATATATTTCTACTATACTTCCATTACGCTTCCCAGGTAGCAGAATTCCTTAATTTCCTTCAAAAAAGACCTTCCCAATCTATTACCCTTTGTTATTCCACGGTTTCCCAAACTACGCTCCATTACCTTGGTTTTCCCTCTATTAATCCTCATATTGAACTCTTTCTCCAGGACTCCGTTCATGCAATTTATTATGGTTTCCAAGTCTTCTTCTGATTCCTCTAATACTACAATATCGTCGTGACGGTCGTAAGAATAATGAAAGCGTCATTAACGGATAATAAAGAAAATTAATTTAAAAGACAAATAACACTATACTTTTTCATTACAACATTTCAAGTTAAAGTTGACGAAGAAACACAACGGAAGTTTACGGATATGAGTTTCTCTGACAAGAATATAAATCTCATACAGTTACTAATTACCGAACAACTTTTAATAATAGCAAGAAGCATTTAAAATTAGTTATTATGTTCGCGGTGAAATGCTTCAAAATTAAAATTATAGTGTCAATAAAATCTAAATAGGCATATAAATGTTTGGAGTATATGTAATAATAACGCTAAAGCAACTACATTTATCTCAGGATAAAATTCAGATAGCGAAGTGGTGTGGATGTTAATATATTTTGGAATATATCAGACAATCTTACTACTTCAGCAAAGATTTTTAAATTTCATAAGAAACATATAATCAATATATTTAGGAACCAGATTCTGAGAGTATAAAATTACACGTAAAACACGTGTTCGCGTGCTGTAGTATTTATTTACATGCAATTATACTTAGTGTATCTATGTGCGGGTGACCGTATACGAAAAATTGTATAACTCTGCACTGCAGCTGTTACGTGGTCTAGTGGTTAGCGTAGCTGCCTCGCCATACTGAGGTTCTGGGTTCGAATCCTGACATGGCCTTCGATGTTCGTGTCGTCATGGTCACGGAGATTGGGATTAAAACTGCTGGAGAATCGATACTGTGGCCACGTATCACTCCAAATTGCGTATGTGTCATATATGATGACAGTCCGCAGTCAACTCGGGAGGCCAAGGCCCTGAATGGGCTGCAGAACCAGGGAAGAAAAAGAAGGAGAGAAGATTGACTCTTTCGGAAGTGACTCCTTTTCGAGAAATGTTTGCCGTAGCTGTTCAGTCAATATTCAATTAATACTTTACATTTACATTCGAGAATATTGAATATTTCATAAACAGTAATTTATAATTATAACCGGATTACGGAGAATTAATTTCAAGCTCATATATAAGTTAACATCTGGACAATGTTTCTATCTTTAGTGAAAAAAAAATAAAATGTTGGGAAGAACGAGAAAAGCTACAAACATATTCTTTTGCGTGATTTTTAAAAGAATTCTACTATAGAATAGCTTCAAAATACGTCAACAGAACCAGCGAACAAATTATTTCGTGTGAATCAATCAGTGGTGCTTTCCGTTCACGAGGCGGGGAGAAACCCACATGTTGGAAGTTAAATGTTGTTCAAATAATTTAAACGGTCATTTAATCATCCATCAGGAACTCGAAAATATTTATAAACTAGCACATTAATAATTAATTGATGAGTTCAGTATTTCAGTAAACTGGCGTTGATTGCATCATAGGGAATCCATTTCCAGAAATATATATCGTTATGTACACGTAATTTGTTGATTTTACACATACGGCCCGAATTCATCGTATAATACTGTAACAGGTTTCTTCTTTTCTTAGCAACAAACGTATCGATTAAGCTAATAGTTGATCACAATGCTGTTTTAGGAACATGTGATTTTAAAAAATGGAACAGCCAATTCGTTAGAAAATATTTTAAATTTACATTTCAATTTTGCAGTAGTTTAATCACGACGTTTCTTTCCTAAATTTGGAACCTATCCTTTGTTTTTCAAGCCGGAACTAGAAACTGAAACTTCACTTTGAATTTGATACATGTTGTTAAGCTGATTACTGATAATGTGTTAAATATATTTCATATTATCACATTGTAATACTTTGAAGTAGAGCTTGAATATTTATAATGTTTTTCGCCGAATCTCATCAATTTATATTGGGATTGTCTGAGAATCGAGTATCACGTCATGCTTCCGTCATGATTAGACAGGGTGAGCAACGTACGGAAATTGAAAAACAACGCTGCTCGATGCAATCATAAAAGGAATAATTGTTTATAAAAACTTTGATTTCCTACGCAGAAGTGTTACAGTTATTATCCAAAATACAATTTTTTATCACGTAATTATTATTTCCAACAAAGGAGGAATTAATTAATTGATTCGGTATTGCCTGAAATTAGATGCGTTGGCGTGGATGGTTTATAATGTGTCCAATGGTGCAACATAACTGTAAATCTTTTCTCATGTTTTGGCCCCGGATTATTTACGAGGTAGGTTCTGAACAAGCAAAGTTGGTATTAATAAATCATTGATCTGTCACTCATATTACAAAATCGTTACTTTTACGTCCTCTTGAAGGTAAATTGAATATAGTGCGTATACTGTACTTTAGAGTAGCTAATCTATGTTGTAACGACCCGTTACCTTTGTGTACACATTGTTTCATGTAATTTTATTGCAATGTTTCTCGCAGCAGTAACATATTTCGATTGGCATCTTACATTACGTAAGATAATTTTTAAAAAGAGTGACTTCGGGACTCACCTGATTATGTCGGGAATGCCTCGCACTCTCTCTGGGTTTGTTATTATCAAAGTTCTCACATGCCGAGACTCCTTCACCTTATTTTGGGAGGTATATGTACTGGGGTCAAAGACCTTGGGCATATGGGCAAGAGTTGTCCGCTGATCCCATTGGATCAGTCGGCCAACTGTCTCCTAAAGCTTGTGCAGACACGGAGAATGGAATGCTGCGACCCCACACCAAACTCGTCTCCCGTCATTCGGAAGGGCGTGAGAATAGTACCCAATGCCCGACCTACTTGATGCAGGTTTTCTAGGGTTTTCCCTGCATCTCTTTAGGTGAAACACCAGGTAGGATCCTTAAACCATAGCTCGGGGGCCCTAGTCAACCCTTGGCTACCTTGCTCTACCTTCCGCATCCCTCCTTTCCAATTCCCTTCCTATGCTATTAAAGGGGAGTTGCCTGTTTCAGGATCACCCTCATATAGCCTGTTAACCAAAAAATGAGCTTTTTATCAGATTATTGTTCACGAAAAAATTCGAGTCAAAGTAATCAAAATAATACCAGTTAATTCATTCATATTTGTTCCTTATCTCAAAAATATTATTTTATGATATTTAAAAGATATTTTTTCAATAAAATTAGTTTAAAGAATATTAATTTTTTGTTGTTGTTAATGTCAGAGAATATTAATCGCAGGATTTTTCTTTTATTCTTTGAGAAAAATTGAAGAACGGGTGGAGATGAGAGATTAGATTTTTCATGATTGGACAGAGAAAGACCGTGGAAGAGAGACCTATTTGAGTGCAGTGTAACATAAACAGCCATATAATTTGAGTTAAAAGGACTAAAAAATCGTGTCCAAAAACGTTCGGGATCGAATATTAGTTGAATGTTTCCTGTCCATGTATCCTGAACGATATTGGCGTCGCATCATCACTGCTGGCTCCGGGTGACGATTACAAACTTACGTCGGAAACGGCTTGAAGGGAGGAGTGGAGAGAGGAGAGGAGAGAGTCCTCGTGTAGTGGTTCCTGGATCATCCAGCAGATTGGCCAGCGGACAACCATCGTAACAAAAAAAATCTCATCTTCATTGGTGATAGTAGCGGCTGTTATTGGAACGAAATATTTATAAATGAAAACTTTCTGTTTGTCGACACATTAGTGTTTAATTATATTTGTGTTTCTCATTTTTGTTACATTTGTATATATATTTTCTTTATATTCCTTCCCGTTCATTTTTTATTAGTTTATTTTAATTTTTATTTGTGTGAATTTAGTCCACTCAACGAAGTGGTGGCGCCCTACCGATAACGTCAGGTATCTTCAATATTAGAAACTGCCAGAGATAATATTTTTTTGACGATTTTTTTTCATCTGTTTGACTTTACCGTAAATCTACACGCTCGAACCGGCAAATTAGCTTGGGCAATATCCCCTATTTATTTCGCTACACCAATAGAAGCTGGCAACGGAAAATAAGGATAGTCACTTCCGCAGTTTCTCATTTGGTGTAATATGCGAGTGTAAGATGAGGAGGTGACAATACATACCCATTATTTCAGGCAGTAATTATAATGATGTTTATAATATCATAAATGTAAGGTTAATGTACAATTATACGTACAAAGTCTTTGGCAAGAAAGAACGTATATATGAAATAAATGTTATGGCCATTTCAATGTTAGTCACAAATTACTGTATTAAAATTGCCATAGTAAATATGAAATATATTTTTCCTTACTATGTAAATATTTGTATTCAGAATAGCACATTTTATAACTTTATCAACTAAATGTAAGTGAAGAATATAAAAATATCTGTATTAGGTGAAGACTAATCAACAAAAAAATTAATACCACTAGGCCTAATAGTTTATGAACTAAAAAAACATCTGATAAAAGCAAAAAGGATTATAGTAACATTGGGTGGAATTTGTTGGCCCTTTTTATGATCCTTTGAGATAAAATAATGATAGACACGCAAGTTTATGTATAAAATTGAATTTGTGAGAAAGATGTTATTTGTAAGATTAGCAAATAACGGCAATTCCTCTTTTGAATACTAATTTTGTTTTTAAAAATACCGGCAAAAAATGAAGTTATGGTTTTTCCTTCTCATTAAAATACATATGATTGCATAATGTATATACTGATTAGGTTCGAAATAATTAGCCGGCGCGAAGGAAACGCATTGTTTATGGCGCAGTTGGCAGCAGTGGCGCGCTGTTGTCGCATCTCGCCCACCGGAAGACCCGATGCGGCGGTTTTATTCGGCTGCCACCAACAATGCCCCCGAGCCGGAAGTGCCGGCCAGCCTTCCTGGAAATGTTTCATGTCACTCTTGTTGTTATTTATATAATTTCATTCTGTTTGCGGCGGCGAACGCACAATTCCCGACCTCATACATAACGTGACAATATTTTATCAAGCGCCAACATGCGCCCTACCTGACAGACAAATATTTATTTGTAATTTGTTGTGCTGTGGAATAGTATCTGCGGTATTGTTGCGAGCGACGCTGCGGGGCGCTCAATTGTGAAATTCCCACTTTGGTGAGGCACTTAGCGTTTTGAACAGAATGATTTAAATTTATGTTTTGCAAGAACAATGCCTATACACCTGCAAGTATGAAATGCGTGAATACAATGCAACTTCGCATTTAGCCTTAAGTGGTTTAACAAATTGTTCCACTAACAATCTATTTGCATCTGTACGTGACTGTGCAAAAAAAGATTTTCACATAGACTATTATAATCATTTGTAATCTTACTTAGGCGCATATAATAAAAACTTCTGTCTAAATCCCTTTATAGTAATAATTTTTTTAATATGATTTATTTTTATAACTCAATAGGAAAAAGATTTCGTAACCAGTAATGTATATTATAACGAACATTCGGAAATATGGTCAATGCATTACAGAAAATATAATGAATGTAACTCGATGGTGTTTTAATAGCACTAAATTCAGAAAATATAATAAGTACGAACATTATGGAACCTCAGAGTGCCTATGGAAGTTTCTCTCACAAGCGCTCCACCCCACAGTGATTGCGGGGCTCACCTCATTATGTCGGGAATCCTCGTACTCTCTCTGGTATTTTTTCAAGTTCTCTCATGCCGAGACACCTTCGCCTATTTTGGGAGGTATATGTACTGGGGTCGAAGACCTTGGGCATATGGCAAGAGTTGTCCGCTGATCCCATTGGATCAGTCGGTCAACTGCCTCCTAAAACTGGTGGATATACGGAGAAGGGAATGTTAGTCAACCCTTGGCTACCATGCTGTACCTTCCACATCCCCCCTTTTCAATTCCCTTCCTTTGATACTAAAGGGGAGTTGCCTGTTTCCTGTAGCCTGTTAACTCAAAAAAAACATTATGGAAACTCTAAATCATACTGAATATTCTGCATGCGATATAGGACAGCGCCAGTGTTACCACCTCACCGATAGTGACACGAACATCCCATGTATTAATGCAAATATTCGATTTAAAACTTTATGAATGGAATCTCAGGGTTTTATGAAATTTCCTCCATTAATAAATTTTGTAGGAATTTAAAAATGCCACCTTTACTTCAGTTTGGAACGTTTACAGTTTGTACTTCTTTTCCTTTGTAGGCTATCTTCTGGTTGGCAACTGAAATATTTAGTCTACAAGCCTTGGGTCATGGGAATGTTTAGAAAAGAAAGAGTAAAGGATGGTAATACGGAGAAGCATAACCTGTCAGGAGAATAAGTGCAAAATGAAAAATTAATTATTCCGATACTTATATATACATTTATAAATGTGTCGGAATCATTTACGTTCCATACATTTGTCTAATATTATATTTTAAAAAATACACTCCATTAAATTTCTGAAGTAGTTTTCAACAGCCGACCCATATTTCGTTTTTACCCTACAAACTGCTTTCATCATTTTATTCCTTGATTATGGAACTCAAATAGTGAAATAATCTTTATCACCTGTTACTTCCTCAAAATGATGAAGTCATCTGAAATTATTAATTTACTCCTATAATTATTTCAAGGGGATATGATAGGCATTCATGGAATTTGTATCTTCCGTTCTTATCTGATATTGCATAAGTCTTTTTATCGTCTGTTTCTGTCACAACTCTGCACCCCAAAGTGTTGTCATAGTTTCCATCATACACTTTGTGTCACAAACACATCCGTACATTTAACTGGTGATAAAAACTTGAATTACATTCCAGAATCCCTAGCTATCTCCTTAAATTTTCAATCCAGGTACAGAACGCTTCCAACCATACCAAAGGCCATATTTTGTGTCACAGACATCCAGCTAAGATCGTTCCACACAAGCACAACAACTGATACTTCGTCTTGGTTGTCATCTGGCTCCTATTACGTGATTTATGAAACGAAAGCATTACAAATACTGGTGGCTGGGGCATATTCTCTAGCACATGAATTAATTTAGGACGAATTATTTGTTCTGTATTTTTAACAAACCTTAAAAAATAGTATTTTAAGAGCGTGAATTTCTGCTTCGATTTCGAAGACTTCCCCCCTCATACATCTCGGCTACATTATTTATAACAAGAGAATCCTGTCCAGAATGAGATATTCCATGCGCAGGATTTCCCTTTCAACCAACCCCCAAGATTAGACAATTATATTGTGGCGTACTCTCTATATTTGTTGGGCGCCAGAGTAGATGTCTTTTTGACATTTTGTATGAGGGAGGGGAGTTAAATAATTCTTATTTAAGGCGTAAAGAATATAGAAATTTATTTATAACAAATTTTGACGGACCGATCCTACTCAGTACATTTTGTTCTGCCACTGGCTACTCAGCTATGAAATCTTAAAATCTCGAGTTGACCGTGGGATAAATTTTGGTCCGGAAAAATGATGGATTTACGCTGTCTGCGCAATTACGAGAATGTTAAGCACTACCATGAGTGGAACTTATCTTTTGTTTCCTCTTGGATAGACTGTTGTTTTCGAAGTTTTTCCAGTGACTGCCTACTCATCTCCGCTTTCATGCCCTTTTTAAATAATTTTGGGAAGTCGTGCTTCTTTACCCTTGCATTGTCGATTCTACAGGCCTGTCATTCACTTCCTCCAGATGTTCAACTCCGGGGTCTGGACGTTCCTTACATTCCACATGGCAGTACTCAACAACTCATGATTATTCACGCGATTCACTGTCTAAATCGCAGTTTGAATTAATTTTTCCTATACTTAAAAACGCGCTACAATAACAGCTACAAAAATCACAGCGCCGGGCAGAGCGTGCGTACTGACAATGATGCAGTCTCATCAGACTACAGTTTTAAACGTTTTTTGACGAATTAATAAAAATATTACTGTTTATGGACTTGTCGTTTTGTTAATCAAAGGCTTTTTAAAATAAGAAGAGGTTTAGCGTGTGGCACAATTCTGAGATAATTACCGCACGATCCTGCATACAATATTTCCATTATATGTGGCTTCTTAATTAACTTTCTATAATTTAAATATGTAAGAAGTAAAAATACTTTCGTGTTATTATTAAAATTAGTTTCTATTACACGTAGACGGATTTAGAAACGTAGCATATTAATAATGGTCGTAGGTATTTTCAACACTGTAATGTTGTAGTATTATTAATATCTTAAGTAAGGGGAATTAACCTCGTAAAAATTGTTCCTTGGGTGATGTATCACATAACTTCAAATACACACGAGTCGCCAATGATACAGACTCCACCTCATTACTCTTCTCTTACGTAATTATACCAGTGGAACAAAGTTTATACTGATAATATTAAAAATAATGATTTTTATATATTTAAGAACACAGTGGACGTCTTTGGTATTGAGTTGTAGGAACAAACCCATAACCTATTTTTATTATAGTTATCTAAAACGTTTCTAATGCGATTGTTGTTGATTTCTGAAAGTATAAAAATTGTTTTAAAAGTCAGGAATTCAACAAGTGAAAATAGAAAAATTTTTCTGTGAAGATTGAAGCGCTGATATTGTAATTAAATACAAACATGCTGCCATATTTTTTTTAATTTACTTAGTTCTACGTCATTCAACTTGTAAGCTTCTCTTGAAATGTTTTTCCCGAACCTATAACCAAGACTGTTCCCTTTCGTATATATATATATATACATCTTATACGCGCGTTAGTCTCAATTTAAATGCGGGTTGCCTATACTCTTGATCTGTTTATGCTCTGAAGCACTCTACCTATTGTTGAAATAGGACTCGCGCCGTTATTAACCTAATGTTGACCGAGAGCCAACTCCCTGAGAAATAATAAACTTCTTTGTATCATCGATACGATGTATACCTAAATTGGTTTTATTTGTTGCATCAGGGAAATTTTAATAATTGCTTATTTCTAATGGCTCCGAAACGTAAGAAGCGGGGGCTGTTCCAAACCAACTCTGAGTTATAATGTCTTTCCTGAAGTGATTATAAATAAGTGATACCGTACCTTTTATATATTCAATTCATTTAACTTTATCAAAATTCTGTACCTGTTGTTTCGTTTTTAGGGCAGAATAAAAAGAACTATTTCGGTGCGAACTAAGTCGCGGGGGTTAGCTAATATATAATAAAATTGATTCTGATTAATATGGATATCCATACAATTTTTTGAAATGTAGGATAGTAGAGGATTTAAAAATTGCTATTCATTTTGCAATGTAAATATCATTTAAAGAATCGTGCCTGTAAGGAAACGGATCTACGTTTTTATAAATGCTTATATATTATGTAGCTCTTACATCTGATATGAATCGAACCTAATTTTCGTTGTTGCATTTAGGTGCCGTTCACAGTGTTTAAATCTCACCAGCATGTGTACCAAGTCATGAGGGGATTACATTTTGTGACTAATGCATCATCATTTGATTGTCCCACATTGTGCTGCGTCCGCAGGGGTCGTTGCTCATTATGTCAGCAATCTGTGCAGTTCCGGCTTCCCATAAATAGTTCTTTGCTATTGTGGCTGAGAGCAGCGAGGTAATAGGAATTAATAGAAGAGAAACACAACACAGAACGCTGGATTTGTTGTGTACATTATATTCCTGCTGGAGAAACTAGAAAACTTATATTAGATAAATTGTGATCAACAGTCGTAGTATTTCATCTCATTCCCAGAAAAAAAGGCTATTGGTACCTTCATAATGAATACAGATATGAATAGACCTTTTTTCAAACGAATGTGACTCAACATTATTTTTATTCTTTAAAAGTTGGAGCCAATAGGTACATATTTGGTATCTGTAACAGGACGTTCATTTTGTTCAAAATATAAGATTTGTCATTTTTCTGCCTTAACTAATCACATATTTAAGTAGACTAACTGACAAAAATCCTGATATTGATCAAGCGGCCCGTTAAAACTTAGTAAAGTTTCCTTACTTCTATGCTAAAGCCTGGAAATTAAGTCATTCCAGGAGTCTTTGAATATTTTAAATTGTTTAGGATTAAGAACGAAATCAGTGATCTAATTACTAATGCAAGTAAATCTCGCAAGAATATATTGAGTTACATGTTGTTAGGAAAATTCCTCATGGTATCAGCAATACACAAAATCTTGAATTTGGAAAGACTGACTATAGAAATATTGCAGTGGTAAAGTTAAAAGTTAAAAATTTATTAAACATCATTACTGAAAATTATTTACCCCCTTTTATGTGAAAATAATGAGTACCACAGAAAAAATAGTCATACGTCAGAAAACGTAAGCATTAATCAGAACTTATTGTCAGAATTTATTTAAAAGTTGTCTTAAATATTTAAGAACGTTAACAAAACACTTTATAGTCCTGTGGTCTAGTTTCTAGCGTCGCTGTCTCACAACACGGAGGTCCCCCTGTTCGAATCCCGGCACGGGCACGGATGTAACTCATTTTCACAATCACCAAACCGATTGCAGAACTCGCTCTGTAGAGCACTACAAGGGCCCATCATAAACCGGTGGAAGACAACAGGAAACCACCGCTCTGTAAATTTCCTTTGAAACACGAAAAGGTTTTCCGTGGAGAACTTTCCTCACATGGACCTGCAGTTAGGCAGAACAATTTAATTTTATTTCGTTCAAAAATTTTATCTTTTCAATACAAATACATTCCCAGGATAACACATTAAAATATAGCTTCATAATAAGTAATTAAAAATACGTCAAATATGTCAGAAAATAAATTTAATTAGCATTTAATTAATATGAACACAAAGCTTCATTCAACTTTATATACTTCTTCAGGTAATTTTACACAAAAAAAACATGTTATAAAATTAATACTAATTTTGAGTAAATAATATTTTTGGTAAAATATGAAGTGTAAAATTCAATAAAGTAATTTATTTATTTTTATTAATTTATTTATAATATATACATGAATAATAAAAAAATTATAATATTTGTAAACTAAGGACAATAATTTAGGATGACTAAATTTTAGTTTTTATCTTTTGGAAATAGTACATGATAATTTAAGATAAGTTATTTATTTAGAGAAATAAACTGTTCAGCCGTTTTCTATAAGAAGAACAAATCATTTATCGACGAAGGTGAAATAGGGTTTACGAACGTTCTCTGTTTAATATCGAGGTGGCGAATGACTGTTAATGAAAATAGTAAACGGTTGAGAAACGGTGGTTGATCATAATGACCCAAATACATACATCCAACGAAAGCGATAAAATAATAATACGTCGGAATTTCAATCGATATAAGTGAATAAGTGATTGTTATTAATCACAAATAGCATCAGCTATTGAATATACCCATTTTCTTGAAAGCCTCCTGCAATATGTTTCTCGTGAAACATGACAACCTTTTTCTGAAAAAACTTTGTCCTTCCCTGATGCATTGTCATAATCATTAAGGTGTTGCTTTTGGCCTCAAAGCTTACGATCCATCAATGAGTTGTGAGCCGGTGCACTATGGTGGTATAAATGCCATGAATTATTTTGCCACAAATCCACGGCGTTGAACTTATAGGTGGTACCCTTTATTATTAGATTAGCTAGTAGAAAGGGCTCAAGGTATACTATGCCGTTAAAATATAACAGCGCAGATGTGCGTAACCATTTATGGAGTCTTTTCGGTATAGGCGATACAGAATGTTTCCACTGGGACTTAATATTTCGTCATCAATTTCGAATCAAACGCATTCCTACAATAGCACATTAACCAAGTCAGTATTTTAGCAGAAAATCGTTTTTCGTCGACTTTAAATTTATCAGTTAAAAAATTTACAGATGTAAAAACATACAAAATAATTAAAATAAAAAATATTTTTAATTGTTGGTTACGTTACGTGTAGGCACGGATTATTTTAAGTACCGTTCAGGGTAATGTTTGGATAACCAATTCCAATTATTGTTACCTATTTGGAATCAATTTTTCTTACGCCTTTAATACGTCAGTTGGCCATTGCGCGACCCAATTATTGTAATCGTTACTTCTATTAATTCACAAGTTCATAGTTCTTGAAATAACATTATTTCATTGGTTTGTTATAAACAAAAATACTATCTGAGTGCTCGGCGTTACCCGTTAATACATGAATTTTAACCGTTGTTTAAGTTTAACAATTTTTTGGATCACGTTTCATAGCCAAAAATTCGAAAAAATTTCTCGGTATGAACCGATATACATGCAAACATACTTAGCAACTTCTCTCATTACATTTCTGTAGCTTTTTCCGAGTTTTCATCAATTGCTGACGTTCTGGTACGTCCAAGGCTTCAAGGAAACGCTTATATCACACTTAAACCCTCGTTTTACACTCAACGGACTCACCAAAAAAAATTGGGCATGTCGTAGACATCGATGCACTTATCTACATTGTCATGGCAAAAATAATTAAAGAATAATAATAAATAATCGCCGATATTTCCAAAACACATGAAACATTCCCAACGGTTGACAACAGACTAAGCATCTAGTACGGCTAACAATATAGTCTACAGATACCTTTCTACCATGTCTACCAACATAACTCTTTACTTTTTGAACATACCTCGTATTACACTTACAAATAATAGGAGATCATAAATTTAGAATTCTGTAAAACAAATTTAATGTTTTTCCCGTTTAGAGTTTAACAGAGGATCTATTTTGTTAAATATCAATTTTGATGTTATCCAGGGGTGACCTACATTTTAATAGCTTCATTTAACTGGGACGTATTTCAGTTCAGTCTATTCTGCTTAGGGCACTGTTTTTCTTTTTGAATTGAGAACTCCAGCGTTTGTTCGTCGAAGACGGTTACTGAAAAGCACCAAAACAAAGCGACCGGACCGGGGAAGATGTGGATATGACAATGCGATGCCGTGGCAAGCGCGCGGGGCGAAGGCAATTAGTTACCCCTCTCAGTATCGGCACAGGGAGCGATGCAGGGGAAACTAAAACGGATAATCAAAATTTATCGTTTCCTGGACGCTATCGGATGTACTTTTTTTCTCCGCGAGGAAGTATTAAAGGTTTTTGAGTAGTAGAGAGAGGGCAATCCACTTAATTGAAAGGCGTTGTGGGAGGGAGGGGGTTAGTTTATCTGTGCGCACACTCTCCAAGTCGCGTCCATCTTGCGAGGGCTCTGCGAGACTGCGAGACCAGCTTTTATCCGCTAATAAGACTCTCACTAATATATTTTACCATTAAAACACTGCTCCACGAAAGAAGTGCCTTTAACGCACCCATTACTATATGCTGGATTCCACCAGAAATATTTCCTGCAAATTTAAAATAAATTTCACATTCATCGTGACACTTAAAACAATTATTTAGTAAAGTATAATAAACTAAATTTGAATTAATCAGATAATTTAGTTGGTCTGTCGTTTCACTTCAACAATGTCTCCACGGCGAATCCTGTCAGAACGTGATTATCAGGATTTCCGCAGAAATTTTGGCACACGCTTCTTCATTGTTCGAGATGGTTTCCGTTTCTTATACTCTCAGCATACACGAGTTGCTATAATGACCCCACATATAAAAGTCAAGTGGTGTGAGATCAGATGATCTGGCTGGCCGTTTCAATGACCAGGAAGTTGACCATCTAACCACCGACGAAAAATTGCTCCGAAGTGTGGTGGATCTCCACCCTGTTACAAGTAAGAGGGAAAGCTGCAATCCTCCTTCAGACCTAAGGGAAACACAACTTTTGTATCATTTCCAGGTGTCGTTTATCATTAAGTTCTGGTCAATGAAAATGGGTCGAGTTACACACCACACCACAACCTTTATGTCACCTTGCAAGGTTCCATCTAGTGTGGATTCTTGTCACTCCAGCGTCTGTGGGTGTGACGGTTGACTTCACCACTCACATAAAAGTTTGCCTCATCCCTGAACAAGATACCTTGTGCAAAGAGGTCTTGCTGTAGGGCCCACGTGCAAAACTGCATACGTCTCTCTGGGTCATCCTCTGCTAGGTTCTGGAATAGCTGAACCTTGAATGGATGCCATTGAAAAGAATGAAGGATTCGTAAGATCGATGACTTGCTGATTCGCACATTCTGCTGACAAACGCTGTATGCTATGTTGTGTGGGCTCCTACACATGACACCAAAACCATTGTTGAGGCTGCCTCGTCAGTAGAACTTTTTGAACGGCCACTCCATGCTTTGTCAGTCACAGTCCCAGTTTCTCGGATTTTGGAAATTAAGCACCTGGCAGTGCTGTGTGAAACTGGAGGTCTATTTTGGTGTCGGGTGTTAAGTTCTGCAGCTATGACACAGAAACTTCGTTCTCCAGACCTCAATTCTCTCCTCCTTGGTCAAAACGATCTTCAGTTACCTTCAAGCAACATATGTTGTAACTTTTGAACCACTTCAAATCTGTTTCAGGAATTAACTTGTCAAATTTTTTTTTATGTTATTTCATCCATCACACGACTCCCTTTCTATTAAATAATTTACTATGATTGAAGATGACCGATTTCAAGACGGCGCCAATGTTCGGTGCATATTGTAAAAGACAGACCACCTCACCCACACCTAGTAGAAATATTCAGGTTTTCAAAATCCTCCAAAGTTTTTGAAATAACAGGGTGTAATGCGACTTTTGACTAACTCTCTCTCTCTCTCTCTCTCTCTCTCTATATATATATATATATATATATATATATATATATATCCCAGTCTATTTCGTCCCTATAAAAGCATAAATTAGAATGTGGAAATTTATTAAGTGGAGACCAAAGAGCTAGTAGTGGGGTTATTTTAGGCGTCGCTCTTCAAACGGACAAACGGCTAGTTAGAATTGGGAACTTCGTTGCGAATGTTTGCAATCCTTCCTTCTACTCGTTCGTCATTGTAATAAAAATTTATTTATACAACTTCTTTTACTTCTAGAGGATGGACCCCGATCTCCGATTTGTCTGTAAAGCTCTGTATTTAATCATACTTTCCTATTATCGTTTAAGTTCACTCTTCCACTCCTGACAACGCCGCTCATCCCACTCAACCAGATGGTAATAGGTTTATTAAGTATCGTTGGAAACAGTAACCTTTTCTTTTAATTTTGTATTTCATTCAAGTACGCAGCATATCTCATTTATTGATATGTAGGCTAGACAACATTTATATATATATATATATATATATATTATGTGTGTGTGTCGACGATATGACGTTAGTATTACATAAAATTAAGGGTAATATGTAGCACAATATTTTTAGTTAATATTACAATAATTTTTTTTCTAAAAGTTTGAACGGCTGGACCGATTTTGCAAGCTCTTTTAAAAAAATGTTCGTAGTAGTCCGAATACGGTTTTTAGAGCAAGAAAAAATAGTCAAAACGCCCAGAAAATTGGAAAATTCTGGAGAAACTGAAAGAGATTTTTTTTCTACGGGATTTTTATATAAACTCAAGACCACAAGTCATGATTCTAACGATGGATATGCCTAATTCATTTTTAGTTTTATGGAAAAGTATTAAGATAAAATTATGCGTAATTACAGAGAAATGTCGACAAATTTTGACAAACTACAAAAATCATAATTTTGGTATACACTCTCGATCTTAGCCGTAGATAAGAACGGAATATTTCGTTGATTCTTTTTTTGTATTAACCGTTACTTATGCTGCCAAGATGAAAATAACACATTTTAATGTTTTCAATTGAAAAAATCTGGAAGGTCCTGGGGAAAATTTGAAAAAACGCACTCCAGCCTAAATTAAAATAAAATTAAACTTGTGTTTACTTTAGTGTTGTTTTGCGACCTTTACAACAAATGTGTTATTTTATTTCTATTCCAATTTGTTGCGTTACGTGCGAATAAGTCGATTTATAGCTGACGATTAATTCTCAAATTGTGAATCAAGGCACGAAAATAGGTCGGTGAGTGTCCATCAAGGATTTACGTCCAGGTAATTCATTTTTAAGGGTTAATATAAAGAAATGCCCGAGCGCTCAGTTAGTTATCATAAAAAATAACCAATAATAATTTTGGAACAGCACAATACAAGATAAAGTTCACAGCATCTAAAAACACGGCACACACTAAGAATCAGACACACAATCGACGGATCTATACGACGATAAAAGGAATCTTCAGGGCGTATATGAAACAAAGAAAGTAAAGACCTGAAAAAGTAAGCAATGTATGTTAGTTATGAAATATAATATTTTTCAAAGTCACATATTTGATATTTTCAAATGAAGAAATGATTATATATATTTACCAGCGTAAGAATGACTGTCTGCTGGCAATCTGCTTGCACTGAACGTCTTAATTTGTTGAAACAATTTGTGGGTCCAAGCAGTAAGGTTATAATTGTAAATTAAAGTCCTGCCCAGACCTCGATGTAACATTCCGCACCCTCATTTTTACTGATCCAGAAAAGTTACCAGAGACATCCGGACTCGAAGCTGCATCTACGGGCATACGAGGTCTTTGTGACGATTGTCGCTATTGTTGAACCGAATTAATTTAATGCTTGTTGGCTTTCTGACGGCAGCGCATTGTACTTTCTTTGTGAAGCCGTTAGTTAGGCGGTGCGAGGAAGCAAGCGCCGCGGTCGCAAATTCACGGTAACAAGCGGGGACATACGCGGAGGAGCTTCCGCAGAGCAGGTGTGAGCCCAGCACAATGCCACGTTTGTTTTGCACTTCGCCAACTTCGCGCATTAATAGGAACACGGACACCATTTGTCTCTATTATCGCCCCCCCCCCCCCACACCACCTCTTCTCTTCTCCCGGCTCTTCCTGCTCTGTTTCTATTTGTATCGATCAATGCACATTGTGACTGTGCCGAACAACGTTGTTCTGCGAAATTTATCTAGCGAGACATATCTCCTTAATATATACAACGATTCCAATACATGTTACACGCTTATTTTCCACGTTATTACCCTATAATATCGTCATCAAATATCTAGAAATACATACAACTTTTCTCAATTTCTCTGTGCACACACAAAACTTAAGAGCTGATTACGTATAATGTACGATAGGAAAACTGATTAGTGTTGTGTTGGGAATGCAACTGTCGATAAACTGTTTTTTTATTATTATTAAAAGCGGTAATGACAAATACCACTTCGTACTTCGACACTGATAAACAATAAAAAGAAATAATATTCCGCAATGAATGAATTACGAAAACTAGAGGCAGTGATATAATGCGTTTATCAAGTGGCCGGCTCGTTGCAGTTGTAAATTCAATTGTTAAAGAAAATCTTCAAATAATATGAATTAAGCATTATTGATGTAAGGTCTGTCAAGTTTATCCTCCTAATCAATGTATATTCCTCAATCAGAATTTTTATTTGATACCTTACTAAATCCTTCAACCATTCGAATGTTTAATTTAATTGTCTCCACCTATCAGAGTCTTTAAAGTGAATGAGGTAAAAGAAAATAAAAAACCTGCCTACATAAAGACACCCAAATACGGCTTAATAACAAGCCAAATACTAAAAAAAAGCTTTTAGCGCAGTAGGAACCCTCCCTAATTTTATTCACGTGTCTTTGATTTTAAATTATCGAAATCCAGCAAGAAAATTCTAACTCGGAGACAGGCAGGCAATAGTTGGGTTTTTCCGGCGCTAGGGTTCCAGGCTGAAAACGTGTCTATCTGAAGCTTCAAAAGATTAGGCTTATTTTGCTGCAGGAACGTTCACCCTTCAAAATTTCCCAAAGGATAGTTCTCTTTGTCAGTGACAAAATTCCCGCGCTGGACGAAGGACGCATAAAGATTGGCGAACACACGTCACGTGGGGTAGCGCTTCCCTTGGAGAAGGGGAAAGTAAGAGTTTAACTGGGAGACGTAAACACGAAAAATAAGTCAGTGTGGAACAAGACGTTGGAAGGGAGGAGGGAGCGAGAGAGTGGATCAAGACGTGGAAAGGGCTAGGAAGCAGAGAGGCAGAGTCTTACTCGAAAGTGGAAGGGAACAGGAAGCAGAGGAAGTAGGAGAGCATATAGAAATGAACAATTAATAAGTCATTGTTCATCGAGAGTTGAAAGGGAGATGAGCATTGTTGTTCTTGAGTTAGAAGGAAGAGCGCGAAAGAAAGGCCAGAACTTCGTAATTTCTTGAACTGTGTATTGGAGTGAAGAAGGAAGAAACTGGGTTT
This sequence comes from Eucriotettix oculatus, assembly GCA_034510155.1. Taxonomy (NCBI): domain Eukaryota; kingdom Metazoa; phylum Arthropoda; class Insecta; order Orthoptera; family Tetrigidae; genus Eucriotettix; species Eucriotettix oculatus. Next base: position 45,343,280 of record CM067377.1, on the reverse strand, counting down.
TCCTCAATCATCGGCAGTACCAGTTCCAGAGCCTTTTTCATAAACAGAAACCAAATCAAGAACCCGACCTGCAAGTGTGGGAATGAAAGAAGAAAACCTACTACGCAGAACTTCCGGAATTGCTGAGAAGATGAAACAGGTTCGTCACGAGCGTGAAATCTCTGCTGCACGTTTTTCCACTAATAATTAACCCTGAGAAACCCTTTGAAATTTAAACAATCGTCCTCTTTCATTAATATGTATAATTTTTAATAGTGCGCAGTGCCCATTAAAGAAATAGTTTTTTTAATATAAATAAAATTATTGTTATATTTTAAGTACTAATAATTGGTTAACTAATCTTAAATAAATTAACCTCCCTATAATCTTTTATATACTTCCCCCTCAGGGTCTCCTACTGCTAACTTGTATATTTAATACAATAGTAAGAACAACCCCTTTCCTGGCACAATGGAAAGCTGCTATAATCATTTTAGTTCAAAAGCCTAGCAAATCACCCAAACTTGCTAATACTATCCACAACTTCAAAGTGATTCGAAAAACTATTACACAAGAGAATAATGCCAATTTTCGACGAACCATCAGTTTGTTTTAGAAAACAGCACTCTACAAAATATGATCGTATATATGAACAGCAGACCTACCAACCTTTGCAGATGACTCAATCGCAACGTTTGCTGACGATACTACGCCCTGCCTACAGACGTAGACTATACTGCAAATCTTGACGTCAATGAAGATTGGTTCCTAAAATGGCGAATCAAAATTAATCAACCCAACAGCGTACACGTCACCTTTACAAAGAAGCATATGTCCATCCATCTTCATCAACGGAACAGTAATACCAATAATGCAAGTTTCCTAGGCATCAATCTTGATAAAGGCCTAACCTGGACGACCCATGTAAGAACTTGTCACAAGAAACTTAATTTGAAGTTCAGCAGTCACTAATGATTGCTGGGAAGAGATTCTCAACTTTCCTTCAACAATAAACTCCTCGTCTATAAAGTAATCTTCAGTTTGATTTGGATTTATGGAATACAGTTCTGGAGGACCGCGTCATTATCTAATACAGCCATAACAGAAAGATTCCAAACAAAAACCCTCCCAACCTTCCTCAAAGCACATAAGCAACGCAGATATCTACAGTGGCCTCGACGTGCGCTAAGTAGCAAAAGATACCCACCAAAGCTAGAAGTTCACTCAAGTAGACTCAAGAGACACTAAGCTCTTGATTTTCCGTCTAGATTCTATTCCGAGCACCTTAGTCTATATATTACTCATCGTAAGCGTTAACACGCATTAGTTGCAACAAAAGCTATGTTGGTGAACATGTTTCTAATACCTTCCATTAAGTAAGTTACTTAATGTTTTACGAGCTGGTTGTACGTAGAAATAACATGTCACTAACAAAATATAAATTCAAATTGTTCCAAATACAGTTCTAGGGCTACAATCGAGCAATTGTTTCTTCCAACAACGTTTCGACAGTCAAGTTGCCTGTTATATTTGGAACAGATTCATCGTAGAAATCTTCGTTCTCTCATTCTAAACGTTTATTGAAAACTTCAATCAATTATCAGTATCATATCCTGTTTACATATTAAATTAGATAGTCATATCTATTTACCACGTGTACACAGGGGACAATATAAATATTTAAGCTTAAATGTGAGGGTCATACAAGAGGGGGCATTTAATTAAAAACTTACATTTACAAGGTTACCGTTCATATAATTTAATAGGTGGGGTAATAATATATTTAGGAGAGGACTAAAAGAGTTAAAAATTTGTATTCTCAATGATTACAAATTTATTCCTTGTTTCCAACTACGGACTCTGTCGATAATTTAGAAAACACGACGCAAGGTTACTACACATATCTACCGTACAAATATTTAAGTTTAATTTCTCACGCTCTCCATCCACCAGTCAAAAACAATTTTCAGTGTCAATTTTTTTCGGGGGTTAACATGCTACATGAGGGTGATCCTGAAACGGGCATCTCCCCTTTAATAGCATAGGAAGGGAATTGAAAGGGGGGATGTGGAAGGTAGAGCAAGGTAGCCAAGGGTTGACTAGGGCCCCCGGGTGTTTCACCTATAGAGATGCAGGGAAAACCCTAGAAAACCTGCATCAGATAGGGGTAGTATTCTCACGCCCTTCCGAATGACGGGAGACGAGTTTGCTGTAGGCTTCGCAGCATTCCCTTCCCCGTGTTTCCACCAGTTTTAGGAGACAGTTGGCGACTGATCCAATGGGATCAGAGGACAACTCTTGCCATATGCCCAAGGTCTTCGACCCCAGTACATATACCTGCCTAAATAGGTGAAGGAGTCTCGGCATGTGAAAACTTTGAAAAAAAGAAACAGAGAGAGTACGAGGCATTCCCGACATAGTCAGGTGAGCCCCGCAGGGGGAAATGCCTGCGAGAGAAAACTCCCACCGGCACCTATTTTTTTGTGGGGGGGAAGTGGGTTAATAGGCTACATGAGGGTGATCCTGAAACAGGCAACTCCCCTTTAATAGCATAGGAAGGGAATTGAAAAGAGGGGATGTAGAAGGTAGAGGAAATTAGCCAAGGGTTGACTAGGGCCCCGGGCTATGGTTTAAGGATCCTAGCTTTTCTTCTGTTGTTATTATCTAGCTCTGTCAAAACTTACTGGTGAGAGAAGTCTACATCAGATCGTTTTCTACATTTTTTCGAAGTAAAGTAATGAACACAAAGTTGTTAACCGCCTTATAATAAATTCATGTGTTATTTTAAAGCATGCTTATTTTTACTACGTTAAATTTAACTGAGAAATTAATAAAAAGTTCTTCAACCTAATATGTAATTCATATGTTGATTTTTATGAATATGCATTAACTTCTGATCAGAGAGGTCTAATAAATGTATTTCTGAGTTTAAGGAATGGTAATACTAGATTTAAGATATCTTACCAATGTTGTGAATGTATTTTACTTCACTGTTCTATTTAATATAATCATGACAAAAAATACTTAACTCGGAGAGCGAGTAACAACAATTAACCACAGTACATACCAGAAATTCGCACTTTAACTTGTTTTTAGTAGAAGGCATGAAATATGTTATGAAGAAAGATTCAGTTTAATATGTTTCATGAGAATCATCACAAAAACCAATGAAATCATCCCCTCAATGGCATCGCATAAAGGAATATATGTCCTCGTTCTGGTCATTGCAAGTCTGTCACCGCCTCCCAGTCTCTGTTCATGCCTTAAACATGAGGACGAGGGTTGCTCATCACTGAACCATCAGTCCTCAAGTGTCGGCGGGGCAGATGGCCAGTCGTGCATTTGGACTTGTGCAATACATCAACGCTCTCTCAAACATTCACGTCTCTCTTCAAATAATTCAAAATTGGCTTATGCTGAATAAATTTCCGCGTAAAAGTCGGTACCCAAATAAAGTTAACAATTCCGGTCTGAGCATTTGCACATTGAAATAATACATATTACTGATACATATCATTTAAAAGAGTATTCATCCAGTCTATAAACCCTCCATAGCTAACACGCATTATTATGGTATCTGTGTTGTTGTGGTATAGTCATAAGACTGTTCTGGTGTGACCCTTTTCATTTCTACATACCCATCGGGCTTAGAATTTTCCATCCTTTGCCTCCCTCTTCTGTTATTACTCCACACATCCTCTCTAATCCTAATTTTACAAGACCCTCATGTCTCAAAACGTGTCCTGTTAACCTATCTCTTCTCTTAGTCAAAGTCCTCCATATTGTTCTCTCTTCTCTTATTCTGTTTACAACTTCCTGTTTATTTACTCTATCCACCCATCTGATTTTCAGCATTCTTCTGTGGCACCACATTTCGGTAGCTTCTATTCTTTTCCTTTCTGCAACTCCTATCGTCCACGTTTCGTATCCATTTAACGCCACACTCCATACGAACATTTTTACTAATGATTTCATAATATTCATATTATCCGTTAGTAAATTTCTCTTTTTTTTGCTAAATCCTTTATTTCCTGTGCTACTCTACTCTTTATGTCTACTATACTTCTACCATCCATAGTTATTATGCTTCCCGAGTAGCATAATTCATTAACTTCCTTCACAATATCCCTTCTCAATCTAGCCACCTTTATCATTCCACTATTTCCCATACCACACTCCATCACCTTTGTTTCCCGTCTATTAATCCTCAAATTGTACTCTTCCTCCAGGACCACGCTCATACCATTTATTATGTTTTCTAATCTTCGTCTGACTCCTTCGCATGTTCTATATATAAGATAAAGAGAATGGACGACAGACTGCATCCCCTTTAATTATAATTACTGCCACCTACCATTTGTAGAAGTTTCCCCATATATTTATGAATAGATTATTTCTTATAGTTGCTCCATAACCTATTTTTTTTCTCTATTTCTTTACCTATATGCAATAAACTTGGACTAATATATGTAATTAGACAGGCTACGGAACATGGTCTAACATGTATAGACACTGACAATCTGATGGTCTGTAATATTACAGCTAAAAATAAATTTCGTTGATCATCAACGTTATCACACCGCAACACACAACTAGCTGTGGCTGTGAACTACTGCAAGATTATCTTTTGCGATTTTTATTTAAGTCCATTCACACCTTTATAAACTGCCAAAATAATTTTGGCACAGGTTCTTTCTAAACGCACTCCACACCAAAACATTGGATCCAAAAGCTTTTACTCCTCAAGACGTTCTCAGTTAAGTAAGCAGTAAGACCAGGGATACAACACTACTGCCTATGAAGCTATAAGTGTTACTGTCATTCATAACCATAAAGGTTAATTGAGTGAATTATAAATCGAAGATTAAGAAAAAATGTTATAATGCATTAAATTTTTTATTAATAAGTATTTTTCACATATTGAAATGTGTATTTAATCTGGATTCCCACAGTATGTAACAATCTTGTCCGGCGGTTCAGATGAAAGTTAACATATTTTAATTACAAAGAATCTCTTAATCCCTTCCAGAAGAATTCTAGTAAGCGATATGCTTTAGAATCACTTATCATATTTGAGGACGTTTTGGTTTTATGGAACAGAGTAGCTAAGCAGGATATTTGGCTTATTATCATTATGAGGTACATTCAGCAATTAACGCAAGAAATTGATGAAGATGAAGAACGTTATGTCGAGGTTTTGGTACTTTCATAACTTTGAATGAACTGAGAACACCTGACGGATAAAAATGGTTTGTTTCATAACCTCATTTTTTCAATTAACGATGGCGGTTCCCGTGAAGTTTGCACATTAGCTGAACAACGTTCAATAACCCGAATTATGCTTTCTGAATTTGAGGAACTAGCTTAAGGTTTCTCGAATGGTTTTACAATATGGTGATAGTTTTATGAACCGAAAAATTTTCTAAAACCATGAAAAAAAATTGAAAACAATTTAATCTCACTGATTGACAGGTTTACTTTCTGGATCAATTTGTCTCTTTAATTATTGAATGCCCATGTAGTTATTATAACTCATCGCTCCGTTGGGTATAATAAATACGAATCAATTAAATGAGTTTCAATGTAAGTTAGTACAATCGATGATAACTTTAATATATTGGAATTTTTACAGGCCAATCTACTAATTAATAGGTTTTTTTAATTCGCCTGATGAGGTTCCATATCAGACCTGATCTTGCGCTATCGAACTGTATTTGTATTTAACGCTGACTTGAATGTTGTGCTTCATAAGTGTGGCTCCCGTCGCCACAAAAGAAAACTCCCATTTGACCTCATCCTTCCCCCTGATCATTCAGGCACACCCTAACCCACTCTACCATCACACCCGCAGACCACATCCTCATTAATCCTCCAAAAATCAGCTCACTGCTTGTCAATCCTCACACACCCACGTCGTATGCCCCTCAGATACAATTAAACCAAACCTGTTCGGCTAAAGTAAGTTAATCAAACGGATTAACATACCCTGACGCAACCACTTCAATTATATACCATATCTTATTTTCATGATTTTTTTATATTGTATATACTGTATCGATATTGACGTAACTGATAATCTGTAATATAATAGTTTTTATATATAAATAAAAATAAGTGTTTATGAAAAACATAAATATTGTAGTTGTAATGACATTTATGTAGTTGTGGTATTCAGTTTTAAGACTGATCTGATGCTATCCTGCGCAAGCCTTTCTCTTTCCTCATAACTAGCACAACCAACATCCGCCCTAATCTACTTAGCGCATTCTATCCTTGGCCTCCCTCTTCTCTTCTTACCCCACACAATTCTTGACATTCATAGCAGTGCCTAAATAGAATCTCAATCCCATGAAACTCACCAAATCAAATAATTTCCTTGCACCTCTTGATTTTCGAGGTGTGTTCTAACGCTAGGCCGCAGATTGACGCTAATTGTTTTGTAACGCAGCTCTCGTGGCCTAGCATATGTGTAGTCTGCCAGCACCGCGATATTATTCGCTGGCCGAACCACAAATTTATCATCCTGCGGCTGGCGTCTGTTTTCATGTTTCCCATTCCGGGCGGCCATGTTTTATTCATATCCTCCTTGGCACGATCTTTCTATTTCTCTTCCCTCCCCTCTCCCTCTCACTATTATGTCTCACTTCCCCACTTCTCCCTTGTTCTACTTACAGACCAACCCCCTATCAGTTTTATTTTATTTTGACAGTGTGCTTCAACGACATAGCGCCTTCCTTTAGTGGATTTTATATTCAATAAAATGGAAGACGTTTCGTGAACGCTGAAACTATCTTGATCTATGTATGCGAGGAAGTTTCATGATGGATAGCATAAGGAAACAGAAGAGTAACATTATTATTTTCCAAAAAGTAGATACTACCTTCCAATGATTGCAGCAATTCAAAGTGATCATTAAAATGCCTAGTTTCTCATCAACAACGGTTTATGATCTATTTATCCAATAGGTCTAACAATGCACCAATTTAACACCACGGTCGATATTCACTCCTTTCCGCATTATATTTAATGTTAACATCATTAAATTAGTATTTAAATTCATGAATAAAATAATGTAGTATTAACTTTAGATCTCATCTTATACCCATCATTTTCAATGAATTTAAAACAAATAACTTCGCAGAATTAATATTATGTACTCGTTCTTAACAAATACAATTGGATTCTGAATTAAAAATTGTCACGTTTGCTGGAATAGTTCACTCATTCATATAAAAAATATTGAAATTTAAAAACATTGAAATAATATCTTTTACTAGAGTCAGGAAATCTGTCGGACCAGTCCGATCTCTAAACCAGTTGAAATTCTGCTTTTTCTTTTCCTATTTTAAGTAATAAATTTATTTGTCTCATCTTTTTATCTTAGGAAAAAGCTGTTTTATTTTTATTTACAGCGTATACACTACAAAATTCTATTACAAATATTGAGGTGATTATAATAACTAAATAAATAGATTAGTTCAATAAGTCAGACAAGTTTAACATTCTCTACAATTATTGCATTACCATTAAAATCAATACAAATAGGAAAATTTTACTTTTCGTCCCTTATTTGGAATTTTATTGGAAGATCATATTTATAGTTAAAAAAATAAGACTTTTAACTTTAAATTTTTATATAAAAACTTATAAAATTATCTTATATTTTTTTAATGCTTTAATGTATAGAATAACTATTTTGTGCAATCTCTTCAATAAGGTTTTACATTTAAATTATCAAATTTCGGTGATAACGTTCATGGACACACTTGTGAAAGCAAACTAAATTACGCTATTCTTATTATTAGACAAATTTAAATTAAAATAGGTTTAAAATGTCTACTATGTAATAATTTTGTCTTGAGGGCAACTGACTACACTATGGTACCCACGAGGTGGATATCCCCTTTAATAGTATGGAAAGGTATTTAGAAAGTAGAGCAAGGTTTAACGAATGCCCTCAGGCTATAATTTAAGAATCCTATCCGTCATTCCCTTTAACGTAATGCATGAGAAACCCTAGAAAAACTCATCTTTTGGTACTCGTCTTTCCTATGACGGGGGAGGAGATTATTATTGGGGGCGTAGCATTTCCTTCTCCATTCCTCGACCAGTTTAGGCGTACATCTCTACCGCATGCCCGAGGTCTGAGACCCCGAAGCATACACCTATCAGAACAGACCAAAGATCCTCGGTTTGTGGGAAAATTATGATAAAGCCAGAGAGAAAAGGTAGTCACTATCGTGTCTCCAGATAAGCTACCACAGACTTATCAATTCCCGGATTGATGTCTCTATACAAACAGTTTGGACGCATCAGATCAGTTTACGAGACAGTTCTCAACAATTAATTTTTTACCTTACGTGAAATTCTGTTCAAATTTAAGTAGTGAAAATGCGACACAGGTTCGGTTACGCAATTATTTTATATCTTACAATCTGTATCACTGCGTGACCAGAGAATCTTGTGACTCAATCAATGCAATGAGAACCATTATAAACCAAAAAAATCTAATAACAGGGATAGTATCTGGAACGCTCTCAATAACAACAGCATCATCCAGCTCATAAAAACATCCAATGCAACGAATAGGCAGATAAATACGCAAAATGTACTACTACATCAAGTAACAACAACTTATCAAATAATGTACGCTACACCGAAGATATTTGGAAGATATTAGTTACAAGAAATCTGGTATCGTTACAGAATCACCCTAAACAACGGAGCGTCTCACAAATATCTTAAGACTTATCGAGATACCTAATCATTTTATCTTGAGTAAGGGCTAACCTTAAGAACCTAATTTACAATTATTTAATATCCAGAAACCCACCACCTGCCAAGTTACTCTTACCATGGACCATATCAACCTCAACTGTTGGAAATATAACAATCCCAGAAGTATTCTATTGGGACTTATCTTCAGAAAAAGCAATAACCATGCACCTCAAATCCCTTACTTTGATTAATATTTTCGACAAAAATGTATCACATAAATCTATACAGTATAATAATGTAACTTCTCTCTTATTGTAAAACCAATAACTGTACATAGGAGACGCGACCATAATAAAAATAATATTGCCGTCTCAGTCTATAATGACTTCTATGAAAAGAATTGAATATGCTGTTAAATACATAAAAAATAAAAATATATTCACGAACAAAACTTGCTGATACAAGACCATAAATTGTAAAATTTTTCAGCATGTTGTTAACCTGCTAGTAGAAATTTTACACCTAGAGAATCAAATTGTAAGTTTGATCTTGTTATAAAGACTTTATTGTAACTTCGTCTTTGGTGTCAAAGAAAGTATAAATGCTTAAAATTGAAGCTAAGGTACTTGCCTATAGCTAATTTGGAAGAAAGTCAATAATGCGTCTTTGATCAAATTACACAATATCTATTGTGCAAAAAATTCGTAGAAATTAGGTTGTGAAGAGAGTTATTAGTAAATTGAAGGTGAGCCTGGCTTTGGTTACAGGAATGGAGGGATGTTGAATAGGTCCCTGGACGTTGACTCGGACTAGCTCAGTGGTAGAGTGCCCGAGAAGACGAGAGGTCGTGGGTTAGAGCCGCTGGTCCGGTCGACGGTTTTCCATTCTTGTCTTTCTTTCTTATATTATTTCAATACATACCTTTAATTAATTTTGTTTATATTTGGCTTCAAGAAGGTAATGAAGAGTTCTTTTATTAAATATTTAATTTATCTATATCTTTAATTAAGGTCTCCTTTGTATTTTTTATTAATGTAGCATTTGAGAAGGTCTTAAAGTTGAATGGAAGCATTGTACGCGTTTTATTGTTATTTTATAGAAATATATTCCAAACAAAAAAATCGTGTTTTTTTTCGTGAAGCTATCAAACTGTAACATATATTTTGTTTGTAGAATATAGAATTTTTAATTTTTATGACCTATATTTATGTAACTATGATTAAATATTTTATTTATACTTTTGGTGTTGCTTAGGGTTTTTAAATCACTTCATATCCGTGTGACTCGAATTGATCAGACCCTTCTAAACTGTAATTTTCCATTGACCTCGTTATTGCAAAATATGTCACTACTATAGCGGTTATGAACCTGTCAGTGTTTTACAGGACTCGACGGGGTATGATGATTGTCCCGGCTCCGTATCGTAGGAAGCAATCACTCGGCATTAGTGATTGAAGAGACATATATTTACGACCCTTATCGCCGTAGACCGAACCCCTCAGAACGAAACGCGTGGAGGGGACTTCCCTTCGAAATCACCACAGTACCTTATCAGAAGATATTCAGATTCGCTTCCCGCAATTAAAAATGGCAGTTCAACGGAAGCTGTGTCTAGTTTGCAGAAACGATTAACTGTGTTTGAATAGCGACCGTCTCATCGAATACCAGACTGGAGGAGAATTTAACTAATTAAAATATTGCCTTTAGAGCGCTTCCAGTTCTTAAACGAGATAAGAACAATATATGGGACCAGAAACACCTACAGATCGGAGAATCATTTTTACTATCGGTGTTCTCAAGCGAACGACGGTAACCTTTTTATTAGAACGCAGTGTTTTCAACTTCTCATCTTGGCTCAAATGAAGTGGAATCGAGTCACGACCAATTGAATCGGGCTATTAAGAATTATTGTTTCGTGAAAGACGTTTTAATCTCTGGTTCGGAAAGGAGAAATTGTAAAGTTGAAGTTATAAGATTTTATCGTTATTACAGTCAATTATTGCGAATGAGCCTAATGCGGGATTTTGGAAGTTTGGAAATGTCACTGGTAATGACCAGCCATGAAAATTAAGTGATTATTTTCAGAATGTCTCTGACTTCATTGTTATTATTTTATTATAAGTGAGGAAATTCTTCTTAGAAATCGAATTTTACTAACAAAATAAGATTTTCTCGATTGAGCACCTAAAATCTTGCTAATTAAATTTTTTAAAAGGGTTGTTAGATAATTTAAACAAAAGGAAACACAGTTTTTTGTCATTGAGAGATTTTTAAAGTATAAATTAAGAATTTTCTCCTCAAAACATTTATTACCTGTCCAAACGTCATTATAATAGTAAAATTATCCTCGTGAAGCGTCCGTATACTTTCGCGGTTTACCGCATCTCTGTCTCCAAATATTTTCATTCAATTTTCTGGTGAGAGGTCCTACTGCGCAGCAGTACCTAAACGGTGTTACTCCCTAATTAAAATAAATAAATTTCTCTGTAAATGTCAAAAATTACTTTTATTATTTCGTAACAGAAGTAAATAAATTTTTTTAGTATCGTAATTAATTACTTCTTAAAAATTTCCAATAGTTGCCTAGCCAAATTTCTGAACGTGTACTTCTCTATATAGTGGTGCTAAGTTCCTGATTATTTGAAATAATTTCGAGTATTATTTGTAGCAGCTGTGTGCTGAGAATACAGGCCATACACACAAATTAGATGGAACACATTGCTAAAAAAGTTAATACTTTGATCAGCTAAAATAATGTGCAACCGTATTTTCCTTCCTCAGTCAGCATTTATTATATCTGTTCTAACTGAGAAAGGTTTGGAGTAAAGGCGACATTTACCAAGACGTCAAGTTATTTTAACCATAAAATCCTAAGAAGACAGACATAAAAACAAGTGTCTTCGCGTATTGGAGTCACGCTGATTCTATGTTCCGTAAAATAATTTAAGTGTAAAAATATTGTGTTAATAAAGTGACTGAAATTTCAACTGCAATGTTATAAAAGATACCCTTAAAACAATGTTGTTTACATGAAGATGAATAGTTATTAATTACTTAAAATAGCGATTATATTATTTCTTCTTAAGATATGTGTTTTAAGTTTGAATTAATTTGCATGTATGGAGAAGCACTCTTGTTGGGCCGTTTTGGGTTTCAACAGCGTATTTTTAAGCAGAATAAGTAACGCTTTGTTGGTTAGAATAGAAGGATAAGATGGATTCTTCACATTGCAGCGTCTGCTAAGCTTAGCTACCCAGAGTAGCGTTCCGGTGAGGAATCTGCTATTTGTTGAGTCTGTTTATGTCCTCCTGCGTGTATGCAAATTAAAAAGGGAACAAAAGACGCAGCTTCTCGCTGTGGGAGGAGGACTTAGACGATGAGCGCCATATTTACAGGAGCATAACAAAGGTCGTCAGCATTACCATAGTCCCTGTTCCTTGCTTTCACATAATTTAGCTTTCTCTTTACTGGCATTCCACAGGGCACTAAAACATACTGCTGCAGCTAATTACAGCCGTGAAGAAACAGATTTGCAATAGCAAAATTCAGAAAATTTCGAAAATTCGTTCGCAAAATAAAATTGAAATGAAACACAGGTATAAAACTAATTATATGGCTATTAAAGAAGCAGACATTTTAAGTATTAATCAATCCCACGACGTTTAATAAGTTAAAATTATACGTTTCACTTAAAGAATCGCAATCATCTTGATAATTATACAGTGTTATTTCTAGACTTGTTTCTGAAATGATATACATAACAATAAATCAATGTATATATCTTCGGGTAAACCTTATCCAGTAATGTTCACATAATAAGGGATGAGGTCCATTAAAAGTTAAAATTGTCTGTTTCTTTAATGGCCATATAATTATTTTTATGAAACAGATATATTATAAAACCACAGCTGGATTTTGTGAAACTAACATTAATCTAGCTAAATATAATTAAAACATGTAGCTAGCTACTGCAATTGGTAAAAATTCTTAAAAGACCAGTTCATTTGGATAAGTGAATAATATTACACTTTAATCTTACTTATTGGAAACCCAATAAACTACACTGCATCTAAAAACAATTTGAATTACAACTAAGGTATTACCCTTTTACATAAAGAATAAATGGCATATTATGATAATTATAGTGTTAAAGAAGGAATGTGTTTGTCGCTTTTGATGATTACTTAGATGCGTTGACTGAATAAGATTCGCCATTACAGTTTCACTCGAATATATAAAATATAAAAAAATAAGTAAACGGATAGCAACCAGTCGATAAAACTCGTTTACTTAATCGTTGTTAATAAGGTTATTAACTAAAAACATACTTATTTTAATAAAGTTTTGCTAATTATTATGAGAAAATAAAGTCGTTCAATCTTTCCAGAAGCAGTTGGCGTAATTTATTGAACTAAAAATCGGCATATTTATTCAGACGACATGTAATAAAAAATTCCCCAGATTCATATTTAAGGATAGTCGGGGGGACCTTCTAGACCAATGTTAAATTAGGTACCCTTTTTCCGGAAGCCGTTATAGATACAAATAGAAGAAATTATATTGATTATTAGTAATTGATAAAACCTATAATTTTTTAAAAGAACAGATCTTGATAAATTAATTATCAATTAAAATTATAATTATAATAAATCATTTATTCTACATCCTCACGCATAAAAGAAAATTAAAAATAAGCTGTGAAAATTTCTGTCTCCAAGAGAAAGGTACCCAAACTCACTATTTTAACATTGGCCTTCCGTCTTCCCTTAAAACAAGATAATTTTGTACGAATATCTTTCCTTTTTCTTCTAATCTTTTTTATAAAAAGAAAGAAAACATTAATGGTTTTCAAAAGTATTTAATATTGAAATTTGTCTTTTTTGCTACATTCTCTTCTACTATCAATAATGTTCACTAAAATATTACAGTATACTTTTTACCCGGAGACGGTTATTTATAATCTTCTTGTATGTGTGTTCTCATGGGTAGGCAATAGGATATGAGTCCGTCATAGGAAACTCTAGTATGGTAATTTTCTAATGTATACTCATGAACACTATTTTTGGATGACAATAGAATGAAACAGATATTTTTCGACTATTTTTAGAAATATCTATTATGTATGGGATATTAATAGTTACATTTATCTGATAAAATCTGCCAATTTTGTCCAAAATATAATGCAATCATATAAAAAATGGAACATAGTAATAGAACTTTCACGACGTAATGTTCGTTATTATAGATGAATTAATTTATATTTAATGTTTTGGACATCGGTGTGAAATGGCCAGAAGGCCCTGTCGACTAAATTTAAGCTAAAGATTTAAAATTACTAAAAAGTTATTCATTGTATAAAGCATTTCGCGAATGAGGTTAATATTTTGGGGAAAGATATAAGGGGAGATAGGTTAGTAGAATTTTGCATTGAGCACAAATTAGTAGTGACAAATACCTGGTTCAAGAATCATGAAGGAAGACAGTACTCATGGAAGAAGCCTGGAGACGTAAGCAGGCACGAATTGGACTACATAATGGTGAGACAGAGATATAGGCATCAGGCGATGGACTGCAAAACGTACCGAGGAGCAGATGTGAACTCTGACCCTAATCCGTTGATTATGAAATGCAGGCTGAAAAAGAAGAAACTCATGAAAGGAATTAAAACAAAAAGATGGGAAATAGAAAAACTGAAACAGGAGGAGGAGCTTTAGAGTTTCAAAAATATATCAAGAGTAGATTAATAGAGAAAAGAGAAAGAAACAATATAGAAGAGAAATTGGCACTCTTGAAGTAAGAAATAACTAGAGCAGCAGAAGAAAAAATAGGAAGAATAGCTCAGACCAATAGGAAAGCGTGGATAACACAAGAAATAATGTGTAAATATAAAAACGCGAGAGACGCAGTACAGACGCTTGAAGAATGAGATAGATATCAAGTGCAAAGCTGCCAAAGAGGCTTGGCTCCAAGAAAAATGCAAAATTGAAGATTTCATAGTGAAAGGGAAAATAGACGCAGCTTATAGAAAAATCAAAGAAACAATTGGAGAGAAGAAAAATATTAGCAAGAACATCAGGAAGACGGATTTTATTCACTAAATGGCTGAGCTTCGTATGGAATAATTTCTTCTGTTACAGAAATAATTTATATTATTTGAAGTAATTGTGGTAACAGGATATAGTTTTCCTTATTAATTCCTGTTTAAAACGTGCTTGAAGTCAGAAGAATAAGCATTTATACTGTAACTAATTGACGAACAGCCATAATTCCCTTGGCACTTCTCTACTCTTTGTCACGACGTTGGAAACTGTTGGTGAATTACAAACAGGAAGACAAATATTGTGTAGAGAATTGGCCCTGTCACCTTAGTAGCTTTCACTCACACTTCTCGGTAGTTAGCGGTGAATTGGGGAGGGCCCGTTTGTCGCACACGCCAATCCTTTGTTTGTGGTCGTTAGCGGATCTGTTCTCACGACGCACGCAGCTGTGCGATTAGACACGCACAGGCACGCGACTGCGTGAAATCCGCCAGATAGAGTCATCATGCATACCACGGACGTACGTGGGAAGGAGCACAGTCCTCGCCGGTTAAGTGACAGAAATATAAAGCACATCTGTCCATTTCAGAGAGCGTGAAAACTACTCATTACAGAAGTGAATTTTCTTCACTCAGAATTATAATTGCTCGTTCCAGTATTGTCGTTTTTCAAAGTTCCGTAGCGGGGATTTCAGCCATTCAATCACCCACGGCGTACGCCTAAATCCAAAATACAGAAATTCTGAAGTAGAAGGCAAGGATAATTTGTTTTCGTGGATTGTAAACGAATCAAACTTTTAGTTGAGATTACAAGTATTGTTATTATTTTGCCCCCATGTCAGAGCCACTTACACAGCTACTTACACTTTCCCATGTCGTAGGCTGAAGGAAGAGAGAGTCCATCTTTCAGCAAATCAATATTATTTGATCCTTTAGCTATCTTTCACCAACACAAAGGGAACCTGCACCACCATTTACACGTAATGAGCAGATAATTAAAGGTTTTCAGAGTGACAGATATGGAGTGAAATTATACCCATTAGTCGAAATTTTCATTGAGTAAGAAATGTAGACACGTTAAAAAGTATACAGGCAAATATCAAATATCATTAAGATACTAAATGACTCCATTCTTTTGGTTTGGGAAAGATAGAGAGCAGAAACTCGGATTTGCTGTGTCTTTGTATTGGGTAAAAAGTTTCAGACGATATGATTCACATCTCAGATGAACATTTAACAATCATATAAAGGACTTATTTCAAACATATCGGATTAAAGAATGTAATTTGAATACGTAACTGAACAGTAGGATAAAATTGCGAGATTATGATACACTACATATTGTGGTATTAATTAATACGTATTTTATGAAAGTAACTTATTTCAATTTGGATGATCCGGGACTCGAATCCAGGACTTCCCGCTTACCGGCTTTGTGACATAACACGGAGCTAGTCTTAGTCACAAGGACCGATTCGGTATCCCTCCATTCTTCTAAGCCTAGCTAGACTCACCTACAATTTATTAAGGAAATTATTCAGAACCTAATTCTAGGAATTCGGAATAATGAACATTTGAAAATTGATCAAAGTGCACGGAAAGAAATAAAAGGGAGAAGAAATGCTTCTATTGAAGCTGAGATAAAGATTGTGAAACTCAATTTAAAGCATAAGAAAGCAAAAATGTCGAAGTCGACTCGGACTAATTTAGTGGTATTGCGCCCACCCGGTAAGTGGGAGGTCCTGGGTACGAGTCCCGGGTCCAGTAGACATTTTTGCATTATGTTCATCTAAATTAAGTTTCACGCTGTTAATCTGAGCTTCAACAGAAGATTTTTTCTCAGTTTGGGTTTCATAAATACTTAATTGATGAAATGCAGTTACATTTTTCTTTCAAATTGCCTGTAAAAAAGAAACATGTTTGTTTATTAGATAAGCTTTAAAAATTATTATTAATTATTTAAAAAATAGAAGCGTCTATGTCTTAAGTCCATCTCGATGTGTACAGAATCAATAACTAATTATTACCTGAGAAAGTAATGAAAATTACTGTAAATTAGGTTGTGAATAATGTGATTAGTAAATTGTAGGTGAACCTGGCTTAGGTTTATAGGAGTGGAGGGATGTTGAATCGGGCCTCGTGACGTCCAATCGGACTAGCTCAGCGGTAGAGTGATCACCCGCAAAACGGGAGGTACATGACATGACGTTTCTGGATTCTTGACTTTCTTATAAATTAGCTTACCTGAGCTTTAATCTAAGCATTTCTACTTCCTTTGTAATGATATTATTGAATATACAGAGACCATAACATTGTTTTATAATGTGGCAGGACCGACTATTTAATTTTAACATGAATTTTTCAGAGACGAACTATCTCAAGATTAAAAATATAGACGGAAAAATCGTCATTTTTACAACTTCTGAGATGTACATTGTTTCCTGCATCATCTCAGCTAGGCGAGTACTCAGCCATGCGTCACCAAATCCTCAATACCATCAGAAAATGGACTGGAAAACATACAATATATTAAATCACCCAGGAGTCTACATTGAGATGGCTGAAATCATATCAACGGTGTAGTCACTCGACTTTGCTTTTCAGTATCGAGATAATATTTCATAATTAGGATGGAGGTTCCCTCGCTCTCGTTGACACAGGTAAGCCTTGTTTAAGAAAAACTTCACAATTTGGCGTCTGTTTATCACGACATTAACCACCAGTCTGTGGAGAAGAGCATCGTCTTGCGGGCTTGTCTACTTCTGCCATAGCTGAATTTCCTAGGTTCAGGGGTCACTGTGCTAAAGCTTCTGTCCTATTCTTTTTACTACCCTTAATAAACCTGTTTACGTCTAAACGGCCCCTTATAATTTTACCACGCAGTTTCCGTCGTATTGTTATATTTTACGTGCTTAAAGAAAGGAATTGCATTGTTGAGAACAACATATCTTTGTTTCATATAATTCTTTACACGTGGCATACATCATGCATTGTCTCTGAAAGAAGAAATAATCTGTGAGTGAAGAAAGGATGGTTTCCACAGTGCCTCTTCAGCTATAAAAGATGGAGTAGAACACAGAAACGTATTTTAATTGCCTTGAATTCGAAACAATTAAATTTCACAATTCATAGAATGCACAGTTATTCATTCTGTGTATTCCTCAAACGTCCTGAAACAGATAAAACCATGATGTTTGTAGACCCATACAATTTCTTTGATTATTTCGTGCCTCTTTTCCTGTAAATTGCAAGTTTTCATAAGCTTTGTTTGAAATGTTGTTGGTCGAAATTTCCAATGATGGAGTGCACTTATTCTGAATTCTTAGCGACGTTTCACGGAGGATACTGTCTGGTTCGAGTAGCTGGAAGACTCACTTCTATTTCCTAATACGACGGAAATTTTATATCTAAAATTTTAGAGATTTTTCTTCGGTAGAAATTATACTTACTTAAAAGTAATTGAAATTGGTTTCTCTGATCATGAAAATAAATTTAATTATATTTACGAGGATTTAAGTTAATAAAACATCTACCCAGAATGGTAAGTATGAAAACACCGATAAATGAATATTTTATTGAAGAGAAATTCAAGAAATTGAATGGCACAGTGATACTACAGTGAACAAAAGCGAAACACTTAAATTTCATACTGGAAATTTTTCAAAAATGATAATCAAGTACACTCCATTCAATTAAATTTTCCAACAATGTTAATCGCGTTAATTGTACTAAAAAATTGAATATTGAATGCTTAACTTAAAAAGAGTTACACAATCGTCTTCAATTATTTATATTAATCCCTCAGGCCAATTTAAAGGATAAGTCTCGTAACCGTGAACATCCAGAACTATAATCAAGGCTGACAATGAAATCAGAGAAATTCCGAATCTTTCTTGCAAATGAAATCGAATTTTTATTGAAATAGCACTTCTCATCACAAGTATATCTTCTGCAAGTTCAATTAGCTTTTCGTAAATGTTGCTAATGTAATGTAATTTAATTCTATAATTTTCTGAATACTCAGGTTCGGGTATTTGCTAATGTTATCTTTTTTCTAATAATACGAAATCATGAATAATTAAAGTAATGAGAATCCTGGATTGTCCCCAACCGGCGGGATTATAATTTCAGCTCGTTATTAATTAATGCCCTACCTCTTAAATATAATGTAATCCCCATGTACATGGGGATTTCTCAGGTTACTATTTTTCTTATTAAATTTGCATTACTTGTTTAGAAAATATAGTGCCTCAACTTTGTTACAGTATGACTTCCTCTTGAGAAAAATCTGCAAATACCGCATTGTAAGACTACGTGCAACATATTCAGAATTCATTATACGAACGACTGGAGGAATATTTGATTACCTGTGTAAAGCATTAACCATTTTATTTCACCGAATGTTGCAAATATTTTGATAACATTATGAGAGATACTTTATTTCTCCTAAAGCTGTTTTTTAAAACCAAAAGTAAAAAATAATGACGAGGCCATTTTTCCGGTTAGGAGTTTATTAGCTGATAATTTCCGCAAATGTCAATTCTTCGACCTTAACTCCATTCTCGGTCACCAAAGATATACACTTCCTCTAACATTGATTCTTATCGATAATCTTGTATTTATTGAGGTTAAAAATTTATAAATGTAATCATTTTAAATAATTATGTTGGAAAACGTTGGTAGCATTTTTAATAGATATTTCCTGTGTTTTATGATTTAAGATTATCAAATTATAACTGAATCTAGAAAAAAAACCTGCAGTTCAATTTTCAAATTTTCAATTTTCAAATTACTCACAAAGTAGTGTTTGAACAATGTTTACAGCATTTGCGCCTGGATGTACGGAAACTTATAGTATTATAGATCTGCTTGCTGGTAAACTTGGTTCGGCCTGTTCTTCTTCATATGCTTATGAAATATATTGACGTATACACGTTGAAAATGATTTATTTTACGTAATTTTATTGTCATCTACTATTGCAAAGTGGGGATATTGCCCAAAGTTCTGAAATATATACGAAGGTCGTTTGATATGTTCGCGGAATCACCACCAGAGATAAGCGAGTTGTTCACGTGATATCAATTGGAATGTTGCCTGTATACACGTGCCACCTCAGTGCTCTTGCAAGAGAGCTGTGGCGGTGACGTGGATTTGTTGTTGTTCCCGCACAGTGATTTGCGAAGATGGAAAAAAATCGAGATTCGAGCAGTGATTAAGTACATTGTAAAGAAGTGTATGAAAGCAAAGGACATTCATTCCGATTTCCAGACTACCCTGGGGACTGCTCCTTCATATTCAACTGTTGCCAATTGGACAAATAAATTTAAATTTGCCGGGAGAGCTTAGATGATGACTCGCGCAGTGGTCGGCCAAGATGTGTCACTACTCCAGAAATCATTGCAAAAGCACACAAAATGGTCACGGAGGATCGCCTATTGAAAGTGCGTGAAATTGCTCACGCTTACCAGATGTCATCTGAAAAGGTATATCACATTTTAACTGAAGAATTAGAAATGAAAAAATTATCAACAAGATGGGAGCCACAACTCTTGACGCTGGATCACAAACGCATGAGAATGGACATATCGGAACAATGTTTGGGCCGTTTCAGAAGAAACAAACAATATTTTTTCGCAGGTTTGTGACTACAGATGAAACTTGGGTGCACTACTATATTCCAGAGACAAAACAAAAGTCAAAGCAGTGGAAAAATGCTGATTCTCCGCCACCAAAGAAAGCAAAGACAATTCTTTCGGCTGGAAATGTCATGGCATCAGTGTTTTGGGATGTGAAGGAGATTCTGTTTGTAGATTATCTCCACACTGGGCAAACAATTACCGAAGAATACTATGCTAACCTCTTGGACAAATTGCAACAAAAAAACGAGAAAAAAGTCCAGGTTTAGTAAGGAAGAAAGTCATCTTCCATCAACACAATGCGCGCCCGCACACATATTTCGTCGCCATGGCAAAATTTCACGAACTAAGGTATGAATTGTTGCCACACTCGTCTTATTCACCAAATATGGCTCCATCAGACTTCCATCTCTTTCCAAAATTGAAAATTTTTCTTGGTGGACGAAGATTTACTTCAAACGAAGTACAGATAGATAGCCGGAGTTGACAACTATTTCGCAGGCCTGGAGGAATCTCATTTTCGAGATGGGATCAAGGGACTGGAACATCGTTGGACCAAGTACATTAGTGTACAGGGAGACTGCATTGAAAAATAAAAAAATGTTTCAGTGATGTAAGTCCTTTTTTTCTATTCCGTTCCGAGAATTTTCAAACCACCCTCTTACAAGCCACAGAAAACGAACCGATAGTATACGTTACAAATATAGTGGTACTCTCCAAACGTTTGCAAATATTAAGTCATTCTAATGTACAATTTCCTAAAATTGTGCCATGCATGATATTATTAAGCAAATTGTAGTCGAGCCTGAGGTGTGTGTATTGGATGGATAAAGTTCGCACCGGGTTAGAGATAAGTTCTATTGGTAGGGCGTCTACCCGGTAAGCGGAGGACCCAGGTTTAAATCCCCATCCATGTCAAGATATTTACATTCTTATTTTATAAAATTAAAATTAAATTTCTCACAAAAGTGTTGAAAGCTATATTTCATAACTAAATATATTTATGTTTTATTCAACTCATTTTTAATTTTTCGTTTCATATACCACCTCGAATTACGATTCAATGTCAGATTTCCCGTCAGTCAGCACCGAAAAGATGTTTTCAAATTTTTAATTTCTTTTTTATTCTCTCTAATCTATGATTTGAAATGCGTAGTACTTTTTCATATCATTAAATTATTTTTTATGCGATTGATTTTTTATTTCTTACTTTACAAACAGTAAAAATATATATTAAAAATTATGTGTCATAGTTATATTACTTAATCAGAATTTTATGTTTTATCTTACTCTTATTTATTTGTACATTTACGTTATCTTGGAAAATTTTTGGAATACTATTGTATAGGGTTTTGTAATAATAGAGGGTCGATGTTGCAGTGGAATAAAGCAACCTGTGTGTGTGCTATTAACGAAATTAGTTTTTTTGAAAGGCGCATTTATGCCTTATAAAATAAGAAAATAATTTAGCTATTAGCTTACACACTTGCTTTATTCTACTTCGACATTGACCCGCCCTTATCGAAAACCTCTATAATTTCATTTAATACTGTATTTATTTACCAACGAAAACTAATGGATTTAATTGTAATTTTAAATCTAAATACTAAAACATTTTAAAATATTTTTTCGCCTGTATCAATCATTAGCTAAATTATGTCGAGTAATATTAATTGCTATTTAAGAAATGTATTTACATTCATTACTTATCACAAATTATATTGACTTATTATTCAGAGTTTAATTTTTTGGCTTCTAAAAATGATTAATCTGCGATTACGCAGAGCCGTAAAAGTATAAAGCAAAGTTCCCGGCTCTATTGCAAGCAGTTAGTGATAAATGCCCCGCTAGTCGTTTGCTAATATTAATGACCTTGACTTCGTTGAAGTGGAAGAGAAGCTGCATTAACATAACGAGATTCCGGGATGACATATCTGAACGCAGTCCCGGAACAGAGTACAGATTTCCTTGGCCCAGCAGTATCTTCTTTTTAAGAGCCCCACGGCCGTAAAGAGAGCGAACGATTTCATTGCAGCGAGGGCAAGGACTGGGGGAGAAAGGAGAAAGAGGGTGGGAGGATTCTTCCTACGACGCCTTATGTCGTCAGCAAAGCCGCAGCCGCCATTTTGCCATAGCGGTAGTAAAAGAAGATGGCCGGCCGTCTGGTTGGGGCTTGTTATCTGTCCTGGCTGGCTCGGGGGGTCCCAGTGCCCATATTGCCTCCCTGCTCCCCCTTCCCTCCCCCCACGGCCCCCTTCAGCCCAAACGCCATCAACTTTTTTTAGTATTCCCAGAGCCGCATATTTCATTTCGATTGCTGCCTTCTTCTGCAGTAATAAGACGCCTTGCTGGAGCAGATAGCGGGGTGATGGAGGACGCATATCGGGACACTGACTCCAAAAAATATGTCACTCCGCGCCCTCGCACTGGTCTTTCAGACATTTACACTATTTCCCATTGTAAACACTGAACACTTTACCCGGAATCTTGTAGAGTCATTAAGAACTTTATCATTTGATTGCTTCTTAGAAATTTAAAATCATCCAACCCAATTAGTTTTTAAGCTAAATTGAAAAAGTAATTAATTAAAAAACCAAACAAACAAAACTTTTTAATACACGATGCTTCATATTACATACCATATTAATATTTTACCTGATAAGATATGCTATGGGAGATCAAACATTCTTCTTTTACATTTTAGTTACGTAACTTTTTAGTATATTTGCCAAAGGTTTTAAATCATCCCAATAAAATATTTCAAAGTTCCTCAATAAATACTTTTAATATTAAAACCATGAGCTTTTGACTAACTTTGCCATATTCACCATCACTAAAACATTAATTATAATATTTAAAAAAACATTTTCAACTCCACGAGATACCAATTTATATAATATTCGCCAACATTAAAACTTATTACCATAATGACTGGCTTGATATTTAATTTTACAAGCATTCAATTTGTGAAATATTTATAGTTCTTCACGTGTAAATGAGCAATTATGTTTAGTCAATTATTGGCCATCAAAGATACAAATAATGTACTGATTTAACAGAACTATATGTAACAACCAGTATCGTTGTACTAAATATTTCACCCAGCCCTGTCTATAAATAATAATTAGAAATTAGTAAACAATATTTTTAATAATGTAGCATCAAAGAGACAAGTGAATTAAAATTTCCCTAAATTGCTAAAGCCTTGACGAATGCTCGATGACACAACATTCAACAAGTTCAAGTGTTGTAGGAAGATGAGGTACGTAGTTGGGTGGAAGAATGTACGACACAATCACAATAACTCAACAAGAGTGTTTTAGTGTGAAGATATTTCGCCGTAGAAACGGGCTCGATGATGCAGTAACCACACGCAGAACGATCATAGTGCAAAATCGGCTGCAGTAGTGACTATCCTTCAGAAGTGGTATATGCGTAGTTGTTTCCCACGCAGATCATCCCAGATGACGCTGGAAGCAACATCCATTGCACATGCAATTTTGCCGACAGGTTCTCTCCAACGTGATTTGTTACAGTCTCTTCAAATTCGGGATTGCGGTGCGTTTTCGAAACACGAGACAATCCCGTTCTAAGTCGATGAATGATCAAGACGAAAAGAGTATGCTGTTGAGTCAGGAGCAACCGTTGGAGTAACTGAGATTAGTTACATCACAGTAAAGTGTTTCACAAAACCATAGAATACTCTTCACGGAGAATATTGATTCTGGAAACTCATTCAACGTGATTTGGCAAATCTCCAGATTTCACAAACGTTTTGAAAAAACATTGCGTCATGGCCAAACACGGGAAAGAGTTAATGGATAAAGTTTGGTTCATAGGACGCGGTTTCCGTGAAAGCATGAATGTATTGCAGTGGTGACTGTGCCTAAGGAGGACAACTTGCGACAGCGTAAAGGCAGGCTTGACCAATTCTTCAGAAACTTTCCGACATCTATCACTTACATGTCTACTAATCCAAGCTGAAAACATATTCTTGGCCCTTTACCAAACATTTGTGCTGATTATCCAATTTCCTGCTAAAATGCAATTCTGTCCACATGTCCAGTAAAGTAAATTTCTTTCAGCAAATAGTGTGCTGATTTAATTATTGGTTTATAATATTTATAATTTCATTATAAAAGTAATTGCAAATTAGTGTCTATGATCTATTTATCTTGTTGATATATTTATTATTCACAATTTTATTCAATGTGAACGTTATTCCCCTGTATATACCACCCTCCTTATTTTATATTAGTGATTGTCTGGCTATTAATTCTTCAAATAACTTAATATTAAACGTGCTTTTATCTATTAAAATGGTCATGGAGACCTGGATTAAGGCTGCTGGAGGATAGATACGCTGACCACGTATCACTGCAAATAATGAATGTGTCATGTAAGATGACAGTCCGCAGTAGGTCCGGTAGTCCAAGGCTCTGAATGGGCTGCAGAGAACAGGAAAAAGAATTATCTATTAAAACTGATGAACATTGATTATTAAATTGATTTATTTGTAATATAAATACTCCTCCAACAGAGAGACGACCATTGATAATTTCTAAGCAATGAACGGTTATCATGGCTATCAGGAGTCATCAGGCCTTCTTCACTCAATCCTAGGTAAGCGATCTGTTATGAATACTGAATTTAAACCAGAATTGGTGAACTGCATAAGGGATCAATCCCCCAGGCGCACTACCTTATGGTTTTTCCAATAAGGGCGGATCGATGATGAAATGGAATAAAACAAACTGTGTGTGAGGTATTAACGAAATGCCTCTTTATTTCATAGCTCCACGTATGCCATCGTGTATAAATATAACATCGCTCAAATGTCGACAGAGGCTTCTGACGGTGGCACGGATCCGAGTGGTCCAATTTTCAATGACTCTCCCTCGTAGATCAGGCTGAATTTGAGCGATGGCCTGGGTTATGTTGACTTTAATGGCGTCAGTAGATTGAGGCTTATTAGCATAGACCTGCCGACTTCAAGAAAAAATCTAGCGGAGTCAAATCGCACGATTTCGGTAACCAATTCACATCCTTTTTGCGAGAGATAACCATACCATTCAGTCGTTCATGCCCACTGTCCATCGCGGCGTCCACTGTGTGGCACGTAACGCAGCCCTGCTGAAATAACATGTCATCTACGTCCACATTGTTTAATTTGGTTCAAAAGAAATCAATTATCATCGTTCTGTAGCGCTTCCGTTGACGGTGATAGCCTTACCAATATCGCTTTCAAAAAAGTACGGACCAATGACGCCGTCGGCCTAAAATCTAAACCAAGCAGTAACTTTTGTGGAACACCCATTTTGATACTGAAGTTTTAACGTTTTGACGTTCTTCTCAACCGTGTAACTCACCATTGTGATTTGACATCAGTGTCTGAATAATAAACAACAGATTAGACAGACGCCACAGGCTGCGTACATCGACCCTCACTAACGACAGTGCTGTGTTGTTGCAACAGTAAAAACCAATGAAAAATATATTATTCATGCTCATCCGCTCACAGACTAAAAAATTTGTTTTTGTAAATATTCCCATATTTTCTTTACTTGTTTAATTTTTGCTATTATGAACTATTATTCATTAATTGAAATCTTCTAATTTTATACGCATGCAACTATTTTACAGAATAGGTTAATCACGCCTCGAATTACAATTAATTTACTATTTGGTGTTCAGTACCGACAGTTATACCACTGAAATATTAAAAAATATTGTAACTCTGTAGAATGCTTCTATCAATCACATGAGATAGTAAAAAACAATGGATGTTGTTTCGCTTCAATTGCCTCCAGAACATCGTGAATGCAATTGATGTTCTTCACTCCAAAGCCGATAACTTTTCGGAATGATGAGCCCAGATCAGTCTGTCGTTTATGGTTCACTTAAAACTTTTTAGACTTTTCTAAACTGTTCAAACTGTTGTACCGGTTATGCCACGATTTTATATCTCGGCTTTTATATCACAAGTAGTCACAAGTCTTTCCTTGAGTTCAGAAATATCTCTATTTCCTTCCTTTCTGTTTCTTTCGTAGAAAAGTGTCCAACAACAGAAACTATTCTAGCCGCAAATAGTGTGTTAATTAATTATTGGTTTATAGTATTTTAATTTCATTACACGTTTAATGGTTGAAAATTTAGAATATGTTACTCGTTATCGCCACGATTATTGTAATTGTTCGAATTTGTTGTCATATTATTCCGTACTGAGATCTAAATTATTAACAGTTTTGGTTTTAAATTATAATTTATGGGGAGTATATTAAATAGACATTTAACACATTAAGAAAAATATATCTTCTTAGTTATAAATTTGTGTGGTGATTTATAATACACGATTATCAACAGCCCAGTTATTCTTCCTCAATTAATTCTGTATTTATATTATTCCATCATATTTTAAAGAAGACATTTTCTATAAATTTGAGATTGCAGTGACTTCAAGTGAGTAGTTTTCAAATTATTAGATGTTATTTATTTCTTACAACTTACGCTATTTACAAGTCTTCTCCTTTAAATTTAAAAATACGGTGTGCGTTTGTTCGTAATACTTCTTCTCCTAAATGACCTGACCGATTTTGATAAAAAAAATCTTATCTACATTTGGACAAGTGAATGTGGGGATTTTGACGAGATATAGAATTTTTAAACCATTTTTTAAAATTATTTTTGTATATATCTTACATAAAATGAAACATATAATCCGAAACTTGCAGCCTAAACGTTTTAAAAATTTGCGGCATTTGACTTGTGCATAAATATATGCGCGAGTTCATTGCGTCATAGCTTGACATTGTTTTGACTTTTCTATTTCGTATTACTTCTTATACATTCCGAGCATTGTAATTTCGTGCATACCGAGTGAATGATTATTTATGGATTAATTAGACATTGAGAAAATGAAGTTTATATATTCTGCGAAGATGTTTTAATTACGATTTATACACATGTTCATTCGGCGGAATTCCATAAATCCTCCTAAATAAAACATTTTACTGTCAGCTTTCATTTGTGCGATTTCGATGATAGGGGGCGTGAAAAGGTAAATTTTAAAGATTGTGATGAACTATCTGATGGTTTAATCACATCTTGAGAAATAGATTACTGTGGCATTAAATATTGCACCGGGTTAATATAAATTAATAACCGAGCAACGCTGGTCACGCACCTATTTATTATAAATTTACTAGTTTATGTCATATCTAGGTTAAACTTAGGCACGTCAATATTTACTGTCTATACTGACAAAATGTATTGTCTAACTTCATAGGATAAAGATAGGACGATAGATCAGTAGTTATTTAAGGTATATAAGATTCCTTTTAATATTAATAGAAATATTAGAAATCGTTTTACTTAAAAATGCAAGTGAGCGGCGCCTATTGACGAGTCTTAAGTGCGAACAGGACAAGTAGCCGTTCAGATCCCTGAGAACAGAGTAGCTAGAGAAATTTAAATTGTAACGACGCTTTTTAATGTACGAGAGATACACTGGCAAGTTTCTCAATCTGTGACATACTTGAGGGGTGAGGAGTAAGACAAGTATTATCCTTAATTAATGAGCAGAATCGATCTGGAGAGGAGAAGAGACAGGGTAGTTGAGATATAATCTTCGAAGGAAAAGAAGTCAGTGGGGGTGAAAGAGTGAATTTCAGTCGTGAATGGAACTACAAAGTAATATTAATTTCGTAGTTTACAGATTAGACCCATCTTTTTCTTTTCAAAATTAGTTCTTTATAAATTATTCCTCAGCACTTAGTAGATGCAGCAGTAACTAAGGATTAATTAATACAATTTAAAATATTTCATTGAGTTGCATAAGATTTGTGCTTGCATATTTGCAATCGTATTCAAGTCATAATTAATTAAATAAGTCATAAAATCGCCAGAAATTTATTAAAGTTTGTTAAATTAAAATATAATTTATTTAATGTAGTCATTTGTTTCGGTCCTCAACAAGCATACAAATACCAAGATATGGATTTTTAAATAACGGAGATATTAAACAAGTACTCATATATTTTATTTAACAAATACTCATATTTTAGTAAAAATAATGTGAAGAATTAAATAACAATAAATTGAAGCGGTCGATAAGAAAGAAAAAATATTATTAATTTAGTTGTTTTGAATTCGTCGAGTATTTTCCGTATTACTTCATTAATTAAAAATAATTTAATGTTTCAGGAGTCTTTGTTGTGCATATTGAAGTGCTTGTCTTCAACCCAATACCGATATGTTCGTCGAACTGTCTTAACCCGTTCCTTTAGCGCGGACTGTACGCGAGGTGCCAAAGTTAAGCTTTGAGCTATAAAGACGCCTTGCTATCTCGCCGTCTGCTATTGGTCCTGGAGCAGCGACGCCGTAAAATGGCAAGAGGGCGTCTTGTGACAGACAAGAGGCGTCTGCAAGATACCGGGAATAAAGTAAGAAAATAAATAAAAAAATTTACGGCTGCGCTGAATACGTCCGGGTTGGGATCTTCCAATTTCTTTTCATTCGCGGCAACATTTAAGTTATCTATTCATTGTTCACGGTTAGCTATTAAAATAGGAATTATTAAACCAGCTATGAACTCTCACTAAAATGTTTCAGAGATCGCTGTAATGGATATTAATTTAATATATTTTCCTCGAACATTGTATAGTATCAGTAATGAATCAATCAAACATTTTAAATTAGCACTAAATACGTATTTCTACCCAAATAAGAAAAAACAAATACAAATATTATATTATTTAATTATAAGAATCCGTCATTTCCCGTGTACGAAGAAATTAATGACTTAAGTCTCAGAAGTTGTAGATATGAAATATATTCAATGAGTATATTGAAATAAAACTAAATACGTCTTTGTTCCCACAAAAGCAGAAATAAAACAAGTCTAAAGGTACGTTAACTAAGACAGCATTCAGGAGAAGCATTGACAATAAACTGTCTCAAATATTCTAATGCCACAGACTGCCCTTTTAATTTCTGAGTAATCAGTATTGATTAAATCATGTGGAAAGGAGCGGATAGTTGATATGATTGGGTGTAATTCTTTATTAAGCATTTTTATATCAGAATTTAAGCAATATATTTAGTTAATTTTAATTATAACGGAATATTAACTAAAGGGCCCGTTGAGAGAGTCTGATAGTAATTTATCAAATCACTGAAAAACGATCCAGCCAAAGGCTCGTTAAATTCCATATCAAAGGAAGGAAGTCCTAAATGTTAAAAGTTACGCTTTGCAGCCCTGCTCGAGTGAGCTCTAACAGTACGAAACTGAGGAAAATTATGAATAGATTAAAAGCTTTTAAAAACAAAAATTTAAGCATAATTTTATCGGCGTTACAGAACATCATTTCACCTCAAAATATTTTAAATATATATTTAGTAGGAGGGAGGCTCAAAAGAAGACATTTAACGTTTAAGATCAAATCTAAAGAGAGCGCAGTGCCCTGTAAGCTTTTACGCGTGCTTTAAATAAAGTGCCAGATTTTCCTTAGAGGAGAGCACAGTGTTGATGCGCAAAAACGGCGCAGGACTAGTATAAAGATGGCTGTTCCTCTAGTAACGTGAACCAGAGACGATCAGCGTTTTTACAAAGGTATGAAACCTATAGACAGTTAGCGTAGAATGAAGTTCCAATGTGGGGGGATGTCTGTTTGTCACAGTAGTAAGTGTATGAAATGCGTAGGAAGACCACAAATTGTGTGACGTTTGTACACATAGCAGATTATTCTGACTACTTTTTGGAGATAAGACGTCCTCTTTGAGTACTACACGCCGGGGGAAATCTGTCACCAGAAACACATACACAGATCTCCTGCACAATCATTAGAACTTAACGACGTGAGACAGGTTTTCTTCTACAACACAACAATGCACGGTCTCATGCGGCTCGAGAGACGTGCGGCCTGCCATTACAACTAAACGACGGAAATCGCCGTCAACAGGTTTTCTTCTGCAACACGACAATGAACGGTCTCACATGGCTCGAGGGATGAATGCTAAAATTACAGACAAGGACTTTATTTTTCAGTATCATCTACAATACTCACCTGACCTCGCCTCAAGTTATTCCATATGTTGGACTTCTAAAATAAGCACTTTCTGTAACGACGAGGCTCGCTTGGCGGCGCACGCGTGGTTACACATTCTGCCAAAAGAATGTTTTGTACGAAAATTCAGGCACTTCGGAAGCGTTGGCAGACATTTATTCAACATGTAGAAAACTACATCGAGAAATAGTTTTTTTGAGTGTGACTCTATCTTGAATGTTTAAAATTTTAAAATGATTTCAATACGTTTTGTTGATTTTAAGCCTTCACGGGTTACATTATTTTTATATTTTACACTTGATTATAAGTGAAATATAAAAATATTTTATATTTTAAAACCCTCTACATGCACTTGTAACAGTTCGATTGTATACTAATACTTTTCAACAAAGAAATTGGTCTTAGAGGACTTTTTTTACTTGACGCTTCATAGTAGAAAATTAATGACTGATAATCTATTTTTCAGTTTCCTTTATTTATAAATGAAAGAAAATACAATTCTATTCCAAATATCGTCAATGCGGTTCAGTCATTCTTCCGAGTAGCACAATATTCTTCAATGAGAAATTTTTAAAAGAATAAAAAGTTTATTTGATCCAACAAATACATATTGAGTATTATGCGTTATATGCATTAGCAAATACAAAGGCATGTTAGGCACAGAATATCAACACAGCACTCTCAGCGTACCATATTCCCCTTTGTGCAGGGATGTAGAGGGTTACACCACGATCGCCGTGCATCATTTTTGTAACGCTAGAAAGATCTGAGTCTGTACAAAATGTACCAAATATCTATTGTTTGCATTTTACTAGATACACTCGATTAACTCATATCTTAAGTTTCCCGATTATTGCAAGTAGGCAAGTAGTTTTGATTGTGTTTCACATATCACAACTCCCATGTATTCCCGTAGTGCAGATAACATTTGGATCTTCATATTATAATGACTGCTATAATCCCAGAGTATTTAGTGCGTTACCTTCATATGACTTATTCATTAAACCATTTTGTCTGCTGGAAATTAAAATTAAATGAAACCTCACGCTCTATTTAACATTTTAATGTTATTGCAACTCATTCACATTTACCCTTCTACGAGATGGTGACACAAATTTTAAGTGTTGTACGGTCGGGTTTTCATAAATGTTTTTTTGAAGTAAATAATTATAATATATATATATATGTTATAATAGCGTACGGTCCTATGTTAACAAGATATAAAATATGGAATATTTTTAATGCTCTATAACAAAATACCACCATTCCAATATTTTGTAAAATATATTACGTATAAATATTAATAAATAAATTGAATCCACAATAGAAATAAAACTGAAAATCATTGTGCTCCATTGAGTTCTTTAGACGTACATTTATCAATAAATAGTGATATCAATTCCCGTCATTTCACATTGCGAATAAGAGGCCGGTTCGTATTACGAAATGTTTATAATTTCATTAAAATTATAAAATTATTATTTAATTTCTGTGTTTACCTTCAAATAAATTTAATTCATTATCTCGTATTGGCTAATAATATATATTTCATGCACAAGTCTTTTATTAAAAAAATTATTGTGGAGGTGAACGACTGATGCCTTCTTAAAATTAATTCTTGTTATTGCAAAACAAGACTTCTGACATTGACCATTGTAGTGGAAATGATAAAATGTGTTGATACATTACTCGGTAATACACTGTTCATTCGAATGCTCTGTTAATATACTGCAGTAAACAACAAGAAAGAACTGTAATAAATCATTATAGCTCTTAAAAAATTAAATATTCAATTTCACATTTTTTCCCAAGATATTTGACTATCTGTATTAGAGAATCTGCCTACACTAGCCACAGAATTCTAAGAAATTGCCATCACGTAATTTTTTCTATTAATTGAACCAGAGTCTAACCCATTTCAAACCTTATTATCAACGCTGATTATAAATATATAAATTTGAGCTATCAATGTTGTTATGCAAAATATTTATATTATTCTTCTGTTTAATATAAAAATTTATTAATACATATAAAAGTGATAGTTGTTTGTGATCTATTATTTAAAATAGAAATATAGAGAATTTTTGAAAATTGGAAGTATTGGAGAGGGGTCTATGGAAAAGAAAAAAGTCATGCCAGCCTTAAAAGTATGGTAATGTATCGGACGTACTGCACGAATACTCCTAAAGTTCCTTTTAAATAAGAAGACAGCGGAAGAGGGACACTTGGTTGCCATGAATATGTCAGTATAACTCCCGAAAGCTACCTCTTTTAAAATATAATAAATTGCAAAACAGTGACCATAAAGGAGCTTTGTAATATGTAATAGGACTCAGTACACACCTATGCTTACTTGTCGCCAGTTGGACCGTGCAAAACCTTCACAGAAAACAAATTCTTCTGCGCCATCATATAACGAGAACATTCAATGTAAACGGAGAAAACTATTCAAAGAAGGTAAGAACATTCTTTGATGTTTTAAAGAGTCGTCGATAAGATAAGCAGAAATTTGACTACTAAAAGACCAGATTACTGGAAAGGAACCATATAATTGGCCATGAATGTGAGAAAAATATTCGATCGCTGTATAATTTGTCACCCTTTGAGAAGTTACCTGTCACTTTTCCGAAATGCGATGATCTTCTTTACCGTTTATTAGCTATGCCTGTGTCTTCGTTTGTGCGGAAGTTACTCATTTTACGTTGCCCTAGAAACGAAAGTACGGTATCATTTATTTATGATCACTTCATGGCAACCCTTATAACTCTCGGTTTTGAACACGTTTGCAACAAGAGATGGAGTGAGAATTCGCCCTCTCTCTCTCACACACACGCTGTAAAAATTACGCTTATAATAACACAGTAAGTGAAATTAAGGTCAGATGGAAAGCGCTGCGGGAGTTTCCTCGCAGGCGCTTCAGCCCAGAGTGACTACGGGCTAACCTGATCATGTCGGGAATGCCTCGCACTCTCTCTGGATACTTTTTATCAAAGTTCTCATATGCCGAGACACCTTCACCTATTTTAGGAGGTATATGTACCGGGGTCAAAGACCTTGGGCATATGGCAAGAGCTGTCCGCTGATCTCATTGGATCAGTCGGCCAACTGCCTCCTGGAACTGGTGAAGACATGGAGAAGGGAATGCTGCGACCCCACAGCAAACTCGTCTCCCGTCATTCGGAAGGGCGTGAGAACAGTACCCAATGCCCGACCTACCTGATGCAGGTTTTCTAGGGTTTTCCCTGCATCTCTTTAGGTGAAACACCGGGTAGGATCCTTAAACCATAGCCCGGGGCCCTAGTTAACCCTTGGCTACCTTGCTCTACCTTCCGCATCCCCCCCTTTCAATTCCCTTCCTATGCTATTAAAGGGGAGTTGCCTGTTTCAGGATCACCCTCATGTAGCCTGTTAACCCAAAAAAAAATTAAGGTATAGGTACGTCTAATGGGACTTCTAACTCGCAGATTGTTTTCACGCGGGCTATCGCGTGGCAATTCAATGGGTTTATAAACATTTACATTAATATCTTCTGAATCTACAAGACGTAGAAATGGAACATACACGAAAATTTAAGTTAAAATGCCTTTTTAAATCACTGAAATTTTCATTTAAATCCGTTAAGCCGTTTTGGTGCATAGATCTGGAGTATCGACAACCCGTATTCAATTTTTGGAAAATTTGACGTTCGTAAACGAAGAAAACTTCCCGTAATTTATATTTATATTATATTAATATAATCGAAATGAAATATTCACGAATATTTTAATTAAAATTCCTGTTTTTAAACCTTCAAATTTTCATTGAAATTCGTTGAACCATTTCGGGGCCTACTCGAGGAAAGTCAGTCAGACAGACAGACAGACAGAAACTTCAATTTTATTTGTTGGTATAGATAACGAAAGCATTGGGAGAAAGAAAAGCCAAGGGGTTAACGTTGAAAAACTATCCACAGATATGAATGAGGTTCCTCACTTTAAAAAACGATCCTTTAGTAATAGTGTAAGTGAATGTTATTGAAAAACATGAAACCCTTTAAATACAGCTGTTCAGTTTTTTAATTAGATTTATGTGCAAAGAAAACGTGTCTTAGTCGTTTCATTAAAAATGAAGAACAACCGTGAGATTTTATAATCACTCTGAAAACTGAAAAACATTTATTGGTATATTTTAAAACTTGTCAAATTCACAGACGGTTTATTATGTATTATAAGCTACAATAATTACTTTAAATCTTTTTCATTAAATGTAGGGAACACCGTAGTGTTTTTTTTATACACCCATAAAAGTGCATGACGTATAGCCTCACTTATACTGAGGTTTTCCGACAGTTTGTAACGGACGACGTGTAGAAAAACACAAATATTTTTTATATATTAACAACGTACTTTGTACGGAAAATAAGGATATTATAAAATAGTGTATAAGTACAATGTATGTAAAATGTTTATATCCTTTTTAAGAGTTTTTAGATCTGATCCTGTATAAAGCTTTTTAATAATTGAATTATAAACAATATATTGATTTATTTGTATATTATTAGGATGAATATGACAGTATAACTGCCGAAAGCTGCCTCTTTTAAAATATAACAACTTGCAAATAGTGACCGTAAAGGAGTTTTTATTACCCATTACATCAACATTTAAACGGTCAAAGAACGCAATGCATATTACAAAGCAAAAATGATTCATGTACGAAGTGATGTACTGATCACTCAGAAGGCATATAAAGTTTTCAGATCGAATTTTTATTGCAGAGAATTATTATATAACTACCCTCAGTTCCTTTAAAACGATGAGAAGTTAACAATATGGTATGAAGTTACAATAAAAAGTTTGACGATACATTTCAAAATGTCGTTCCATTTGTTAATTTTATGATTTAAATAAATACGCGCAAAACAATTTTTTTATATTTCATTTATTTTAATAAATACTTACCTCCAGAACGGTGAATGTACAAATAAGAAAAAGCTTTATTCAAATGAGATTTTATTAGTACCATACACAAACCCAGCTGAGAAAATTCATCATTGAGTGGTATTTCATTACGACGTATAATCTTTCTCCTCGTAGTTGACTGATCTATTTCACGGTGTTCAAAAACGGATGATAATGAACGCAAAATTTTCGAAAGCTCCTGAACGTACTATTGATTTTATCTTGAAAAAATAAGTACACTATTTCCTTTGAAAATAAATTGGACTGTTTTATTGGTTAATGAATGTACCTCATAGATATTGTTTGAAAGACATTCAAGTCATGTGTGTCAGTGAAATAAATAGTAGTAAAGTTAGAATTTTTATTGAAATCTTTTTATGCAGTTGTTATACGCTCGGTGTGACAGTCTAACTTAAAACAATAATTGCTATACCTAAACATAATAAAACAAAAGTGATTTGATGAACGGCCCATTCAATTTGATGTGTTGTAAATAATTTCCATTGTCATTTTAAATATTTTTGCTGTTTATTTTATTTGTCTTTATATCTCATTATTACTTTCAGGTAAATTTCTTTTTGTCCTAACTTTCTCTAATTGATTACGCATTGCATGAAAAATACTGAAAACTTAAATATCTCTGCGAGTATTAAACATTCTCAGAAATAGATCAATTCACAGTCTTATACTTATCAGAACTTTTTCATTTCTGAATTAAAATTTATTTTACTTTTGCTTTATAGTTTTTAATATTTTAACTTTTTTAACTTTATCATTTACAATATATTTCTCAAATAGATATAGTTTTTATTTTTTCGCATTTATTTATTTTCCTATTTATGATTACAATTATGTGCTATTGTTTCTTAATACACGTTTTACAATGGTTAGTTGAAACGTCTAGTTTATGTTAAAAATTCTTCCAAATTTTGTGTAAATGT
Source organism: Eucriotettix oculatus (assembly GCA_034510155.1). NCBI lineage: Eukaryota > Metazoa > Arthropoda > Insecta > Orthoptera > Tetrigidae > Eucriotettix > Eucriotettix oculatus. The sequence goes on along the minus strand of CM067377.1, from coordinate 45,306,964 downwards.
CCGTCATATGGGTCATTAATTCTTCATTTGTGTATATTATTCACAGACATCAATTGTTCTTATAATATATCAAATATATGTGGTGTAAATTATCGTTGAACAGACTTTTAATGAAATAGGAACAATATATTTTTTTCGTGTACGTAGTTTAATAATTTTGATGTCTCGCAGCTATATTACTAGTTTACTTATTGTCTTCCGCATAAGACCTACCCGATGCAGGTTTTCTAGGGTTTTCCCTGCATCTCTTTAGGTGAAACACCGGGTAGGATCCTTAAACCATAGCCCGGGGGCTCTAATTAACCCTGGGCTACCTTGCTCTACCTTCCGCATCCCCCCTTTTTCAATTCCCTTCCTATGCTATTAAAGGGGAGTTGCCTGTTTCAGGATCACCCTCATGTAGCCTGTTACCCGAAAAAAAAGGTGCGATTATACTCTCTCAGGTATTTCTCCCCAGATAGATTGCGGGGTTCAACTGACTGCGTTGGGAATGCCTCGTCTCTCTCACGTGTTTTACAAGGTTCTAACATTCCCAGTGACCTTCATCTATTTTAGGAGGTTATGTGCTGAGGTCCAAAGACCTTGGGCATACGGTAAGAATTGTATGATGAACCCATTGGATCAGTCGGCCAACTGCCTCCTAAAACTGATGGGGACACAGAGAGGAATGCCACCCCACAGCAATCTCATCTCCCGTCATTCGGAAGGGGTTGAGAATAGTACCCAATACTTCGACCTACCTGATGAAGAATTTCTAGGGTCTCCCTGCATCCCTTTTAGGTGAAACACCGGTTAGGATCCTTAAAATATAGCCCGGGGGCCCTAGTCAACCCTTGGCCGCCTTTCTCTACCTTCAACCCCCCCCCCACTTTTTTCAATTCCCTTCCTATACTACTAAATGGGAGTTACCCCTTTCAGGATGACCCTCATGTAGCGTGCTACTCAAGAAAAACACCGATGACGTTATAATGCATCACGTATCCGATTTAAATTTTCTATAATTTTTCTCAGAGATAATACGTGGTTTCATTCGCAACCAAATAAACCACTATCCTATCAAATGCATAAAGTTTACATTAATTTTCACAAATATATTTAATAAGTTTGAATGTACCGAACCAAATCAACACGCAACACAAATCAAAGTGAAGTGATTGTTACTTACAATTCACTGTTACAGGCTTCCCAACTAAAATATTTCCCTCAATGTCTGCCGTTAAGACTCTCAGCATATATATATATATATATATATATATATATATATATATATGTTAATAAGATAAGGTTCGTTACAATATCCGCTACTTGATCTCCAGAGTCGACACATCTCCCAGCCAAAGTTGATATCTTTTCTTCTTTCGTCTTAGTAGTAGTCATACTACAGTATATAAGTTAATATTATGAGGTACTCCTGGTTTAAACATTATTAGAACAGTTCAATAAAATTCTCAGTCGTTCATTCGATAATTTTAAGAAAGTAGAGTCGTTTGCAGTTTGCTACTTACTGATTTTTTGTAATTTTAGTAATTATAATAAATATGAGTTTTTATAATCCTCGTGAATTGTGGCAAGTAGCGTAGTTTGAGAAATGCCAATTGAATTAAGATAAAATCTTAAATGTATCATAAATAACTATATTAATATTTAAAGCTAATATTTTAGTTGAGTGAAAGTTTCATAACCAATGTTCCGTTGAAGAGAAGTAAACTTGTTTCAATAATTAATGGTATTACGTGCAGCTACTGTGAAAGTTTTGAAGTTGTATTCTAAAATGTCGTTTCAGCTGCAAATTTTAGGATTTCAATAAATATAGTCTAAGTAACAATATTCGGTAATATATTGGAAAAGACAATTGTTTAATATTTCATTTGTGTCACAAATTCCCATTCATGATTGAACTCACAGTTGCATTCATCGCTGACGTTTATCATTTGTGAAGCGCTTCTGTTTGACAGAGAGCAGTTGGGGAGATGAACAAGAAAATAATAAAGAAGTTTACTGTTACGAGGTTCTAGTTTATTGTACATATATTACATCGATACATTGATATGAGAATAACGAAAAGTACATCCCATTAATCAGACTCCAGCGCGTGTAGTCGAAACAAATGCAATCCTTCTAATACGCGTTTATAAATTAGCAACTATACATCTGCGAACAATCGCCTGCTATCGCACCTTTTCGCTCCATTTAATTTAACAGTTTTCGAACACAATTTAAATAAGGGGAGGGGCGGCTGTGGGAAGCGACGTGGGTATGATGGGGGTGGCAGAAGGGAAAAGCCGCGCTCCCTTAATTAACAGTTTGTACTTTTATTGCTCAGTTCAACTGGAGCGGCGCAAGCGTACTAAACCTCATTCGGGATTGCGTGCGGGAGTGGATGGAAAGTCCTATGAAGGGAGTCATTCACACGGAACTCTGCGGGAAATACATATTTTACAAGATCCACATATCACGCTACAAAGGAATCAGAGGAAACATTTCTCTTTTATATTGCGGAACTTATTAGCTAAAGCGCGATAAATAATAATAATATTCATTCAAATATGTATTAACAACACTGCTTTATATTTTTACATTTTTGTATAACACTATAATGTCCCTTTCATTATGAAAAGGAATCAATTTATTAACTAGACAACTTGTAAATATTGCACGGTTCAAGAAATAGAAGAAAAAGTAACACTTATATTTGACGACGAAAGTGAGAGCACATTTTTAACAAACTTACTTAATTTAAAAACTAAAGGAAAATATTTCACATGAGTATATGTTATATTGTAATTCCATACGTTTACAAAATGTTATTTGACACCAGATCTTCTCTGAATGAAAGTTCTAACAAAAGAGCATAAGGTTTCCCTGTAAAGATAAGCACAAAACTATCACTGGGAAAAAAAATAGAAATTTGGAATCGACAGAATTAAATTACAAAATACGCAAATAAAAAAACGAACATATCAAAAATTATTATATACAAACATGAAATTTTCATCCTGAACACCAATTGAAATTTTAAAGAAACATGGTGAACCACTGCGTAGTCGAATATACGAGACTGATTTATATTTTATGGTTTCGTATTTGGTACCATAACTATTTGGTGAAAGGCCATTTGAGAAAAGTTGAAGTGTCATGAGCAGCACTTGCCACGTGGCTACGGATAAACGCCAATTCTCCTGATTTTATTAATTGAATGGAATGTTCTTACCAAAAGTTTTAATATCTTTATAAAGTGGAAAGCATATTTCATTTTGAAAACGAATGCATCCACAAAGTCGTATTTGGAAGATGAGATTGAAATAATAAAATTTCTGAAAACAGCCCAATAAAGGATGTCGGTAATTAAAAATTCTCTATGCGTTTCGGAAATCTGTTCCGTTTTCTAGTACGAGCCTGTAAATAATCATTTAAAATTTTTACATATATTTCATATCCGACAAAGGCAAAAAATTTGAGGAAACTTAACCAGTGCTTTCTTTTTTTTATTCAAAATTTGGAGTTGCGTCAACCCTAGGGTCAAGTGCTTTCTAATTTATGCAGACTATTTATTGTTCTGTTTTCGCCTATTTTCGTATTTAATTGTTAACTTTTAAGGACGCAAAATATATATTCTTTCAACGATTTTAAATTTATCTATAGAAGAGATTAGACGTAGTTAACCAAATTGTGAGTACTCACTGATGCTCATTTTAAACACCAATAAAGAAATCTCAGAACATAACTTCCATATGAGCATTATATATATATATAAATGGACAGAATTATTTTACTCTCTATTCAACTAATCTTGCTACCTGTAGCGTCCTTAACTCAGAGTTATTGATACAAGGCAGTAAATTCTTTAAATTAAACGTTAAATCACGAGCATCGGGATATATTTTAAATAGATTGTGGGATCCTACACTTTTTAATCTGGACTTTTACTGCTGAGTATTACCAGAGCCACTTAATAACACTTGATAAACCAAATGCCGTTGATTAGACTAGCTGGCGACACAATATTTTGGTTTTCCGAATTTTACTCTTCTACTCGAAGAATTAGCTAGCCCGATCGCTCTGGAAATTATTTGCAACAGATAAATTACACGCATTGCTCTGTAAACAGTAAAACGGGTAAGTTGTACAGAAAAGAATACTTAATTTTTCGCTATTCACATTCAGCACCTTTTGAAGATTTCCAGTATTTTTACAATACATGGGTAAAGGGAAAATAGTAAAAGACAACAGATATAATGGTTCCTACTATATAATAAATGTTAACAAAGAATCGTTTTGTTGTGAGGAGTGTCGTTGCGCTCACTTATCGTCGACGAGGTCGCCTTCTTTGTCCTGGTGCGCTGTCATGTGCCTGGTGAGGTGATGACGTTCCCGAAAGCTCTCGGCGCAAACGGGACAACGCAGCTTGTCCTGGTCTCGGCGCCGGCGCAAGGCGTCGGCCTGATGGTCGCCCTTGTGGTGGGACCGCATATGGTACACCAGGTCGGAGGTCATGCGGAAACTCACGTTACACTTTGCGCACACATTCTGCGCTGGCAGAGACAGGGCCGCGAGGGAGGGCGGCAGCAGCGCCGCCGCGACGCCCAGCAACGATGCGGGGGGCGGAGGGGGAGGTGCCGGCTGCTGCTGAGGGACGCCAGCTACCGTTCCGGTCCTACCAACGAGCAGATCGGCGAAGGAAGGATACCCGGCGGCAGCGGCCGCGGCCAGCGTCGAGTACGGGTCTGAGTATAACCTCTGCGTAGGCGTCGCCGTTTTCAGCAGGTAGTCGTTGCTGCCACCAGCCTTTAGGTGCTTCCCGCTGGCGATTTCCGGAGACGTCGGCGACGACTGGTGCAGCAGAAAAGATGTAGACGACGAGTAAGGTGTGGGGGGTGAAGGAGCAGTTTTCAGAGACAGATGGCTGGGGATCTGAATCGGCGCCGTCTGAAACGGCGAGGCGGTGGGTATGGACGGTGACACGGAAGAAGCACCAGCCATTACGGGCGGACTCATGCTGCCCTGGTACGACACGTGGTCGGGTGACAGTGATGCCGGCGAGTGCTGGAAGAGGTCGTATTTGGACGCCGCTGCGACTTTGGTGAAGGCGCTGCGTATGACCGCGCCAGAGTCGACGTCGCGATCCGGTACTTGGCAGTACAGACCCACGGGCTGCATCGGGGGCGGCGACGGTGGAGGGGCGGCGCGTCGCAGCAAGGCGCTGGCTGTAACGACGCGCAGCTGCTGCCGCTTCTTGCTGGCAAGCCGCTCATCCGGGGCAACCAAGAATGCCACATCGAAACTGCGCTTCGCTGGCGGTGAGCGAGAGGTCGGCGTCGAGGAGTCGGACGTCGGGGAGCTGAGGGACGCTCTCGAGGTCACGTTCATGTCCATCGTCATAGTGACCTAAGATCGTATCCATCCATAATAAACGAGAAAAAAATACTACTCAAAAATATTTAATAATGTAGGTAAAATAAAATAAGAAAATAAACACTTTCGCATGAGTCCCAGTTGCTTCATTCAAGACGTAAAGCACTCAAAAAAACTTTTCTGAACCCAAAGCCAAGAAGTGCAATATTTTATTTGTCTATCTACATTTAAATGTCTTCTATATATTGTATGATTCGCAGAAACAAACACCAAATTGTTAGCGTCATTATCTGGAGTGTAACAAAGCAAAATGTTAGTAATGCACCACATATTGAGACAATAAAAATTACATGAAACCGGAAATGCATAATTACCGAGTTAGTACATGGCGACATACCTTGTTAGCTGGAATGAAATACAAAACACCATTTACGCGTACTACTGGAAGAAACATATTTGTTAATAAAATTAATGTCAACTTGAATACTTCTTAACACCGGAAAACGATTACCTGTCATTTATGAGTTATTTAGCCTTATTTAATCGGTTTTTTGAATTTTAATTGGCTACTTGAAAAGCTCTGTTCACATATCAATGTTCAAAGTTGTCTCATTTTGTCGGAATTCAGGCTCTTCTCCACATTGAGTTTGAACACGGTGATAAGATATTGGACAAGATGCCACAATACGTGCGATTAATTATTTACGGTTGCTAAGAAATATTCACGTCAACACTAAATTTATTTGAAAAATAATATTTCATGAATCAAATGTAACCAGTCTGGAATTTTAGTTCCGATAACAAGGCATGCACCAATATTCTGATAGCTACATAATTATACATTTCCGTGCCCTTGTCGTAACACACTCTTTTACATCTCTCAATATGAGAAATAAATTCCTTAAATTTTGTTGTCCAGCTTTGTTACATCCTGCGTATTTTATACATAATTAAATGCATTCAGTAAAGCGTTCTTTTAGAATAAATACTCTATAATTTTTAAATATTTATTAGAGATTAAACATTATGTAATAATATATTGGATAGTAATATATTTAAGCTTTGAGTGTCTGTATCTTATATTTTCCCCGAAGCTTGACGCTTAAACTAAATAATTTTTTCAGTGAGTTACAAAATTATCATTTATTAGCATAATTAAGGTACCACAGTGTTGGTTGTAGGAAATATAGAGTTCTTGACTTGTTAGTTGTATACTGTATATTTTAATTACACCTTTACAGCCTTTGGAATAGGATTCTTCTTTGCAAACCAAGAGAAAATTTATGGTAGAAATATATACGACAGTACTTGAAGATGAAAACACATTGCTTTCTGCCTACACACGCATCTACAGGAACATAAGTAGAATAATATTCTCAGATCTTCTAAAGGATGTTATTTATGATGGGTTCCTTTATTCTAACCTTGTTGTCCGAGATGCACAGCTTTATAAATATAATATATCTGGGGACCCGGCGTTGCCCAGGTATTTATTTATATTATCCCGGTACATTATTTAATTCTTGTTCAACACATAATTCAACCGGTATCGAAATCATCACAATATGAACCTCAAATATACTCCCAGTATCTCGAGAGATTCAAAAATACTCCCGATATAATAACAGGGTTAAGTATATTTTCAGTACTCTAACAGAATATTAAAGCTCCCCCATTTAAGGGATGAATGTTTACTTAAATCACATATTAAAAGTCATAATGTAACACAGCTACTCGAATTACACCAATTTCAAGACCAAACTTTATAATTTTCTTATCCTCATATGACTCATTTCAACCCCCACCCCTCACATGCTGCAAGGGGTTGAAACTGTACACAAATATTGTCAGAGATACACTTGAAATGTTATTGACCTCAAGAATTACATATAAAAGTTCCACCCCTTCCCCCTAGGGGTGGTAGCCATGTCTTACCTCCGAAGTATTTGGCTGTGGGTCGCGAGGAATATGGAAACAAAAGTTGGTCAAAATTGTTCTATCCTTCAAATGTATTAAGCAGAAGTGCTTTTAACCCCCGTCCAATCCCCCTGTTAGGGGACGAACTGCAACTTAATTCGCATTCAAAATGTCAGAATTTCGATACCAAAATTAACTTTTTATTTTCATATGACGCCCCCTACACAAACACGATGAATAAGGTTGAAATTATATGCAAACAAATTAACTGAAAACACTACCAAATTAATTTAGGAAATAACGGTAGTTTATGGATTTTTAAAAATTACCGCCCCTTCGCCCCGATCCAAGTGGTTGACGCTGTGTATTACCCTAATTGTGTTGAGTCTGGTTCGCCAAGAACAGCCTGTTCAAAACTTGGCCGAAATTGTTCCATCCGTTAAAGATAGTTTGCGGACATTGTTTAATCCTCCTTCCAACACCTCTTAGGAGATGATCTGTATCTTAAAGTGCATTTTTTATGTCAGAATTAAACTCATTGTCTCACATTACAGCTGTTTAAAGCCAAATCTCGATTGTTTTCTGATTATTTTTTTGTGATGCCCCTCCACTTCAACCCCTAATAAACGTCCTCTTCGATTATGTATGAGATTGAAATTATACTGCTATTGATCCAAGAATGTATTTATATGATAGAAATATTGAGCGCTTTTGCTCCACCCCCACCCCTAGGGGTAGCAGCCAAGTCCTACCCCGACTGATGTATACCACATGTTAGTCCATCTAAACTTACCAAAAATCGATATAGTGCGGGCAATATGGAGGGGGAAATGGAAGGTCGTCCAGGTGGGTCAGATAGGCAATCCACATTCAATATGGAAATTCAAACGCGCGGAAATGAAAGTAGCCTTCTCGAAATTACGTTTTCTGAAATTTTCCAATTTTCTGCTCAATATTATTAATTTTTCTTATGGCATGACCAAGGGAAATAGGGATTAATTTATATATATATATATATATATATATATATATACTAGATAAAGCGCACAATGTGCAAATATTTGTTATTATATATTTCTTATGGCATGCGCATAGTAAAATAATTTCTATGACACATTTATAACGAATAATTACTAGTTTAATATGTCTTGGACGTTGTCAGATCCGATCGGCGGATTAATGTATAGAAGCCTACGAGCCCCATTTATAACACTTGTTTTGAGTTTATGACATTTTATCATAGCTAATATGTTGATAAGTGTCAGAATGTTCTTTCATTAATAAAATGGGGTAGGATAGTCGAACGTTGTTTGCATGATACTTTGCCTCGGTGTGACGACCCGACTGAATTTTTTTAAGTCTTACTGAATCACCCACCGGATATAGGGTGCCAATGGAACTAATTGTGTTTTCTCCATTAATAATTTGCCATTATTAATTTTCAATCACTTTCAAAGGTCAGTCTAGTACTAAATAAATTCTTTAAGCTGCTCGTTTCGATAATACCTTGAGAGCTAAGGAAGATAGATACAATATCAAAAACATTTTCACATAAAAACTAAAATAATTTAGCTTTGAAAAATTCTGAGGTAATTTTAAAGTAACCGCTAATTTCCGCTGATTTCTCGATTATTTATAGAGTACAAAATTACAGAATTAGGAACTTCTAACATATAATTTAAATGTTTATAGAATTCTATTAATTATCTCAATGAATTGTTAAAACACAAAATTTATTCTGGAGGAGGAAGTTATCGTCAAAGATGAATAGGAAGGTTATTTACGGCTTTAGTTAACAGTGTATATATTACGTGGTAGGTAAGCTTAGGGAAAATTCTGTGTAACAGAAAAAATTTTGAACGTACTGTTACTTGTAATAAATAAAATTAATGTATAATTGACAAAATCCAAGTTTTATTAAAATTTGTATTAACGTTTTATTCCTATTTTCAGGGAAGTCTTCAGTAGTATATAATTAGAAAATGTGATATGAATTTAAATAAACCTTTATCAGAACAAATTGATTTCTTTCAACAACGTATTTTTGGTCCTGTAAGTTGTTGGAAGAAGTGAAAATATTTTCTGTCAAAAGGTTTTTTTAATTGTATTTATAGACTATTGAAGGGTCCCTTATCATTACCATAAACCGTTTTGTGTTAATGAAACCTATAGGAAATTCTACCTTTTTCCGCTATACATTAACTTAATTCAGTGTAATATTAATAATCATTGTTTTAGTAACAATATTTTACTTAAATTAGTATAACACTTTTCAGATAATTTGTAACTTTACTTAGGAACATTTTTACAATATAAATGATAGTGGATATTTATATTAAAATGTAATGATATTAATTTCCTTACTTCCTTAAAATAAATACAACAGTCAAGATTTAAACATATGTTGAGACTAGTTTGTCTGTCACAATAATTTTATCAGAAAACATTTTTCCAATGTATTATTAAATTTCATAGAAATACAGTATTAGGTTCCAGTAGAATTATTTTGAATAATGTCGCACTTCAAAAAGTATAAGAAAAGCTATTACGTTAAAATTTGAGCTAGTAAATTGCTGAATTTATTTAAATCTCACGTCACGAGCATTTAAGTCGTTGTAGGACATATAAAATGATTGGTAACAGCGTGAAAATGTTACTTATAATTATGTAATTTTAGAGTCATTTTCTCTTCTACGTTATACACAAAATATGTTGAGGGAATTATATCATTTCTAGCGCAGGGATCCCTGGAATAAACTGTGCAGTTTGAGTAAGGAGAGGCTGGGGACCTATTTGGTTAATGTCTCTGGCACCCTGGGGAGCGTTAATTGTTGCCTTATAATTTAATTGTTTTATAGGCTCTCCTCCATCTCATGTGAAGCACACAGCCGTGATTGCTCGTTACTTTTCTTCGCTGCTGTTTTAACTTGTCAAATGAAACGTTGAGATTTCTGTCGGTGGGGCTAATTAGCATGGTGCTGAAGGCCGGAAATTTCCCCTTTCTACCCTCGACACGACGGCTGGCGTGTTTGCGGTAAAGGGACGTGCTGCAATCCCAGTAGTTGGCTCACTTATCCCAGATGAAGATTGCGAAGGGTCGGCACCACTTCATCACGGCACCCATATAAGCGGATGACAGCCTGCCACTTTAATCCTGCTGAGTTCTGTATCGATTGTAACTTAACAAAAGACTTACGAAAATACTTGCACAATCAAGTACTACTTTTCTTGCCGCGCAAACTAAACCCGATTAACAACTAAGTATCTCATATTAGACTCCTTTAAACGCGAATTGGCATCGATTTGGAAGGATTCGCATCGAATTACTTCTTAAGTTATGCCCTTTTTCTGTTAATCTAAAAGATTATTCCAGTTTAGAAGCATAAATAGAACTTAATCTTATCTGCAGTCCTGATCAAAAATCCAGTCTAAAAACAATATCATCACCTTATTGAACATTAAAATCTATAAAACTTGTTACATAAACATTTAAAAGAAAAATCAGTAAAAAAAATAACTTTTTGTAAATTTTATAAATAACTTTAAGGATAAGTTGGTTGGACAAACTATAACAAACAAAAAATTTTAACTGCACCTACCAGAATTTAAATTTTTGATGAATCATTTAAAGAAACAAATTTTCCGATTTGTCCTACCCCCGGGGCAGAAGGGGATACAATGTTTTGTGTATACAATTAGTGCGATAAAATTAAATTTAATAAAAATATTAACACTTTTTTTGTCTTCTTTCTTATACTTATTTAGCGTACGGTTGATCGCTTAATCAATTCTTTTTTCCCGAAACGATTTTTTTGCAATTGCACAGTCTTTGCTAACATTTTCCCCTTTTTTCTGTTCCTTTTCTTATCAAATTTATTCTTTTTAGGTACAGCATCCTGTAACTCATTTTTATAAGGTGTGTCAGTTTTTTCCTTTTTTTTTCTTTAGTAACACATTAAATTTTGCCTGATACAGACGTATCTCGTTCCGCCCCGCACGCTAGTCTCACTTTAACAGTTTTCACGGAGCCTTAATACAAGTAGATTCAAACCTTATAAGTAACTTATATATGCAGCTAAAGACACCTAGTTTACGAATATATATCATTAAATGTTAAAAGCGAGGAGTTTTGTGGATAACCTTATGTTGAAATGGAGCAAGAATTATGAATCCACAGATGTAAGACAAAACAAAACAAAAACAAGAGTTCACTCACTAGATGCAGTCAGAACTTAGTCACGTCTGCTGCCATAACTTCTTACTTGACCAGTTACGATGTTTCGCCCCTATTTACTAACCTCCAGCATCATCCAGTAAAAAAAATAGGATATCGTGTTCTATCCCGTTATCCCGTTCCGCCCCAACTTCTCCTATGTGTTTGCGCCGTTGTAAGGAACAAGATAAATTCAATAAAATTACAGACTGTTTTCAGTCGCAATATATTTATTTTTTCTCAACTTTTCAGCAATAAAATTTTATTAATCCTTTTACTATCACCATTACATTTTCTGTGCACTAAAATGGTAATCTTCAGAAGAAATTAAAATAAATAAATATGTTTTGGCGTACATTGTTTTGCTTCCAGTTTGGACAGAAATAAAAATCGGACTACTTAAACCAACTAACTCAAGAATTACTGACAATAGTAGATAAATATGCAGATGAAAGGAAACGATTCATGTAGAAATTTCTCCTTCGCGACAGTATCAAAAATCTAGGGCACTGGCGACTGCCAACGATTACAAGAATTCTGCGATAACGTATCTTAAAAAGGGGTAAAAATAAAGAGGGAATTTACAATGCCTGAAGCTACTGCTAACAGAAGAAAATCTTGTATATGTCTTGGATTCCAAACAAATCCTCTGGTATTGGGGAACGTATTGCGGGTAAAGTATTCCATCGGTTTCATATATATTTATTTATAATATGCGTTTATAACGTTCTACGACGTCTCCCGATGCCCAACCTCCATTGTTCTCTATCGTTCTCATGTAGCCCCCTCTCTTTCATTACACTGTCTTTCGTTGTTCATACGTTGGAAGTTACCGAAGCATTGCAACTGTTTTGTTCTTATATCATCCCCATTATTTCCCGGATTTTTTCGTTTGCAATTCTTTCTGTCCTTGATTTTCCTGACGCCTGTGTCCATTTCATGATTTAGTAATTTATGTCAATAAAAATTATTTCTTGCAGTAGAATTTTTTTTCTGAGGAGGGAGTGTTTTACTTCATTAACAAATCTATGCGTAAGAGAAAGGAGGCCAAGAATCTCTGGAATGGTACGATTTACCTGGAAATGAACTCACAGTATCCACCAACAATAATTAAAAATTACTCCCTCCCGGCCGTCATTTTTCCTGCCTTGTATTTAAATATTTAAAAATATTAGATGGGAAATTTTGTAGGTAAGCTTTGTCAGTATTATTTTCAATTTTGCATAGTGTTATAAGTTTTTCTTGTTACATTGTAAAATAGCTCCAGTGAACTGTAAAAGTAATTGTTAATGATAAAAAATAGTATACGCGCATATTTGATAAATTAATTTAACAATGAAGTTATATAAAGCGACTCAGAAAGACTTATTTATATTCTTTGAAATTCTGTGCTATACATTTTCACGTATTTTTCTATATAGGCCTATAAATCTCACAAAATGTGCATCAATAATTGTAGGCATAGTTTTAGCAGAGCCCAATGAGTCGTAGTTGTATGCACAAGAATACTGGGGACGCATGAATAATCTATATATTTCCAGTTACATTTAGCTTCAACGATTTATGCATTTTACTGAGTATTTGAATATATTAACGAATATAAAGTTTTGGATGCCCTGATAAATGGTTATGAAGTAAATTATCACACAACACGTATAAAAAGTCTATATATATACTGCATATAAGTCAAAAATAAAATAAAAATACTTTTCTCGTGAATTGAAATTACTGTCGTTCCCATTAAATCTTCGTCCTTTTGATCGCTGATGACTTCATTGCTAAAAATACAGCGTGTAAAAAGCATTTACTTTTCAAAATTTTAATTACAAGAATACGATAACTGTATGAGACGAAAAACAATAGAACATAAATGAATTTTTAAAATTATTTTGGATCAACACTATGTTAAATTCGTCTGTTAATAGAATATGTTCGTTAATCTGACAATTTTATGACCGGCTCCATGCAAAAAATGGGAATGCGAATATTATTTTGCTATGAACAAAAATCAGCGTGAGGCGTGAGCCCTTCTTGTGTAAAAATTGAAAATCTCTTTTGAGATGAAATGTCATTTGTTACGTTAATTAAAGAACCTTCCGTAGAAAATGCCTTAACCAATGTGAAATTATAGAAGTTGGTATCATGTCTCGTTGTTTTAAAAGAAAAATGTCTCGCAGGAATCCAGACTATCATAAAACCGGAAACGGCATGCCTCGAGAATATTTGCGAGGCTTGCGGTCAAACGTTTGAAATACATTGAGCAAAATGGGCCGTTCCAGGGGTGAAGTGAGACTACAGGGTGAGTAGACGGGTACTAATGAGCACGTAAATGGTAACAAAGCTCCCCTCCGCTTTACGAGGGGATCTCCGTAGGGGCAGGGACGGGAGCGTCTATGAATGGACGCCACACGTCTTCCACGGAACATTTTGCGATTATCCTGCGAACAAATTGAAAGTCATATCGTCAATAAAATAAATTACTCCCGGAAGTTACAGGATATTTCCCGCGGAATATATTTACAACGTACAGTAGTATTGTGCTATTACTAAACATTGATGTACTCATGAAAAAAGCAAAAGTACTCATTTAAATCACCTAAGATAACTTTAAGTAGTGAGTGAATCATAATGGAAATTTCCGTTCAATATTGCGTACACAATGCTCGAATGTAATTTTTTTTAGTGCGAAAAATTTATCCCAAGATAGTACAGTTTTTATTACATGAAATTCGAATATACTTGAAATTATAAAGCATTTCTTTCGATTTAGAGTCGAGAATAATAATAAAATACAAACCATTTATCATGAATTCTAAAATCTTTTAACTCTTTTTTGTCAACGATTGAAGTAATGTAACTAGCGATAAAAATGGAGAAGCCTGCAACAGAGATTCGTCGCACCTTCTGTCTATCCAAAAATGCAGGAACGTAATAAATTTATTTTTAACCAAATTTATTTATAGAAGGTTAACACTAGCAGAACATCGAAACATTGTTTTCTGTCTTAAGAAACATTGTAAAAAAATATTACACATTACTTCTTAAGGTAATTTCAACGCAGTTGAATATTAATAATAATTTTAATAAATATTTGAAATTAGTTCCTCCCTATTAAAGTAACTGACTGAGACCTCATAGGAAATATACAATAGGATCGTATTATACGGGCGGAAATTGTCTTTTGTTTTTGTAATATAATATAATAAAATGATAACATTATAAAAATCGAATTGACTTGAATTGTATAATGTTTCTCACAACAATACTACACTTCTTGATATTTATTTCTAAGGCATGCGTACAATTATGTTGAAACCTCATTCGTTAAATGTATGATACATATATTTGAGACTTTCACGTCCTTGTTCTAATCTTTAAGTTCATTTATGTAATTTTGCGGAAAATTGCATATTCTTAGTATAGAAGGTAATCATTACTAAATTTAACGTCTATTGTAAATTTTTCACCTTCATTAATATTGTTACTGTTCTTATAATTATTTCTTGCTTCACTGATCATTAAACATTTTATTTAAATTACGTGCGCCGCAGGAAACCTTGTGGGCAGCTCTCTTTTTTAACAGTTTATAATTAGACGTTATAATACAGAAAATTATGGTAAATTAATTAATATAATGAAATACAGAAGAGAGAGAAAATTTGCCTGAAAATCAACCAACGAAATCGGCAAAGTCTCTCTTAAGTTCCCAACTTTGTGAAATTCATAAATATTTTACGTTACTGATAATTTGTTTACAAACCATATAATTATATTTACAATTCTGATCCGATATGTTGTTCGTTTAGATAACACTTGTTCTGTTACTCAATGACTACCATAGAAGAAAGAAAGATTTAGACAGTTGATGCCTTAAATCTAAATGTTGTGTATGACGGTATATACATTATACAAGGAAATAAATTAGATGTTTCAAAATAACTTAATTATTGCTTTTGTTTAATCAAACATAACTTTCGATAAATGAGGATTCAACGAGAAAAATAATTTATTGTTCCATCTTCTAAAATACAATACCCCAAATGCATTTGATCGTTACATGCAAGGAAATTGCAAAAATTTCGCGATTGCAGGTTAATAAAAAAACGTTTCAGGTATCAATACTTCGAGTATCGCAAAACTTATAGTATGAATATCAATTTACGCTGTTACAATTATTCGTTCGTTGCTAATCGAGCTGTATTGTTTTATTGAAACACTTCAGAATGACATCAATAATCCAAGACACTTTAATCTTTCCTGAATTCACTCACGTGAGTAAATTAATTAATATCAGTTCAATGTATTAAGAAAAAGAGTAAAGTGAGTAGCAAACATAATTTTCGATATAATTATTATTAGTAGATTCTGACATGTAATTAGATATTAAGTTTATAATATTGTTATTAAAATTACAACAGTAAAACATTTAAAGAACGAGTCATTAAGTAACGCAATAATATTTCATCATGTCTAGGCTCTCCTATGGAATCTAGGGGAAATTTCTTTCTTTCGTGGAGCTCATAATGATATAATTAGGTCAACTGCTCCAATTCGAAGAATGATGAGGCTAAAAATATTTGTACGGTACCATTTTAAATATTCAAGAGAATTTTTGTGTAGCATATGATTTAAAATATTATAATATAAAGTTATGCACGCATTTAACTAATTACGACAGAATCGTTCATATTACAGTACGAATAATTTTATGTTCCCAAGGCTTCAAAATATAATCGTTTGATGTGTAATAATCTAAAGTGGCATCTACTATATTGGTCTCAAACGTAACATCACAGTTGGTAATAATGGCCGTATAACAAGCAATGCACATTACAAAACATTAAGAAGCTACAATTAACTGACACAGGGGAGACAGACAATTAAGCTAAGCGCTCCCTAGGCGCTTCAAACTCGTAAATGCACAACACTGGATCAACAATTCGCCACTATTTATACTGTCGCAACACTCATTTAATCATATATAAAATATATGGAACACTTAAACACATGTCACGTAATGAATAACAAAGCTGTAGCAATGCAATAAACAATATTTTGTGCAACAAACTATTCAATTTTATTCCTACAAAAGATTGGCATTGATATATTCGTACATCGTCCAATGTTTTCCGCGTCGTTAAAACCAATATTTTTTTACAATTAATTAAAAGAAACTCCTGTGGGAATAAAAAAACACTAAACAGTTGCAGACAAATGGTTCGAACACACAAAATATGTCACATGATTAACGGCAACTTAAGAATTGTAAACCCATAAAATTTTACGAATTAACTGACAGTGATATGAGTGACTCTACTACAAACTGAATTATTTTTTAAGCAAGCAAAAACAAATTTCTGAATTATTTTCAGGTTTCTTTTATAAATAAAAACAAAAAATCTATGTTTAAAAAATTTTAAACCCCTATATGTCATCATTCTTTCCAACCCATGGTTTCAACACATATAAATAGTAATAATAATAATATAATTTATTATAATTAGTAAAATCAAGAGCAAACTATTTTATGATTCTTTGATATTCCGAGTTATTTTCATAAAATCTCCGTCAATAAAGTCTAAAGTGTTAATGTGCGTGACGCTGCGTCGCGCAGACACCTACCTGTTGTATGCAGACGACGTCGCTGAGCCGTTGTCTACAACGTGAGTCGCTGAACTGCCCCCATGACACGGCGTCGGCGAATAAACGTGAGCGCGTGCACACCGCTACCCTATATAGTCTCCCGCGTCGTGGGAGGGGCCGAGGAGGGGGGCGGGACGCCGCCGCCCTATAGGCTAGCAGACGGCAGCGACGCGCCAATAGGGAGCGGCGTCGGGGCGCCTGCGACCTGTCTTTCCAAATACAACCACTCCAAGCACCCCCTCACACATCTGCACGCCACTTTGCGGAAGTTTCGCAACAAGCTGCAGCATTCGCTCTCTTCTCCTCCTCGTTCTTCGCGTAGAAATACATTCAAGAAGCAGAGAGACGCTCGAAATGTCATCAGTGGCGTAACAAAATATAATGCGTATAGATCACAAACAGCCACACATATTTAATAGATTTACCGCTAGTATATCGACAGGTATATCAATTAAAGTGGAAACAAACATATCGGAACATGTATATATCAGAAGGAAAACCTAAGTTCCTAGTTTATATGACTAC
The DNA here is from genome assembly GCA_034510155.1 of Eucriotettix oculatus. NCBI lineage: Eukaryota > Metazoa > Arthropoda > Insecta > Orthoptera > Tetrigidae > Eucriotettix > Eucriotettix oculatus. The sequence goes on along the minus strand of CM067377.1, from coordinate 45,289,314 downwards.
AAAGGTTCTATAATGGTCCATAGAAAATTTAGGATCAGCTGAACCGCATTTGTAATTAAATTGTACAAAAATCTAAAATTTTCAAAGAAGCATATATTTCAATTGACATAGGAAAACGATAAATAGTAATGCATATATGGAAAGATCGCACGAGGAATTATGGATATGTAGAGCTGTACAGTGAGTGGCTAAATTATTATAACCATCTCCTCAATACAATTCCGCTCTTAATACTGCTTGAGTTCTTCTGAGTATGCTGGTAGAAGGAATCTGATGAACTACACTTTCCAATTCCTGAATATTTGATGGTCCTGAATCCAGCTGACTGATTTCATCCCGCAAAATCTCAATTTGATTGAGGTTTGCTGGTTTTGCATGTCGATGAAGCAAAGTAAAGTCTCCATCATGCTTTTCCAACCAACTTTATGATGATGAGTATTGTCCTGCTATCCATCCTTGGTAGAGTACACCATTAAAATAAAAGGATATACTTCATCTGTGATAATTCTTAAATATCCTTAGATATTCAGACGTTGTTTCACAGGAAATTAAAGAACCCATATAATGCCAATAAAATATCCCCCAAACCATAAAACTGCCGCCACCAGCTTGATCAACATTGGCTTATTAATTCTTCATTTATTCTTCTCTCCTCCATCCTTTGCTTCCTGTTCCATGTCAACTTCAGATAAACACTGACTGCCTCTCTGCTTCCTCACCCTTTCAACGTCATGATCAACGTTTCCCATTTTACGTGTTCTCACCTCCCAGCTGAACTCTTATTTTCCCCTTCACCAAGGAAAACGCCACCCTACGTAACGTGTGTTTACCTATCTTTATGCGTCCTCCGTCATGTGCGATAATTTTTTCGCTGACGAAGGAAGGTTGTCCTTGGGAAATTTTGGAGAGTGAATGTCCCTTCAGCAAAACACCCTTAATTTTTTCTTGCTGCAGGCAGATACGTTTTCCACCCGGCACCCTGGCTCCGGGGAATGCCCGCCGCTTCCATGTCTGTCTCCAGATTACAATATTATTGCTGAATTTCGATCGTTTAATATCAAATACATGTAAATAAAATTAGGGAAGTATACAAAATCCGGAAATAATATATTTTGTCAATTTATTTAACTGTAAACTATGAACAGGGGTGATTCTTCCAACACAAATTTTTGTTTCTGACGCTTATAAAATAATAAATGCCATTTTGTGTAAATAATAATTTATTTGCATTCTCCTACCAAAATCTAATGATTTTTCTGCCTATCTATGTTTGGGACGGAATGTAAATTATTTCTTATGAATACAATTTCCATGAGTGTGAAAACACTGAATATGTCTCTTCATTGCCATTTATTTACTTCGTATAAAATTCTCTGAATCATCTACTTTTCAGTCTAACATTCACTGGACGATTATGATATATCTCCTGTGATTGAAATTTATTCCTAATTTGTTCCAAATATTTTATAAACTTTTACGGGGACACTTTGTTATGAACAACACAACGAAATATCAATTGGCAGGATATATTACAAAGAGAAGTCTCAACTGGAATTCACGAAATCGAAAGACAGAGCAATGTCGGACAGTTTATATGTATAATATGAACTTTAGATACGTACTGTGGGAAAATTGGAATCAATTAAGAACAATATATAATATAGTATTTGTACTTCCTATATCCGAGGATTTTCGACATATTATTCGTTTCATACATCCAAAACCGATGTCATCTGAATTTCTATCTGATACTCTGACTCTGTTGGTGTTTTACAAGAAATCGGTTAAATCCGTTTCGTTAAAACGATAAATAGTTAATATGTAAAATCATGAAAATATTCTCAGTCATATGAAACCGTGATACAGCAACTTGAGCCTAAATGGCCTAAGTTCTAACATCTTGATTTTATTCACTCATCAGATGAAAACGATCTGACCGATTTATAAAAAACTTAGTAGCGTAGTTGTATAAATTTTTATCAATATCAAACAAGAATTGTAAATTTAATATGACTGAAGAACGTAATTGGTGTTTTTGTATTATATATTCATAGGATTTTAATCGCTCGCACTAAAATATTTCTGCAAATAAATTTCCTTATTCAATTCTACATCAGAAAAATTAAAAATATGTACAAAAACATTTCAGATTTCATTTAGAATTATATATTCATAATATACTTGATTTATAATATTTTCTAATACCTATTATCGAAATTAGACACTTTTTTACTTTAATTAGTGAAAAACAAATTCTTAGCACTTCGTGGGGATATAAATATTTTTCATCGGTTCACGTGAGATAATTTGTCTACCCTAAAGAAAATCGTGCAGGGAAAAATTTACTACACCTCTCCTGTTCTGAAACGAGAGTAAGTCAATAACTATTGTAACATGAAAAGTTACGATGAACAATGCAGGCCAGCTTGCGAGTTGCAATTGTTGAGTAACTGACGCAACCCGGGCCAACAATGTGGTCTAGTGAGTCGTCATGGGGTGATTGGAGAAGCAGGTTGTGTCGGCGGGACGACGAGAGAATGACCACGCCCTGCAGATATAATTTTTTCCCATGCTCTCATTGAAATTAAAACTATTAAAAACAATTTTTGGTGTTTTTATTTAAAATACCTGGCGCCCTAAAGGAATTATGAAATCCTCGGATACGGAGGTACGACGGATCCGCTACACTATATACAATTTTGCTCAATATTTTTTTTAAGTTGGCTCTACAGCTTTGTGAACACGTTTGTATTCGCCTTTGGTAGGTTACAGCGTTATCATATCAGTAATCTTTGCGCTGTTTTGATGCGAAATGTTCTGTTTTCAGCAAATAATATGGTGAAATCTATCAATGAGCCACCATCATGATTCAGTCGCAGTGCGAGTTTCTCTCTTGCGCCTGCAAGCTATGCATCTTTGCGTCGCAACTCAGGTGAATACAGATTTCATCTAGTGGCTGGTGAGCACATGAAGCCATTGGGCCAATCTAAAAACAATTAGAACAACATTTTAGTTACTTATTGACTTACAGTCGTTCATAGAGATTCTTTCTGACGTCACGACAGGACATTGTCAAATTAAAAAATACATGGAATGTCATTTCTAATATTGCTCCATTCAAAAACTGACACGTGTTATTACTTTATACTACAGATTTTTCCTCAAGCGTGCTATGATAACTTCTATTTTGTTGTTTGATCCTTCCAAGGGTTGGTTGGTGTGGAATGTGCTCGTTTGCTCTGGTGGAAACCTTTCTCCCCTAACTCTACTTCTCCACATTTGCATTTAATGAAGTGCACAACATGTTTCTCCCTATAAATTTGGAAATCGTTACGCTCTAGTGTGTTTCGAACAAATTTAAGGTTACGTTAAAATGGCGACTCAGTATTTTTAAGTAACGGGTTACAGAAGGGTTACCACGTGATAGACTCTCCTATTTAGGAAGGGGAAAAAACTAAATTCGTAGAGTAACGTAATAAAGTTAACTAGCATCCCATTCCTAATTTGCCAACCTTTATGTAAGTAAAAAACCTTTAAAGTCTGCATCAGATACGTCGGACCTTACAGAATTGAAAGCGTAATATACTACAACGTGATGTTACGGCTCCGTCCCTAATAGCAGGTAATCCACTCCAGTCTTATTCTTTTTCTTTATGTATTTAATCTACAAATGGGCAGATGCCCGGAGACACATGTATAGGACTTGAAACGAGTTCACAATAATTAATAAGCTGGTCGCAAGGACCACATTTAACCTATAAATCAGTATTAGAATTACATTACTTCAACATCAATCATATATGCAACTAATAAATAAATATACATGGAATGATATTATTCGAAGATAAATTTTGAAAAAGCAATAATATTGTTTTTGCCTGGAAATAAAATCCCTGGAAATATATCCGAAAACAGGGAAAATATTTTACTATTTCACTTTAGCATATTGTTAGAGATTTCTAAGCACTGATCACTTCACTTCACTGCATTACACTACACTACATTAAATTAACTACAAAATTTGGATTAAGTGTAAAGTTTTTTTCCGTTAAAGGACGTTCTCCAAATACTCCTGCGGGCAAATTGTTCCAATCATTAATTGCCCTATTTAGGAATGAGTATTTTCCAACATCTGTTTTTTGTTGTCCCGTATTTTATTTGAACAAGTGATCATTCCTCCAGGTTCGAGTCGATTCTTTCATACTATCTCAGATTCCCTGCCAAGATTTTTGACCTACAAAGGATAGGTTCTTTCTCTTCTTGAGTGTAGTGTATCCAACCCTAGCAGCTTTACCTTTTCGTTTCCATGCCCACGTCCTATTTGAACGTACTTTGCAGCACTTTTTTGCACCCTTTCTAAGGATTTGAATTTTCCTGTACGGATCCCAGCATGTTGCACCAAATTCCATAAGTGGGCTTACTAATGACAAATATGCCATTTCCTTAAATTTCGCGTTTCCCTTCTTGAGTGTCATAACAAAGTGCAAAGTATTCCACGATTTCATAGCATAGCTTACCTGCTCCGTCCACTCCAGTTTACTGTTGACATAAATGCCTTGGTATTTACAGTTTGTCTCCTGGATCACTGTTTCCCCATCTGTTTTATATTCCAAGGCATATTGAAGGAAGACTCATTTTAGAGTAGCGCAGCCTTTAAAATTGATTACTCAAAGATTTCATGCTAACATATAAGCGATTTATTATATAAAAATTTAACTATTTACAATATAATAAATTAATAAACAAATGAAATCATGTCCCAGCTAGCGCAATTTAAGCAAAAGATCCTTTTACTCCAGGTATACCGTGGGGTAAAGAACTCTACGAATGTAATGTGCACAAAATGATTCGCATGGGACAAGCTCACCGCAGTCACTTCGTCTGCTTGTTTGCCGGTCTTCCCCGGCCTCAGCAGCAACCGCACTCCTCCACACCAGCAGCAAGAGTAATTTTTACACATCCTCCCTGTGGCTCTCTGGCTGTGGTAAAAGCGCTGATCGGTTCTTGCTTTCGTGCTATTTTAATGAGAAACCAATTAGCGCCTTTTCTAGCCCACCCTGTCACACTGCCGTGGACAAATAGAGAGATTTTCTAGGAAATCTGGGAGCAGGGAGGGTTGCATTCCGTTTTCTCGTGGCTGCTTTGTCTTGGTGCTATTTTTACCTCCGGAAATACCTCTACGTACACGAAGGGTAGCAGCGATGCACATTTCTCAATTTTAAATCATTATACAAAATGTATAATACGTCGCGCTACATTAGAAAAACTGATCGCCATTTCGAGTTTACTTCGCTTAGCCAATGTACTTACAATATGTAAGTCATTTTTGAAGGCAGCTGCGTCTTGCACCCCAGTTATTTTCCTGTAGATTACACAGTTGTTTGCAAAAAGTCTGACCTTAGAATTTATACCATTTGGTAAATCATTAATAAATATAAGAAACAATAATGGGGCAATAACTGATCAATGTGGAACTCCCGATTATATAGATCCGAATTCTGAAGTTTCTTTCCCAACTTTAACTTTTTGTAACCCATATTTAAGAACCTTGTACCTAGCGAACTAATCTTTTGTCAATATCCGTCCCATCTTTTTAATCAAGATGTCGGGTAACTACATCGAAACTCATTGCAAAATCAATAAAAATGCCGTTTATTCTACGACCACGATCGACTTCGTCTGCTTGGTCTTGAAACAAATTGATTATCTGACTTTCACACAAAAACCACCACTTAAATTCATGTTTGTTCCCAAAGAACCACCTTTTAAATTCAAGTGCATCTCGAATGTACGTAGTTATTAAGTGTCGGCCCTGTTTGAAAGAAGCCGGCAATTGTTGAGGCAGCGCTGCTACGAGCGTGAGACAATGCTGATGAACAGTAATCCGTAGTAGTCGTGGACCAGCCAGGGTGAGGTAAGGAAGGAATTGAGTCCGCGAGAAATCGCGACCGTAGGTGTTGTGTCTCGAACACGCTACAGAATAGTGGTATGAGACGCCAGCCGGTTTTTTGTTTGATTTATGATTTATAATCGAGATGACGGCGTGGAGCGGCGGAGTACGGAGGGTGCATTGTTGTAATGACCTCGCCCTGAGGGATTTCGTAAATCTTATAACTCATATAAACGGACAGTTATTAGGAATAAATTCTTTTGGTGATCTACCTTGTTAAAATTACCTGGCAACCAATCAATATTAAGAAACAAAAGATCGAAGTCGGAGCAGACCTGAGGAAGGCACTTCAGGACGGTTACAATACATTATGTATCAATTATTTTTTTCAGTGATTATCGTTAGTCGGGTTATGGCAACTTCTTAAACATCATTTACAAAGTAATATTTTAAAACTAATCGATATTGCAAGATTGTAAGCGTTACTAACTAAATTAAAAATTCATTTTCTATAAGTCTATGGTGGAGATTGAATATCTACAAAGCTGAAAGATGGCAGAAGTCGACCTGCAGTCAGTTTCGTAGAATTCGGTGGCCGGCAATGCAGGAACAGAACTGACCACATGCACATATCGGCACAACTCTCGTTCCAAGAATTTTACTTTAAAGTCAAGAAATATGATTTCTATTTCTAATATTATTTTCACTGCAAAATTGCTTATGAAATAATGTCTTCGTGGTTGAAGTTAACTTTTAAATAATAGACGACTATGCTGGTCTGGCTTTTTTATTATTTGAAATTAACTTATGTTTCTCATTCTAGCGAATTATCTATTTTTACCAACTAATTATAAACAACGCTTCAATTAAATCATTCTCAGTCCATCTGCTGTCCTATCACGGTTCTTCATTGACCGTCACCATTAGTTCGCCACTGTTCCGCTTTGTCCGCGAAATTTCCCTCTCATTGCTTACGCTCAAAATTCCTTCTTACCTCTCCATCGTCCTCGCAGAGAATCTCCCAATGCAATTTTGCAGGAAAATTTCAATATGCTCGTCCAAACACGCCTCAGATCAAATTTTATAGACCGCAAAAAATTTTCAAGCTATCAACTTGCAATATCTGGAGTCCGCTAGCCATATTCAACGAAACATATTGCAATTTGAACAGCTAAAATTTTATCGTTCTAATTTATTCACTTCAACAACACTGAACTTTATGAATATTGAAAAACATGCGCCACTGTCTACATTAAAATCCCTCCCTAAATATATAATAACTCAAAAAAATTAATTGGACATTCCAATCACACCTAGAATACCAATTGTCTTCTAGCTTCCTTTCTAAAAGTTTCCAGTGATCTTTAACTAACGAACAGCCTCCTACAGTCAGAAATTTTGTTGAATCCGAGAAACTACTATGAAAGGAACTTTTTACTCCACATACTTATTTTAATTTATTCATAACACTCATTTCATTTATTCAGTACATTGGAGCCTTATTAAATCTAACACTCTGTGTTAGTTTTTCGAAGAATATTGACACCATTCGTATTCAGAAAATGGTTAGAATCAGAGTTTGGCACGAGTCTAAACACTCCTAATGCAATTAAACTTACTTCTTTATTTTAATCCAGAGAGTAGTCTATCGAGGCCTTTGCTTACGGCTATCAAATGCTTTTAACATGAATATGTGTTATTGGAGTCGTATAAATCATTATCGTGACTGTGAGTTGCGACGCGTCACGATAATACATTTACATACATCACACGGTATTAACGATTCTTCTCGGTATACTTCAGTCTTCGATACAGATGATGTTTAATAAATCCGAAACACTATAATAAATATATATGTTTAAAATTTTAGACTTTGCTTCAAACTAAAGAGCATGTACTAAACGTGTGTAGATTGTTGTATGTTGTAAGAACAATTAGAAAACATTTGTGATACACTGTAAGATACACCATTGGAAATGAACGATTTTTATAAATATAATTTATTATCTTTGTTCAAATCAGGTCAATATGTACGCGAGGAACAGAGAAGAAATTAATGGCGAATTGGGAACACTGACTGGACATTCACATAATGAGCAAAGGTATGATTCCACTATCTATCTACACCGATCTAATAAAATGATTCGAGTGCTACGAGGGGACAGAAAATTGATATGAGGCAGATATTGATCAATTTAAAATTATATACATAAAATGAGAAAGTGATGGAAATGACATTTTGGTTCTAAGACAACGAACGAAAACTTCGAAACCGGAACCTTCAGCTTTAATGTGAATAATAAACTCGTGTAGTAACAATATAGCAGTTATCACATTGTTGACGGTCCAAGGCTATACTTAGCAGATTATTAGAAAATTGCGTTGAATAAATGTTTAATCTAAAGTAGTGACAAGTTAAGTGACGATTGTGTATCTAAAAGTGTTCAGTGTAGGAATTTTATGTAAATTATATAATTTTCTATATTTACGGTTTGTAATCGCACTATTCCCAGGCTTATTATTTGGGGTCAATTCGATTTATAAACAGTGAATTTTTCCAATACATAATATTCGGTGTAGGTCAAGCGAAAACATCTTCACGCAGAAATATAGTTGAAGAAGCTATCTCGGTGTTTTTTCCGGGGACTCGTTGATGGATGTTCTGCCATATTGCCGTCGACTTGCAAAACCTCTGATCGTGCCTTTCATCTGGCAACAGCCAATCGCTCATTCAGAAATAATCTCCGGCGGCAGAAAAACTTTCAACTGAAAACGAATTCGTAATACGTCTATACGCTGCAGGCTGTACAAAAGAATCGCTAAGTAAGTTCGCTTCTTCCTCAATTCCGATGCCGTCCGTCATTTGTAAAAATTAAAACATCTTTAAAAATTGAGAAAGAAGGAAGTCTTCCCTGGAAGCTGGCACGATATTATTCATTTGTTTTTAGGGAGCGGTGTCTGACGTGGCAGTGGGGTTGCTGGCCTCGTTAATCGGGGATGGCAAATTGATGTGTGAGTGATGAGCGCTTCGCGGCTCCAGAGCACGTTTCCGCTCTTACTTGATAAACAGATTATTCTACGCGCTTCCAAGACATTATCTACATCGTATTTCGTTATGTACTAAGATAGCTGCAATCGATTTGTGTGTGACACTTTTCATTTTTTGTGTTGATTTATCGAAAGCGAGATTATTGTAGACATCATTGGGAATTGTTTGGAAAATTGTTAGGCAGTATTGGTTACAATAGGATTTTTTCTAATAAGTGTGTTTCTACTGAGTCACCCCGTCAGTCGTACATGCCATTTCAATGAAGAGAAGGATAAATACTTTTATAATTCTATTCTTAAAATTGACACAAAATAGGGAGTGAAATAGTGAAGGAGAAAGATAATAGGAACGTTCAACCCTTCAGAATACAAATATACTACAAATGAATGGAGAGGGGTAGAGGGGATATTGGCTAACCTCACAAGCTAGCTGCTTGCCACAGACTAAAGAACATGTCTCCAAGATGAACACGGCACAGCCGTGAACTGGCCAATGTTGAGTCTGTGTTTTAGGGCGCTAAGTATGAAATGTGTTGGCAAAGTAACGTCCCATCACTCATTCCCCCTCTGGACAATGTCCGTGTATCCTTGCACCTCGAGTTCTCCGCCCCCGGAGGTGGTCAGCAGAATTCCTTATCATGCCACTGTCGCGCGTCTATACGTTTGCGAAATATTATGCCAGTGCAATACCTACGTACATTTCATTAAAATAATCAAAATATTTCAATATCAATAAACACTGAATTCTGTGTGGCAGTACGTGATGTATATAAGATAATCATTCATGGGAAATATAAAAAACTCCGCACGATTAAAGCAAATTGAAACATGTATAAAATTTTCCATAAAAAATACATCAAAAATGCTTCATTTTTTAAAAGCAACTTAAAGCTTAACTAAACTTAAATCCATTTCTGAAACTTTAAGACGTAACGTTTCCTTACGATCCACATAAATAAAACAATAAATCTTTCAACAAGTTATAGAAAGCGCAACAAACTACAAACCAAAGTCCTAAACCTTCAAAAGAATAAGAGTGAATTGGGGTTAGCTAAAACAAAACATAAATTCTAGTAGATCAGTGTAGATAATCTAAATATTAGCTTGATATCGTTGAGCGCATATTTTCCACGATCAGAATAACGTCTTCCGATGTATTACAACATGAAAGCTTGTGAGAGCTCTGGACGAAAGTAATTTCCCAGGTAGAACAAACGGGTTTGGACTTTTTCGCACAAAAAAGTTATATTAGGTACTATAATGATTTCAAATAATTATGCTCTGAATTTCAGTAAATGATGGCAGAGAACTAGGCAATATCGCCTCACTTCCGACATCAAACCCTTATAATGGAAAATTGGGGACTGTAAGTAATTAATTTAAATAATGACAAATTTACTAAGTTAACCTTTAAAAGCTTAATGCATTACTTTTAATTGAAACAATTGCAAATTTCGGGTGCATACAAATGCATGGCTAGCTAAGAGACTAATTCAACGGATAGGGTCATTTATGTGGGCATTCTTGTGAAGCAGAAACTTATTCATATGCAAATTCGGTACATTGTCACTGACACACCTGATTTCCGCGTTAATAAGCGTCTGCTTCCTTCGTCGGGACAGCTGATTTCCTTCCTATAGTTAAGGTCTGGTTACCTCGAGCTTCCTAACTTGTCTGATGCTATTTCGCAGACGGGCGATGTCGCCTGCTGCTGTCTTCAGTCCGTCTCACTGACTTCCTTTCTTTCCTTAGGCAGTGACAGTTTGACTAAAGAAATTTAAAGACAAACTTCTCTTTCCCTCTCTCTGATGCTATGGACAGATTGACTTGTCGGTTTTCGGAGTCCAACTCCACATTATCTGCTCAAATATTCGAGGGAGACCTTAACTTCACGCCTGCTTTGGTCCAACTACCACACACTCTCCTGACATCCTCCTCCTTCAAAGATTCATTCCCGACTGATTTCTCTACACTAACTTCTCAGGCCAGATCTTCTCATACCCCTACCATGAGGGTAGAGGCCAGATCATATTATTTCCCTGATCCATTCAAATTTGAAGGATGGCTCGTGGTAGTCATCTGATTTCGTGGAGGGAGAAATGTTCTTCAAAATTTCCGTGGGGTTAATGCCCGGTCGAGTAAACGCCGCTAATCTCTTATGCTTAGGTTTTAGCACGATTCGGACTGCTCTTTGCCGCATCACTGGCGTCAGAACGAATTCTGGGGCCGTCTGACTGACTCCAAAACACAGCGACTCTGCTGTCTATCACAAATAATTTAATAAACTCATAATCAACGCCTTACTTCATTATACCATAACTGCATCGCAGCTGCCTGGTCACCAATATGACATCGTCGTATGAATCTGTTTGAGTGGAAGACTTTCAAGGTCAAATCACCAATCATTTGAAAAGAAGTATAGACTTGTAATCGCCATGTACAGACGCACCTCTAATAAAATTAGGAACACATGTCTAGTAAACTTCCGTAATATGATTGGCTGGATAGGGAAAGAGGCTGCAGACGAAAATAAAGGTGTCGTCTGCATGATGCGCCCAAGTTTTGAAAAGGGCTTGTGGAAACGAATGAAAAGTGGGCTTGATGTGGAGGTGTCGGAAAGGAGAATTAATGTAAATATGTCGGAGGTAAATTCAAGTGTGAAGGTTGGAGAGGAAAGGTGAAGATGAGATGTGGAAGGAAATCTTGAGATTCAAAAGTTCATTTCCCACGTCCAGGCCTGTTTTCCGGGAAAAGTCCCAGGCGTTCCAAATAATGGCTTTCGTCCTAGATACTGTAGCAAGATAAATTTCTAGTTTATGCCCGGCTCGATGAAATTATTAACAAAACTGCGACGACGTCATAACACGTCACATATTTTACACTCGGTTTCAAAGGGTTCCAAAATCGTTCCTGAAATCAAATAATTTCTTATCTACAAATGAATAATGTTCACATACCTTTAAGACAGTATATTGAAAAGAATAAAGTGAACTTTATTTACAACATAATACATAAACTCAATAATACGATTTATTTACGTCGGAAATCCTCATGTAAGTCAATTCGTCCTTCAGCTCTCTCCTGAAACATCAAAGCCCTTTCCAATCCCATATATCCACATCAATTTTATCCAATAAAAATATTTCCAACTTTAAACAAATAGCCCAGGACGGACCCCCAGGGACGATAATTTTCTTCTCCTCTCTGCCGCAAAAGATGGTAATCTGGCCTTATTGTACTAGGCAAAGATGTATTTATTTTATTTTTATTAGTAGTTTGTGTATCCATACTACAATATATACTTATGTACCACATTATTTAAAAGTGATGCTCTATTATACGGCCTACAAATATATCTTAAAGTATGTTTTAGAGACATGTTGGGGTGTATGTCTTTTATAAGTAATAAAGAGTGTCTCAAGTTGTTATAATTAATTAAATATATTTTCTGTTTTATTGGCATATGTTTAAGTTATTTTACAGGAATCTACGCTAAAGAACACTAAAATCAGTACATGCGACTAAATATTAATAGTTAAATACACATCAAGTACATATTTAACATAATATAAAATGTGGCATTATAGCAATTTATTTTTATTTTTTACTGTTTACACGGAGTATTAAATTTAGTAACTTTAAAAATTTTAGTACTGAGCAATAGCCTAATACTTTTATGTGTCTTAAGTGATGGCAAATTTGTGTGTGTAGTAGAATAATGAGTGGTGACTTCCCTGAGTTATTTGGGAAACGCTGCAATTAAATTAGCAGAGAAATGGCTTGTGAATTAAAACAGGCAACACACGCCTGAGTTCCTGATACTGAAATTTTCATATCCGTGAACGAATCAAATAATTAAGAAAGAGAAGGAGAATGCGTATATAGTTGATGAAATCGGTTGGTAGAAGACTGAACTCATTAGAAGCACAGCCATGATTCCACATCCTTTAAGGTCCAGAGATGAGAAATACCTCATTGCGTCTTTCTGGGTTTATGTGGGCAAAATATGGAGAAGGAAGGTAAATAGGAATAATATACTGTATATCCTAGTTTGTGTGGGACTGTTATCTGCATTTTAATTACCTCAAATTGTAAAAGGCGTTGCATAATGGTGCACGGATATATTTTCGATGTAAACCAACAAATAAAAAATGTTGATTCTGAGATGCATAATTAGAACTGACGATACGGCAGAAGTGCTATTATATTCAGCAATCCTGTCTCCCCAACACGTCGTCGTGGGTATGTTGACTGATGTTAACTATTATTTCCCCCGTCCTCATGAACCGCAATAAGCTTCAACGATCTATTATATGCTCTGGAGAGCAATCTCATTTGTACATTAAAACGTTGCGGTCTCATGGCTAGGTTTGTGATCGCAAGACATACGCAAGCATTGTCCATTAAATTCGACGATGACTGTAGAACAGTCAATAAAGATTTAAACATTGAAAGAAATATTTATTTTAAAATATTTTAGACGTGATAATTATGTAATTATTAACATTGAAAATAATAATAACAGGTAAATGTAAGATTGCTTGAAGTATGCCTTTATTCCGTTTTAAACAATGGCATACCTCATTATGCCGTTTAATAATTTAACATTGGAAACATGTTTTAATACACTTGATATTTTTTCTTAGCTTTCTTTATATTACGCTTTGAAAATAAGAGGACGAATATTAATATTTCTACACCCCTATTTCATATTGGTTTATGAGCCCCAAATATCTGGCCAGGGTTGCTTCACAAACTTTATCAGCGAAAATAGGGTATAACACTTTGAACGTACTTCTCAAATACAGAAAGTTTGGCGTTTATTTAAAAAGTTTTTAACTAAAATTACATAGGACAGAAATATGACCTACATGCCAGTCATTTGACATACTTTAATATACCTGAAATGTATCTTAAATAAATTTTCATTCAAGTAATTGCTTTAATTGAAATATTCATTTGCTTCTCTGTCTAAATTATTGTGATCGAGGAGGTAATCTACATATATATATATATATATATTGTGATAAAAAACGCGGATTTTGTGGTATTGTGGCGTTATGAGGCGCAGTTCGGCCAACAACAATGTCTAGTCGGCTGAAAGCGGGTGAAACCCCGAAGGGGGTGCCCCGCGGGAGACTCCCGCCGAGCGTGTGTAAAAAATGAGGGCGGGGAACCCCGAAATTTTGTGAAATGAACTGGCGGGGAACCCCGGAATTTTGTAAGGGACCTGAGGCGGGGAACCCCGGAATTTTATGAAGTAGACCTATGGCGGGGAATTCCCGTCGGAGAATTTAAAAGGGGAGCCGATGGATGGCTCGGGATCAGAAGTCAGATGAGTTGAGGAGAGGACGGACGAGATCAGAAGTCAGACGAGTTGAGGAGAGGACGGACGAGAGCAGATGCTGTGAGAGGTGGGCAGAGACGTGAGATGTTTCGAGGAAGCAGATAAGTTGCGGGTCTGGTTCCTACTACCTTCATCGATAAAAATCCTGCAAGACGCCAGAGAGACGCGGAAACATTCGTGAGGTGTATGTTTGTAGGCCCAGTAATTGGGGGTAAGTTATTAAAAAAGCTGTGAAACTTGCTCATTGCTCTGGTTAAATAATATTTAATGATTGTTTTTTTCTATTTACAGTAACTGCATACTCTATCTCTCGAAAGATCCAAAATCCCCTGAGATTAAGCCCATGTAATCACTTTAAATTAATAAATGAAAAATTTTAAAATTGAATATAATTTGTTCTATTGATAAATTAATGTTTTATACCCTAAAAAGTATATTACAATATATATTATATATATAGGTTAGATGTACTGTGCCAGAAACATTCACGGGAGTGTACCCAACAACTTTCCAAAGTATCATGGCTATCCAAAGAATTTTGTAGTGATGCATTATATATATATATATATGATGTCCTTTATGAACGCTGTAGTGTTGAATATATATATATATATATATATATATATATATGATGTCTATTATGAATCACTACAGCATTCATCGGATCGCCATGCTACTTTAGGATTTTGTTGTGTACACTCGCGCGAATTTTTCTGGCACAGTACATCTAACCTACGATAGTAGGTTCTATATATATATATATATAGACACATAAAAAGTGAAAAAAATTCTATGGGATAGGTTTCGTGGCCCGTATGAACATCGAGATCTCCAAACTCACTTGATCTATAATACCATATATTTTTTATACTATAAACATTTCACGCCGTAATGAACCTATCGTTAGAAAAGAGCTAACTCCCTGAAAAATACTTAACTTCTCTTTACGTAAATTGGTTTTATTTTTCGCGTCAGGATAATTTAATGTTTAGTAATTGCTCAATTTTAAAATCAAATAAGAGAACTATAATCTATCCTAATAAATATAATTGAAGTTCTGTCTGTCTGAAAGTTTGTCTCTTCTTTTTTTGAGGGGGGAGGGGGTGCATGAGGCTAATCTTGAAACAGGCAACTCTCCTTTAATAGCATAGCATAGGAAGGGAATTGAAAAGGCGATAGGCATAAATTATACTCTACTTCTTATATATAATTAATTTAAGTTTATCAATATTCTGAATCTGTTGTTTCATTTTTTTAGGGCAAAATAAATAGAGCTATTTGTCCAAGTTTCGCTCGGACGAAGTCGCAGGCATAATTAGTATTAAATATATAAGTTAAAAATATTACAATTGGACAAGATGGAAAGAATGGAAGGTTAGAAAACAGTTAAACCTACAGCAGAATTCACCTGAGGACATTGTAGCGCGTTAATAAGTATAGGCGCAATTAATTCAAACTGAGATTTAGACAGTGAATTGCGTGAGTAATCGTGAGATATTAAGTAGTACCACGTGGAATGCAAGAAACGTCCAGACCCTGGCGTTGAACTCTGGAGGAAGTGAATGACAGGCCTGCAGAATCGCAATGCAAGGGTAAAGGAGCGGACCCCCTACGGCGCCGGGACTCTTCAGAATCTTGGGACGCACGATGGTCACGAATGTGAATAACGTGACACTCACCCCTGATGGAGAACTAAACAGATGCTCTGGCGATGGAAAGTTATGGAGTTTTTGTGCCTTTAAGAAGCGCTACTCCCAAAATTATTTAAAAGGGCATGAAAGCGGAGATGAAAGGAATATTTTTGAGGATGGCTGATGGGAAATAAATGAGAGCCAGGTGGAGGTTGACTTCCTCCTTCCTGGTTTTCCTCTTTCCCTCCCCCCTTGGTCTATGACCAAGGTAACTAATTTAAGACTCCTGCAGGCTGAGACGACCTTGGTCAGATTGAGAGGTGTATGTACGGGAGTCGAAGACCTTCGGCATACGGTAAGAGTTGTTCGCTGATCCCATTGGACCAGTCGGCCAACTGCCTCTCAATACTGATCAAGGCACGAAGGCGGGTTTGCAGAGTTCCCACAGCAATCCTGTCTCCCGTCATCAGAAGGGCGCAGGAGTAGTGCCCACTAGCCCGACCTACCTGATGCAGGTTTTCTAGGGTTTTCCCTGCATCACCTTTAGGTGAAACACCGGGAAGGATCCTTACACTAAAGCCTGGGGGCCCTAGTCAACCCTGGGCTACCTTGCTCTACCTTCCACAAACCCCCTTTTCAAGTCCCTTCCTATGCTATTAAAGGGGAGTTGCCTGCTTCAGGATCACCCTCATGTAGCCTGTTACCCCCCACCCCCGACCCACAAAAAAGAAAAGAGATGAAAGACAGTCGCTAGCAAAACTTGGAGGACGACGGTCGATGACTCTACAGAGGGCAGTCGCCATCATTCGGTGGCAAACCACAGAAACTGCCAGGGTCCATGAGAAACCAGACAAGCTGACTACACGACGTCGCCAAGGGGAAACAACAGATAAGTTCCACTCATGGTAGTGCTTTACATTCTCGTAATTGCGCAGACATCGTAAATTTTTCCAAACCAAATTTATCCCACGGTCAACCCGAGATTTTAAGATTACATAGCTGAGTAGCCAGTGGCAGAACAGAATGTATAGATAATTGAGTAGGATCGGTCCGCCAAGATTTGCTTTTAAAATAAATTTTTATACTCTTTAAATCATTCCAGTAATCATTTAATTCCCCTCCCTTATACAAAATGGCAACACTCTGGCGCCCAGCAAATTAAGAGAGTACGCCACAACATCTATATGCTAAAAGCACTTGAGCAGAATCGTTTCATATCTGTTTCACGATTTTACATTTGTTTGTTTTTATACCACAGCTTGAAAAAATAAATTAATAATATTACTAATTAAACTAATTTTCTAAAATTATAATAATTTGTAAATGCATGTCTAGTTAATTAATACGTACGATTCATGGGTACGATATAATATTTATTACAGTATGTCTGATCCTTGCTGGGTGGCAATTTTGTCGAATTTTATCAGATTTATTCGCGACTTTCCTACACAATATTTTTCCGACAATGAGAAGGATGTAGCCTTTATATTACGGCTTCACCCCATCTAGTAGAATGATTAGGGGAATTCAGGGGGAATCCGAATCATAAAGAACGATTGGGTATATCAAAGTGGGTGTGTACTCAGATGCGGCTCCACGTAGTTCAATACGTAAGCTATTAATAACCACAAGGGGTAGCAAAGTTCCAGATTAGAGATTTGCTTTTTAAACTATTAATTTTCCTATTTACTATACTATTTACTGTACATCATTTTACATTATTTATATCTGCGCTAAAAGTAAAATCCGAATAATTCAATTACTGAAGCAGAGTCGCTTAAGATTCACGTTAATTCAAAAGTAAGTTGTAAATATATTTCTTAAATTTAATCGAGTTAAAGCCAGGATACTTCACCACCTTCATAATTTTGTACTGGGAGTTTCTCTAATTTAGGTACAAAGAAGACGGCCAGATGCAGTTCCGTGTGATTTCTCTGGAAGCAAACAAGTCGGGCGAAGCGCGCTAAATCACTGCGGGCCTGAGTTAACGAGCTTTTAACTAGCAGCAGTAGCGA
This sequence comes from Eucriotettix oculatus, assembly GCA_034510155.1. Lineage (NCBI taxonomy): Eukaryota > Metazoa > Arthropoda > Insecta > Orthoptera > Tetrigidae > Eucriotettix > Eucriotettix oculatus. The sequence continues at coordinate 45,271,383 of CM067377.1, read as the reverse complement.
CGCCTCCCTGAATTTATGCTCCCCGGCCAAAAAGCTGAAGCCTGGTTGGCTACTGTCGAATGTCTGTGGTGGAGAGAGCGTATGGTCCCAAGAAGACAACAAATAACCCGCTCGAGGATGACCGAGCGTTCGTTACTTGTAGTAAAAGTTCTTATTCTTTCACGGTCACATTTACACGAGTGGACGGTAATTAACTTATGCTAAATGTTGACGGCAAAAATGAGTCCAGCTCATGTCATTTTTCGAAAATTTTACAAATATGTGCATAGATTCTTTATGAAAGAAGCGCAAAACTCTGGTAAAGGCAACCACATAGCATATATACAATAACAATTAAGTTTTATGACAAAGTTAACGTTTTCTGACTTCTCCTGTATGTTAATAGTATTATAGTTAAGGAACAGCGTTGTGGTGCACCAGAGATATCGACATGTCTGTAATACACTCAGAATTTAGTACATTCTTTTATTAGTTTACATAGTTGTAACTGACATCAATAATATATAATGGCCAAGGAATCAATTCAGAATTATTTATTATAGTCACAAAATTTTTTAATACACAAAGTTTCTTACACAATCCGTTGACCTCTTCAAGTGAGCACCTAAAATATACGGGACAACGATAGCTTATATTTAGCAGCAGAAGAAAAATTTTATTTGAGAATACAGTCATAAATGTTGCTCCTGTTATTCTGATTGCTATTTCAATAAATAAATTAAAAAATAAACGTTGCTGAGAATCTTTGCATCAATTTTAACAATAATTGATGGGCAATTGTATTTAATTTGCAATATTTGATTTCAGAAACTAATATTGTTACAATATTACAATAAAAACTGTAGTTGGTGGAGTTAACATGTTTAATAAAAACTGAGAGTACGTGAGATTGTTAGTATTAGCTAGGTGTGCTTTTAAAACAGCGGAAATGATAGATAGATAAATAACGTCATTAATACACGGTGAAACTTTTCCTAAAGGGACATGCCTTCTGCGAATGGTGACAAAAATGTTCCACTTCGACCTATTCCAAAGAAGCATACAATGCAACACATCGAAACATAACTCACTTGGTTTACTTTGCAGCGCAGGGAACCTTTCCCAATTTAATTCGTCTTTTAGGAAATTGAACTAGAATATTTGGAGGCAGGCGGAGCAATTGTGAAAATTTCTGAAATTGGAAGGTACCATTAAATCGAGGAGATTCGTACCTGCAAGAAATGTCCGGGGATTAAAAGTGTTTTGCCACCATGGAACGATGAGCTATAAAATTTTCCCCAATGTCAGCCCTTCCTCTGAAAGTGCGGATTCCGCGGTCGTTGAAAATTAGTACGATTGATAAAGGCAAGTCACGTGCGGCTAAGTTTTACCAAGTAGAAGGGGAAAGGATAGATTGACTGGTAGATGACATAGTGTGTTGCTTTAAAGTTGGAAGAAAGAGGAATGCAAGGAGCCGAGTCTTTATATTGAAGCTGGTAGAAGTTTTGGTCGAAAGTTGGAAGGAAGACGAATTTAGGAAGAAAAAAGAAGATTCTTTTAATAATTTATTGAAAACAAACACAAATCTGCACAAAAAATTATGACATCTCAGCGAAACCTCTCTGTTGAGACATGAACATTTTCGCCGAGAAAGTGCGAAGTCTACTGCTTTCCGCCTGCCGAGATCTCACACTTTCGTATGGAAGAGATCACCACAACGTGCTGCCTGCCATCTTAGAAATCCACGAGAAATTCCCGGAAGTCATCCTTGATACCTGGAAGAGAAGGTTCCAAAACGTGTGAAGAACAAAAACAGGTTCGTTTTTTCGGCTCAATATAATCAGAGAGGTCTCTACTCCCTTTATGTTACCCTCCATCCCCCACACTAATTAACCCTGATAAGTCTCATGAAAAAGAATACCCTGAGGTAAGCCTTTGCCATCTCAACATCTAAATTCCACATCACTGTTATAATATGTTACAGGAATCAAGTAGGAATTTGAGTTAAATATATGCATATATATATATATATATATATTATTTCTAATTAAATTTTGTTCAAGTGCAAAATAAGTTAAAGCCCCCATCTTGGAAGACTAGATATAAATGGCCCGCTAAATTATGCAGACAAAATAACGTTTTGAGTTCCATTTAATATTCAGAATTAAAGTTTTATTTAAAATGTTTTTATATAGGAAAAACTCAGAATACAGTTACATTGTATGATAACTTTTTAAATAGGTGTATCTAGGCTAAATATTTGAAGACACTGTGATTTTCAGAAAGTATTTCCTTTAAAAAAATTATTTTGATGGTCCGGTTGTTTGTTTGTATGTATGAGTTATATGCATGCTGACAATACGGCCTCAATTGAGTCTCGTTTGTCACCAATCAATTTTGTGCTATGATTTTCGGTAACACAGTTCTCAGTGCGGCGCCCTAAAATTTTTATTCGTAAAAACAACCGAGCAACAGTTCATCTCACACTCGTGACTAGACTGTTTACATTAATAGTTCTCATCATTGTCATAGCGCTACTCATTCGCTATCAGCTCATTAAATAATATTAATATACAAATCGGATATTACTTATCTGTAATTTGTTTTCTATTCAAAATACAGCTCAATCTTTGAGGTAATTTGCCAGATTGTCTCCAAGGTTTAAATACTGCTTGTACAGAATTTGTGGGTAGGTGAAATGTCCAACAACGCGTCATCAATTTCTATTCAAGCCACTGGACCTGAATCTCTGCGGTCACATAAAGCAATCATCATGAAGCAACGAGTTGCCTTTGAGTTCCGCAAGGTTTGCTTTTACTTTCTTCATTTTAATGTTTAAGTAACGCCTGAGAAGAGAGATAAGATTGAACATCATGTAATTGTTTATGTTTCCATGATTTTGACCAACGAATCATTACACGCAGTTATATCACACATCTGAAATAACCTGCAGCGCAATTACGGTTTTAACTGTTTTGATCGTTCTTAACCTTCTGATACGATGAATACTTAAACTTAATTTGTATATAGGGTTGTGAAACATTCCTGCATTCGATATACAGTTCTCTGGACCAGCCATGGTCTGTTTTCCGGTATCTTCTCTTGGGCCCGAAGGGGTGGTGGTCGTGGCTACGCTCAGCGACGTCAAATCTGCCCAACCCCCGCCTCCATTCCGAAAAAAAAATACGCTCGTGAGCTGGCATTGTGCTTGCCGGAACACAAGACGCTGCCGAGAGAATCCTTATTTTTATATTCCTTTGTGAGGACCGGGGGCTAGTTTGCATAACGCAGCCTCGCGGACACTAAATTACGTGTAATAACAAAAGTGGAAGAGAAGCCTTTGTTAAATAAAGGAATTAGAAAAATAACTGGCAAACATTGCGTGCGTTCGGAAGGGACAGGGATGGTGTCGCCTAGTGGAGATTTACTAAGGATTCTTTGCGGCGTACTTCCGCTTCGTTATGGAACACAAATGTTACGAGAAAATTTATTTGGAACAACATATTAAATTTTTCATATTTTAATTTTAAAACCCCACATACTCTCCCAAGTGCTTGCTACTCTCGATTAAGGAGTAATTCCAGTGGACGGAAAACAACATATACTTTTTCTTTGGAATTCATAATCAGCAGTTTTTTGGAGGAATGTAAACGAAATCAACGTTATTTTACTTTATCTGTAAACAGCTGAATCACCCCCGATATTTTCCCACCCTTCGGTCCGTTTATTACGACTTTATCTTCACCAGATTCGCTCTGTAAGAGATGATTCCTAAAGCAGATCTGGATTCTGTCCGGACAGTTTGGCAAACATATATTAGGTTTTATGATTTCCCAATACGTATAAATCACTGTGGCCGTAAGACTAGCGATAGAACAGTTTGGAGCTGGAGATTCATATATCTCTGTCCGGCCCAGACGATATGTCAAGGATGCAGCGCCTCTCCCATAACATAAATTACTCCCTGTCTTCTCCCGAAGCCTGGATACTAAAACGATTAAAACTTTACTGTCGCTCACTATGGAGGTAAGGTGGTCAGAATTAGGCAATAAAATTTATTAAATCAACCTGAAACCACCAACATTGGATTATTATTATTATTGTTTTCTTCACATAATATGGTCTCTTCGATTTTTATTTCCACACTTTCATACATTCTTAAATTAACTTCTAATCATTAAAACTTTATCACAAAATTTAATATATTTTGTTATAGTGGTATTTTCCCTTTGTTTCTTAACATCATACTCGGCTTGAATGTCTATAAACTATAAACATTAAATATATTATTATGTATGATGACTCCGCATGTTTCTAGCTCATAAATATATCGTATGACCCTTCATTTTCAAATGAAATATCTGCACTTTATACAGTATATATTATATCGAAAAACATAAGTGGCACAATCCTTCAAACGTATGTGAACCTTTATTTACTAATGCAGGTATTAAAGGAGATTAGTCTACAAAGTGGATAATTGTTTTACCATTTCGAATCTTAAGCATGAGGTGTAACGAGATCTATTATTGAGATTGATTTTCCATTAATGAAAAATTCTTAACTGAGGTTATGTATCACAAATTCATTGAAAACACACAATAACATTTTAGGTTCATCGTTTGTTACTAATACACGTTGGTCGGAAACAGCTCTTGCCGTTAAATACAAGATATATTAATTTTTTTTGAAAATATGAAAGAAAGTACTGGTTTTCATCTAGCATATAGTTCAGGGAATTATTTAATCGTCGAAAAAATACGAGTTTAGAATCCATATTATTTCGTCAACGAACCAATATAGTCGTAGGTTGAAGAAGACAGAGTAATTTTGTTAAGAATAAACTGCTGTAGCCTTTACATGCTTATTAAAATATTTTCACTATAATTTAATCATGTTTTTCCAATTTTATAGTACATACAAAATACTATATACTTCTTAAGGTATGTTTTGGAAAATAATAATTGTCTAATTCTAACTACGCGAACTTGGAAATCAATAATATAGTAACTTCTCAAGTGCCGTCACGTAAATATAATAAAACTTAGAGTTTAATTGGTATATCGTTTCCAAATTATAATTTTAAAAAATAACTTAAAGCACAACTTTACTTATAACTGATATTTGATCTCCTGTATTTTAAAACGTTGTAATTTACTTTATACAATAAAAACTATTCATGAAATGGCAAATTGCATATTTAAGAATTAGAGAGACTAACAATAATTATTTATATCCCCAATTAGACTGATACTAAATAAATTATAATCATAAAATTTTTCATAAAATTTAGGAGTGAATAATTTCATTTGGCTCGGTAACTTATGTAATTGAATAAGCGTAGACAATATTATTATACCAATATTTTATATCAACTGTAATATAATATGAAGAAAAGAATGATGTGAAAATCAAATTATTTGGTATTAATTACGTAGTCATTTAATGAAGAAACGTATTATTCTTTAATGTAATTGAGTAGGGTGAATAAATAATGAGGAAATTTAAAGTTGTATAATATATTTAACAAAACAAAATATAAATATTTATCTTCCTGCGCTTTAAAAAATGCTTTTTAGAAGATGACTATAAAATTACAATTAAATAATCACGAAAGAAACTGATTCTTTTTTCAGGGGATGGCTGCCTCAAACACCTGAATTCTTCAACACCTTAACAACCACTTATTTCCTCAATCTTTCCACCAACCTTAAAACCTCTGATCTCCTCCACCCGATGTGAATTACCTAGAACAATATTAATTCATCTTACATTTCCGAGTTCCAAAATCGTGGTTCACATGTCTTTCTTCAAAGTGTGGGAAAGTTTCAGACGTGTCTAAATGAGTAAATCTTATTTACCCGACAGATTTACGACCCAGTCAGCGGCGTTTCTTAATCCCTCAAAGGCCCACTTTTATAGATGTGGTTACGCTAGCCCCCCGATACCTGAACAGCAATGGCCCCTCGAGTTACACAGCTTGGAAAAGTAACTCTCCTAATAATTTATTATATATGTGTACACTACAGTTATTATAAATGATTAAACTATCGTCATTACTTAAAAATAATGGGCATGTAAAGACACTAAAATTAACGTGCTTAAAAATATATTTATTTTCCTATAATGGCTCCTTTTATAAATGCTGGGTAAACTTTTTTATTTTTATTCTAATGTTGTTCATTTGTTTAATCTCTACCAAACTAATCAAATTTACTGGTAATTCTAATTTCTTCGCAGAAGACATCACTGCAATTGCTACCAGAAACACTTGTAAATAATGCCGGGAAAGTAGTTCCTGTAACGTTGAAGTGAGCCTAGCTGTCGAGTTCTGTATAAATACAGTGTTCCAGACACCGTCTTGTGAGCAATATGCAAGTTTCTCTGTCGACGCCGAATGCGAGGAAAAAACGCCACTGTGGCTCGGCCATAAGCAATCGACTTTTACGACACCCCAGTCGGCGGCCATAAAACCTCAATAGCAATAACAATTTGCGGATTACAACTGCACAGCTAAAAAGTAATAGATTATATTGACATGGTGCACGAAGCTTGGGGCTTCTCCGGGCTGAAGTGCTAAGGATTACTACTGCGTTGATTACCGGGGCAGATAACGCACACAGGAATTTCGATGCGATCGAGCACGAAAACTGGAAAAACTCTGTAATCCTCCTAACAAGTAAAACCCCTTCTTTTGTGTTTATAGATATTACATTTTACACGTCATCGAGAAATTTTCCCATATTCCTGATTCATTGGCAGATTCTGGTGTTCTAAAATAATTTTAGTGTTATATTGTATAAGTTACTGCACGAGTTTCATCACGGCTCGCATAATGTATAAGACTTTTTGTGTGTCCCGTTTCGAGATGATGGGGTTTTTATACGTAAGGATGTACAGAAGAGATTGAATCTTTAACATTGGGATCAATTAAGATAATGTACTATGCCATTAATATTATTGTTTTACCTATCGCAGTTACTTTAGCATTTTAAATAAAAATTTCAGTGATGAATCCTCCTTTAAGAAATAATAGAGACGGAGCGAATAATATTAAAGTTCTGAAATAAGGAACGGGCAGATTAAAGGTTTAATTACTGTTGAAAAGTATGAAATGGTTGAATTTAACTTAAAAGATTAAAAGATTAGATGCTCCTGGACATGAGGAAATTTGTTTTTGTTACTTATGTAATATTGAAATTATTCTCATGGGAACAGATGAATATTTGGAAGAGCTGAAGAAAGATTATCTAATCCACCGCCCGCGTAAATCCAAAAGGGCGATAGTTACAATCGAAATAAATATCAACCGTTTACTTCCATTAAACTTAACTAACCAGCTAGTATATATGTAGAAAGGTTGCCAAAAAGTCAGAATATTTTTACATTTATCACTAAAAAAATTTCAGCGTAATTTAACCTCAGATTCTCTCTACAAGGCCTAGGAACCATGTATAATCTAATAACGTTTTAATACATCATTATGCATGTCTAAAGCCACGCGTTACAGTAATTTTTTATTTTAACCATTTTATTTCAAAACAGTTCCTTCACATACCAGTTTAGAAAATTATATAAAAGGCGCATTATACTTATTTAATATAGTGCACATTGTCATTAAATAAAACGAGACTATTTACTATTTTAGTTACAAATCATTTCTCCTGAGGTTCCTCCCTCACTCGGCAATTAAACTCACAATTCCAATGATTTCCGAAAATATTTTTTAAAAATATTTCCAAAATATGCTAAATAAAACGTGGATTAAAATTGTAGCAAACAAACACATCCAGTTAAATGAATTATAGGAAGTTTTAAATTTTCGAAATCTGGTAAGATACTAACTATTATCAACTATTCTCAAGAACCATTATTCTCTACTCTAGATAAAATTATAAGTTCAGAAATAATTTAGAATTGTAACTACCTTGCCTATATCACCATTCACAGCCATTATATTAAATCAAAATACAAATATTATCCAAGAGCGTTAGGTAAATTCTATTCTTATTGCATACATTCTGATATTACATTTCTGTTTTAACTTGCATTAGTATCAGTGCAGGAATTATTAAATTGTTATATTTTAAATATGAAGTTTTTCCTTATCTGTGTATTTAATTTTTTACTCATCTGTGATTACAAATTTAAATTTAACATCGTAAAGATTTTTGTACTACATTTATGTTAATTTACTTGGGAAAAACCTTTTTGTAGACGTAATTTCATTGAAAACGTAAGTCTCGAATTTAACAGTATGTTAAATATAATTTTTTTCTGACTTTATAGGCTAATATATTCAGTCGTAGAGTTGTCAATGTTATGTTAAAAGTTCTACGGAGACATTTCCTACAAGGATCTTTGATTTATCGTCCGTATAAGAAAAAACAATTCTTGTGGAGGAATTTATCTGGATCGCACCTGCTTCCTGGACTGGGACGCTGAGGTTGATCACATCTGCGGAGGAAGATTGAGTCTCCTTCTCTAGAGGCCGAGGTAATTGATTGTTGCCTCGTGTGGGAGAACACGGCACTAGGGAAACACTGCTTTAGCTAATCTCTGAGGAAGGGGAGAATTAAACCATTCTCCTCTCAAGCATTTCCTTTCGTTTCAGCACAAGAAGGAATTATGAGAGAGTGATAATCCAGCATGAAAATAATCCTCAAACACCACAAATACTATATGCCTTTATTAATTTTATTAATAACTTGGACGATAGTTGTTAGCGTCAAACAAAATAAAGTAAACATACGGTATGCAGGAAGAAAGTTATGCTAAAATAGTAGAGTTCATGTAATATTAGCGGTTGCGTATTATTGTTTATATACAGAGGGGTTCAAATCAATTGTATTCACTGTTTGTAATTAAATTCTTTGAAAACAAAAAGAGATACAGTCACTAATCTAATGCGTAGTGTAGTGTAAGGTATTCATTTAGTCGTAGTTGGCAGATTTTATATGAGACGTTTCAGTTTTTAAAATTTCATACGCTACATAAACCTCTGTTAACTAATACTAATTTTAAATTTCCTCCTTCACTTTCCATAAATACAGTAAATTTGAATTTTTTAACAAAAATACTGCGTAGTGTAGTGTAAGGTATTCATTTAGTCGTAGTTGGCAGATTTTATATGAGACGTTTCAGTTTTTAAAATTTCATACGCTACATAAACCTCTGTTAACTAATACTAATTTTAAATTTCCTCCTTCACTTTCCCTAAATACAGTAAATTTGAATTTTTTAACAAAAATACTAATTACAAATAAGAATATATGTGGCCAAATAATAGACAAGAATCTATGTTTTTTTACAATTACGAAGTTTCCTCCACAAATTTGTGGACCTTCTCAATTACTTTCTGGAAGAAGCGTCGTAATATTTAAAAATAAACAGTTTCATGTCTGTTACTTGGCTACATATGTTCTTATTAGTAATAAAAATATATAGGCGTAAATTTCAACACGAAAAATACTTATTACCTATTATATGTTAACATTATGCTTTTATTACAACCATATTTACTGCATGTACTTGTTTAATTTAGGAATATATGTAAGTTAAACGTTAGTAACAATAAAATGTCTGATATTTTTAATAAATTTGTTGGGTCCTGAAAATCTGACGAGACACATTATCAGGAGTAAACGGAGCCGTCATGGGCAGTGGAATATCGGATAAATAAATCTATTCTAATCTAGCCCTCTTCATAAAAAATTACGATTTGTCACTGATTTTATATAAGTAATAAATAAGATAAACTCTTCAAAGATTTTTTTTAATTTTAAATGATTGATTTTAACTTTAGATGATAATGATGAATAACTCAAGGTTTTAATCAGTCACACAAATTTATAAACCAAAACTATCGGATTTTTATTCAATATTGACGGAGCTTTATTAATTAGCGTGACTGATTAAAACCAAGGGTTTTTCATCATTATCATCTAATTAAATAAGTTTGAGAATTATTGTATGGTTTACAAGTGTTTAATAAGTTGTAAAGGGGGTCACTTTATTTCATTTTATTAAATAATTTTGTTGAACTAAATTTTCCGACCTGCGTGTCTCTACGAATCGTTGCTCTTCAGGCCTGATATTACATCATCTATTGAATGGCCTCTTGAGGGATTAAGAAGAGCAGCTGGCCAGTTGAGGATCGTAAATTTGTTGGGTGGATTAGCTTTGAAGTCAACATTTTGGCACGTCTGAAACTTTCCAATAATAAGTTCAGTAACCTCTGGTGCGTGAGGTTTCTCGTCTGGAACTCTAAGACGTAAAACGAATTCCTATTGGCTAAAGTAGCGACTAATTCACAACGAGAGGGAAGGATCGAATGTTTCGAGGTTGGTGGAAAAAGATTGAGGAATTAGTTGTTGGTAACGTTGTTAAGTTGAGTGGTGGATAGGTTGTTGTTAATTTGATGAGAAGTTCGGATGACGAACTGAAAACCAGCAGTTTTCGAAGTAGGGTTAAGATTGTAAGAGAGTAGCTAAGGCAATTTCAAAGATGGCCTTTGTTGGAATTAGATTTCAAAGATAGCGGTATTGGCCATCGAGTCCCAGAATCTTTACCGCTTCAATGACCACAAAGTTACGGTGATAATCTACCTATGAATTCCAGTGTCGTCGATGGTAACGTACAAATGAACTTTAAATCCCTCAAAGCCGTCAACGATATGCCACAATGGTCAATTAGTGTTCGAAACAATAAATGTCCCCCATCCCCTAAGATACAGAATCAGTTTGTTTTGTTATTATTTAATTTTGATTCTTAATTCATTTTCTAAAACGCATAACTTTTAAGAGCAGGTTTATTTTGTTATTAAATACATCGTAAAATTTCAATCTTTCTTATTATTTATTTATTAAAATAAAAATTACATTAATACGTTACAGTTGTAAGGGTATCGACCGTGTAAATTAATATTTGACGCTAATTAATAATGCAACACACTTGGACGTATTACTCACGCTTCTGTATTAAAAGCATGATTACCTTTGTCTAACGCAATGCAGTCAGCACTGACACCTGTGTCAATAAGGCCAACTGAGCCTCAAAATGTTGCTCTGTTTCTCCAAAACAGTTTTTATTCGTTATATGGGCGCAATACACAATTTTCTCACGGCGCCCTGTATAAGGCACTAAACATTTTAGTATTTAACTATAATTTCAGTGCACTCCGTACCTTAAACTGGCCAATGACTTATTCGTCTCTTTTTGAATTTTCAAGCCACTACAAATTAATTTTAAAAAATCGCAATATGTACCATCTTAAACTCGGTGCATCACTTTAAATATTTTTGGCAGGTTCGCAAGTAATGTAACGTAAAAGTGACGTACGAATGCATTATTTTCAACTGAAGTTTAGGATTATGAAATTAATAAACTCTTTCGACTAGGAGACTATATAGTTGTATTTCAGGCGCGATACATTTTTAGCAGCGTGTTCAAAAGGATTATTTTAATATTCCTACTGTTGCAAATTCTTTAACATGGATGCTTATTATTGAAACATACGCCACTAATTTTCAGAAAGTTACATATAACATGGCTGATCATCTGATAGACTGATCAAATCGTGAGTTAAACTAGGCGTTTTTTAAAATAATCTATTACTGATCTATTACTGATCTTCTATACAGATCTCATAGTATAGTAGCATCATCAGCAGGCGTAGACAAATGCATAAACACTAAATACGAAAATTTAAAGAGTAAATGATTTTGAAACATATATGAAATAATTATATTTTTATTTTAAACCTACCCATGCAGAAAAATTAAAATATTGTTAAATATATTCTGATTTGAGAGGAATAATGTTTATTTCGTATTTTATATAACTACTACGTATATGGAAGATATTTTGCATTTGCGCGTATCCGTAAACCTTCGACAATGCTGAGAAAATGGACATAAATACAGGAACATAGACGTTCAATCTCTACGACCACAGAATTTTTTTATGAAAAGAGTAGCCGAAGTTAGATATAGCAATTTTAATATTCCACACAAAGTGTTTTAATTGTCACGAACAACAATAAAAATATATGAGGTAATTGAAATCAACACATAATAGTTATTAAACCATAAGAATAATATAATGTCTGAAGTCGATATTCGATAACTATTAAATTAATGTTGCATAAACAACATCAGGCTCAATTAGTTACGAACGAAAAAAAACAATTCCATGATCACTTTAAAACTATAGAATAATAATTACTTTTTGTAGGAATTTTAACATAAAATTATTTAAATTACGTGAATAATAGCTTATATTTCTATATACAAGGAAACATATATGCTTTAAACATTTGGAAACAAATATAATTAACATATTTCAAAGAAAATTAAAAAGATCATCACGGGCCTCTCACACAATTGTCACCCTTGTAACCTAAAGTTAAACGGTTCTTGTGGAATTACTAGAAATTTCTGCTGCTATGCACGCTTTAGCATCTGCCCTAATGCAAAAAAGGCGGGAGTCGAGAGCATGAACGACGTGCGATAACTGCGTGCGAACTGCGCTTTGCGTGTCGGATGGGTGCATTATGTCTGCCACGCACGTGACCGCCATGGGCAGGCCACGTGGCTCCTATTAGTTCTCGGCTCTCACTGACTGCTCCCTTTACCAGTACTCGGCATTTATCAAGCCTAAATGGATTTTAGAACGGAATAACACACCACACATCACAGAAGGTAATTTTGCTACTAAATAAGTTTTTGAGTTATATGCCACATATATCGTGTTTACGTCGATTGCAAAGAGCAAGATGAAATTATAAAGAAACTACAACGAAGAATTTATAAGAACCTGAAACATTTTGTCTCATAATGAGACTTAGTTACAAATATGTGCTGTCAAAGTCATACAATTGTTATTGTATGATAGCAAGCGTGGATAAATACACGCTTATGTACGAGAGCCCTTTTCCAAATAAGTTCGATATTTATTTAAAAACAACAGGACATTATATTTCTAGATATTTTATAATCAATCATTACCTTACACCTCACTCTACTTCTCGAGCACAGTTATTCAGACACTTGTCTTCGTATATGTATATGTATATGTTGTCTTGGCCGTCGTAGTAGAGTTTCACCCAAAGCTACCACGAAATAATGACTTGTCGTGATAATAGTCTTTGTGTAGTCACTCTGAAGAGATTTGGTAGCTTGTGCGGACGACGTACATTATGAGAAAGGAGAAGAGTAAAGCAAGATTCACTTCCAGAAATAAGAGTTGCCAAGGATTGACTATAGGATAGGAAATAGGATAGATTTCTTCGTGAATTGGAGCTAAGTCCAATCTTCAGATCAGCCAACAGAGTGTTGGCTGCAGGAAGGCAGACTTGACTTCCAATGTAGTAGAAAAAGAAGGTTTGTTATTATTGTTGAGTCTTACAATAACAATAATAAAAGGGATAAGTTTGAGTAAATGAATAGATCAGTCTGATGTCTAAAGACTGAGTGAAATTCAAGAACTGCCTTTCTGCACTCATTACCGATGTTTTATATCGACTCTCAACCTACTAATAAGAAGGCCACGGAAAACAATAACGCAGTGTCGGATAACAACTGCATCAGCATTCTACTCCTCGGCAGGCATAATAGTCTCTTTTAACAGACGCAAGCGTTCTCTTTTCTGAGTCCTCTTATTACAGCATAACAGTAATTGCTACATTACATATGCCAGCGATAAAAAAGTATCCGCCTGTGCTCACAGTTGCTCCGTCGTACCGCGGCTCAACTTGCACTTTTAAACGATCTTCGTTAAACTTCGTCACCATCACTAATTATTGCTTCCCCATACATACACTTCACACAATTTCTGACGAATGTTTACTGGCGTAAAATTCCTTACATTGAAGAAACAAATCCCTGGTATAATTTCACAGTAAACGGAGCGTTAAATTGTTTTGAATACCTCGAAACTCTCTATCAAATCGAAAAAAACAAAGTGACGATGCTTCAGAGCTGCGTGTGGCTTCCTAAGGAATGAAGAATGTGATCGCGCATAGTCACAACTACAGCGCTGCAGCATCAAAAGATTGAAACAATGCTTATTTTAAAAGCGGCCCTCGTACAATTACGCCGTTATTTATGCGATTCGAAAACGTACCGTTTTGTTGCATAAAATATCCCTCAATTTTTTCTCTACATTTACACAGGCTATGAATGAATATGGATAATCATAACGTTGGTAAGAAAATATCTAAGACTGGTGCAAATGTATAACACGTAACAATATTATGAAAAAATAAATTTCAAGTCGAACATTTTTTTTGTAGATAATTACGATGAACCTACGAGCTCGGTGAAACATAAGACAGTGTCTTTAATTTACAGTATACGAAATAGAGATGAAATTCGTAATAAAAATAATTAGAAATAATTAAAAATATTTTTTTGTTATTTGTATTGGCCCTTTATAACATTAAAAAGACCTTCCGATACTTTCGCTGATATTTAAATACTCCCGTGCTTAAAGAGTGGGAATATAAAGAAAGTTACTCAATTTAGAATAAGAAATTATAACTCCATGAAATTATCTAGTTTTTAACATTTAATTACGATTCTGTAAGAAAATTATAAAATTTTGATTTCTAATGTCAGATCATATCCCGATAAAGAGATGATATTATTAATAATTTCAAATTGAAGACTGCCGAAGAAATAGAGCACGTATTCATATAAACGTACAAAGTAGTAATAGCAAGAATTCTATGAAATAGATTGTAAAAATTAAGAAGGAGGTTTTAGTTAGTTTGAAAGCAAGTAGGACTTCTCCCCAGTTTAGTTCGTATTCCAAGTCGAATTAACATAATAAAATTAAATAAGAATATTCGGAAACAGAAAAGATGCGGAATAGCTCAAGATTAGAAAGGTACCAGACTGTAGCGAAGAAACATGCCTGCTAGCCAGGTGCAAATGAATAAATACGTTTGTCCACCAGGAGATATTGACCTATGGAGGTTTCCCTACCCTCGTAGGTGCGGATCCCGTGCTTGGCGAAAGTGGGACAAGAGAGTAGGAGCAGTGTTGCTCGGAAGTTGGGAAGATAAGGACTTAGAAGAGAGACGAAACACTTCCAGTGTGGTTTAGAAGTTAGAAGTAACTAAATGCAATCAGTGTACGGTCTAAAGTTGTAAGCAAGAGTAATTTAAAAAGTAATTAGTACAAGACCCTGTGGGGTGTCGGGTCGCAACAGCCTGCTATTAACCTCTTTAAAATAGCATAGGAAGGGAATTGAAAGAGGGAAGCGAAAGGTAGAGCAAGGTAGCCAAGGGTTGACCAGCGCCCCCGGGCTATAGTTTAAGGATCCTACCCGGTGTTTCACCTAAAGAGATGCAGTGAAACCCCTAGAAAACCTGCATCAGGTAGGTCGGGCATTGGGTACGGGCAACTCTTGCCTTATACATATACCTCCTAAAATAGGTGAAGGTGTGTCGCATCTAAGAGAAATTCTCAGAAGGAAGAAATCGCATTGTATCTGCACGAGAGTAGCCGAACGAAGATTAAAGCTGATTCGTTATAAAAATTAAATCTCTAATTCTCGTTATTGCCCCACAGTAATTAACCCATATAAATCTCATGTAAAAAGTAGCCTGAGCTAAGCCGTTGCTAATTTATTATTTAATTCTCCAAGCTAGGAAATTGTGTTTTAATATATGATAAGTATAAATAATTTTATAAAATAGCGTAAATTTTCTTAATTTTCCTTCGGCCGAAGGAGTTATTGAGTGAGGTTACAAGTACAGCTAATTCTCAAGTAAAACGTTGAAATATTTAATAATTAAATTATTCAAACTGACAAAGAGGCTGATATAACTTATTTATTAGATAATTCTTAATGTTTTCTAACGATGGCAATACATATACTCATATAGTATAGTATAGTTGGATACGGTTGTGAACATTCTCATTCAAACATCCATAATCAGCCGTTAAATGCTATTTCATCCCAAAATTAACGATAAATTTTTATAGTTGTACAGTTAACATTTATGGCGACGCTAAACGATTTTTATGAAGAACATACATTATAACAATTCAAATACCACAATACCCTATTATTCGTCTATTTAGGAACTCGCAATTATGTGATTTATTTATAAGTTACACCAAGTTTGTGATTTTATGATATGGAAGTTTCTTTATAATAAGATAAAGGGAGGCAGGCGAATATTTTCATTAAGAAACTTATAGGTAATTCGCGTCGATTAAACATTCCAAACCGTGTTATATTCAGGCAGTGGCTCTCAGTTCTTGTGATTAGGTGTGTAGTTACGATAAACGTTGAGAAAACTAGAATAATGTATTTAATGTCATTGTGTGGAATTTCCAAAAAAGAAGAATAACTTCAAAACACATTATTTACGAATATAAAAAAATTATGATTTGAATACATAATTTATTCCTACTAAATTTACGCGCTGCTACTGAAAGTTGAGCAGAATATTAGCCCTACATTTCATAATTTCTCGCATTTTAGATACGGTTTTAGAAATAATTTTCAAAACTAAGTATCACGTTTTCAAAAATGCTTAAAAATGAAATTTCAATAAGTAAATAATTAACAACGAAAGATTTACAATAATTACTAAAGTAAAGTGGATATACAATCCATTATTTTTCGTGATAGATACGAGATCAACTCTTATTTATATTGGCTGTTCCTCGAAAAGTAAAGTCAAAATTTAGAATCTTGGGTTGCTGCAATTAATTCTACTTCTTTGCTCCGGCTCGAGCAACAATCTAGTATGTAAACACGGTATGCGTTTAACAATGATGAACTTGACTTCTCGCTGCCCTTGCGAGTATTGGCTGCCAATTCTCCTAGTCTCTGTTGGCAGACAACCCCAAGTACCCCTCTAGACATACGTCACCCATTTTCGATCTGCTCGGCGCCTTTCAGAACTGCTAAGGCCAACAGATGGACCCGTAGTTTCCCCTCGCCGCTCATTCAGAGCTCATGCCCATTAAAGCGCAATGTATTAACCATATGTGACTTGTAACCACACAAACAGGTGCCAGATGGCGTTTGGAATCCGGGTCAATTAACAAGGCGTAGAGGGAAGATTACTGAAACTCCAAAGGTGTAAAACCACGCATGGATAAGTCTCGTCACCTAATAACAAGTACTTTAATTATCGATTAAATTAATTAGAATTAATTTTCTCTACAGCGTATTTGATGTTCACTGAGCAAGTACATGTTGCAGAAAAATCTGATTGTATACTTAATGGTGGATTAAATATCGTATCGTTATTTATTTATTTATTAACTGAACTGTTGAAGCGAATGAGATAAATGCTTTACGTAGACTTCCTTGTATTTGCGCAACCAACGACTAATTCCTAATTTTCCTTCACAACAATCATTCATATACGCTTTCACTTCATTAACTGTAATAGCTCTATGTCTGGAGCGTAAAATTAAATCATAAAGTTCAGGACAATCTTTTATAGTACGTGCTCTTTGAGTCCCGCCGTTAAGATTCACCTTGTAATGATAAAACACAACGAAATGCGGAATCTGGCGGTACAAAATCAAGTCCAGGCGGCCTGAGAGAAATTGATGAAGGCTGCAGATAAGGTAATTAAAGCCTAGACAATTTGGGGTCGGACTGATTATTCTAAAATCTTTGAGACTCCGCGGGACCTGGCTGTGAGCAGACGTGGTGTTTTCCCAAACACATCGGTGGAATAGGGTGAATGGCTCCTCCCAAAGAAAAAGGATTAATAATTTTGACTGGAGAGGATCGGTTCCCTGCCACCGAAAGAAATCAAAAGATGGATTGGGAAAAAGTTGTTAAAAACAAAGGAAAATTGATTTTCGGCAAGAACCAGTGGATATTATAGAGTAAGAAGTTGGAAAGTAAAAGATTGTAGATTGCAATTGACTGAACATTTGAATAATGGGCGGAATGCTTGCTCTTGTCTGTAGCGGCATAGAAGAAACCTGAATGAGTTAGTTGTTAAAGAAGGAAGTTAAAGGATGCTTTGGAACCGGTACGGTTTCTATAACCGAAGCGGCAAGTTTCAACGGCGAGTTCCAGGCTAACCTGAAAAACTGTAATGACTCTGTTTGTAACCTTCCACCGATTTCCTCGTACTGCAAAATTTGGAAATTCATAGAATTAACATTTTCTTATAAATTTATTAATTACATACTTCATTAATTTGACTCCTGATGTTTAATTAGCTAAACCTCTTCCAAACTTTAATTTCACGCAACTCTGACAAATATATCAGAGATAACAGAATATAAACCATTACAAGAATCACAAATGAAGTTACATTTGTAACGGGCGATAAGGATCCACGCGTCGCGGTCTGTTCCTGAGGATTACGTTCGGAAGTAGTTAATGATGAGTATGAGTCCCGACTAACCCTGCTGATAGACCACCGTCGACAGGAACAGATGCGAGGGCTTTTATCTCGCCATCGGCTCCCCGCGGACGCGGTTTCATTCCAGTTCCCAAGAGACAATTCCAATTGGAACAGGCCGGTCCCCTCAGCAACCGGGTCCAAGTGATATTTCGTGTAAGTCTTTCTGAGCCTTCGAAGCATATGCGAAATCCATTCAACTCTATAATAATGAATACACCCAGTTCGATTGAATGGTTTTATCCCACAGCGCACGAAATTAATCATTGAAAACAGTAAGGCATTCGTAAATTACTTGATATTAGTCATATTCTTACCCAGCTAATTTTTTAATGTACAATGATTTAATTTTATATGAGTCATCAATTGCAATAAAAAAATACTCAAAAGACTAGGACACCTGATGGAACCCATTCGTCCTCAACGCGTTATTAGTTTCTTCAATTATTTTAAAATTTTTATGAGTGAAATTGGGGTATAATAGAAACATAAAATCTTTTGTATTCAGTTTGAAATACATTTTTATTCCATTACTTACATAACTCTTGGTTTGTGTTATAATTATTTACTACTCTCCTACTCTTTTATTTGAAAAATAGTTAAACGATATCGTTCCTTGAATAAAATATTATTTTTTTCTAGAGCTCATGAGGACGGATTTTGTGTGGGAACAATAAATCGAAAATTGGACTGAGCGTAGTATATGTGTAATTTCTTATAGAAAGTTTATTGTTTACTTTTCTGCATCTCATTTGCATTATTAAACGTGCTCTAGAACCAAAAACTTCGTTCTTCAGTCCCTAGACTTTCCACTGTTCTTATCACGTATATTACTGGAATTCGCGACGAATCCGTTTAACTCTCGCCCTTGAGACTATGAATTTAATAGAATTAAACGTAATTCGTAAATTGACTACCTTTCTCGTCCCCCCTTTTCAATTCCCTTCCTAGGCTGTTTAAGGGGAGTTGCTGTTTCAGGATTATTCTCATGTAGCCCGTTCGCCCCCCCCCCACCCCCCAAATTATAAAAATAAAGAAAATTAACCAAACATGCTTCAACTTTATCAATTTTTCCACTCATCTCGTACAACAACTAAATTTTACGTGTGACCTACACGGAGCAGCGGAAAAGACAAACTCTCTACCGTACCCGCGCTACACGATACATTATGCCTGCGTGTGACCACGATGTTCCCAAGAAACAAAAAATATTATAAATTAAGTAAAATGTTAGTTATATTTAAACATTAATATCCCGGACATCGCCGGGTCCCCGGCTAGTTTTTAATAAAACATACATACCGAGTGAAGGCTTTCCCGGTGTAAGTAATGTACAAAGTTTTCTCCGGCTTCCAACCGGGTGAAAACACAGTAGATCCACGACGTTTCGTCAGCTGTCATTCTTCACCAGAAGATGGTAGCAATGACAGCTTCCGAAACGTCGTGGAGAAGATAGTAGCAATTACAGCTGCCGAAACGTCGTGGAACTACTGTGTTTTCACCCGGTTGGAAGCCCGAGAAAACTTTGTACAAAACACACATACCCATCGACAGTCCAAATTAGCTGACGAGTGACGAAGGAAATACAAGTTTTAATCTGTTAATTCCCTGTTTTTAACCATTTATTTCTTTTTGGGGAAAAGCATAGAAAAACGATTAGTCGACGCATATATACTGAAAAACTGTCTATCCAGAGATTTATGGGAATGTTGACGGTTCCACGGAATGGAGAAGACAACTGTACACTGAGTAATACGATATTCAATAATGTTGGTTATATTAGGTATATCTCATATATATTTTACTACTCTACGCTGTTAAAACAAAATCACGTAGCATATGTCTGAATCCTGGACAATCGGGTAACAGCATACGAACGCTCCGCGGAGGATGTGACCTTATCAAGCCACCTTGGTTACGTTCAGTCCGGAAGGAAATGGAGTCGTTGTTTGTCGACATGCCAGCTAGGTACACTAACATAGTAGACCATGTAACATGCGTGTTGAATCGCTTCTCCGAGGACAAAGGCGCCGGGTGAGGCAGGTTGCACAAGGGAGACGTAATCCCGTCTGGTGGCTATTATGCAGGTTCCCCACGCGAGCACATGGTTGCTGCCACGCAGCATGACGCTCAGTGACGCATGCTGTACCCCGTCCACACCCAAATAAGCACTCAATACCTTCCCAAAACAAAGATGTTGCGCTGCCAAAAATTACAGTTAATTGCTTTATATTCTAAACCATGATACACTGTTAACTGCATTACTTTAAGCACACTTTGCGAAATGCAGGAACCATCAGAATTTTATATTTCACCGAGACCATTTCCACTTCACGTTATGTACGTTATAAGACTGTAATATGGAAATCGCAGTGAAAGGAATAGAGAAAAAATACAGTTTAACTATCAAATAATAATAAGAAAAACCAATTTGTCAGAAAAATATTAGACATATCTATGTTAACCAAGAACGACGAAAAGAGTGCATTCCAAATACTAGGAATACTGTAACATATCACTAACCCGTAGTTGGTGCTGTTTGTGTGTAATCACCATATCATTGTACACAATTCCAGCAGTAAAGTAATATTCGTATTTTATTAACCTCTAATATTAAAATATCTGATCTAACAATTCTCTTCGCTGGGTACACATGCATATCGCATTTACCAGTCTTATGTTTTATTAGTCAGTATGTTGCGGGCCACGTGACCATGATGTCACAGTCTCTCCCTCACACGCACCGAATACGAGAACAAATACTCACTCTTCATTCGTATCAAATAATAGAACACCCAAATACTAAATTAATATTCATATTTTATTGCTGATCGGATTGATGTATAGGTTTCGGAAGTATACGATTGCTGATGCCAATTCTTAAAGCAATAACATCTATTTTAGTAATATAAATAAAATGAAAGTGAAACGCCCTTTTTTGTAATAAACACTCATTTACTTCTATAAATACATTACTGAATATATATTAGCCCTATTATGAAGTGACAAATTGTTAGAAAACCGCTCTTAATTTTTAATAAATTGATTACGATTTTGGCTCCCAACGCGGGGCCAATATATGTCTACTAATTAGTATTTTTTTAAAGAGAAATTATTACACTCTAACAAAAATCAAGTCATTAAAATGCGTTTATAAAGCAACAGTGGTCTAGTTTACCCAGTGGACATAAATAACATTTTCTTGATATTTATTGTATAGTTTTAGTTTGATAATTGCAAATATTATCAATAATTCGTTAGGCTCTAAGTTTTTAAGATGCTTAATCTTGAAATTTTGAAGTTGTTACTAGTCTGTTGCTCTCATAGCTTCAAATATGGATAGCTTTTTTTATATTGAATTGAGAATAACGCAACACCAGTGACGAGTAATGCAAGGCCTCTTCTGAATCAAGACATAAAATGAGATATCACGTTGTAGGTTCAACTACTCTGTTGAACTCAGTAATGTACTCATCATCCTCAGTGTACCATTAGAAGCAAACCTTTCACAACATATATGTTTTCATTTTTTAGAAGTTAAAATTCATCTAAGAAATCTATTTCTATCATTTCGAATTTATTTTGGAAAGTGGTTCATGCTTCATGATCAGGATTTCTGAGATCAAGCCTAGAATCGTGATAAAACTGGAATTAATGAGATGAATCTTAAGTCTTCATCAAGCAAGAGTAGCGCCTCCTTCCCTCAGATGATGCCATTGAACCGTGATCGGAGATAGGCTCATATTGAACGCATTTAATATTTATGGCGAAGTCCCTGTAAGCTGTTTGCAATCATTCGTTCTAAAAGCGAGACAACTTTGCGGTGTGCGTACCCAACGCCTCCGGGCCGGATCTCGCAACATCTGGTTGCTATATCGTATTTTTAATGCGGACAGAAAGTGAACTGGAGCGACAGATGGCATTGCAGGCTCCCCCCGATCCAGCTCTTCACTTGTCTCCACTTGACAATATGGCCGCCGGCAACAATGCGCCGTGGAGGGCCTTCGCTGAAAATTAACTGACAATGCTGGTCGTCAGGGGGCCACAGGGATTTCATAGACCAGCTAGTGGGGATGAAGGCAGGTGCGTAACCAGAAGTTAGGCGAACATTAATCCGTGCTTAGAAAAGATAATAAAAAGTTATAAATAAAATACAAGGAATAGCCAAAAGTCGGAAATGGAATGGAAAACGTTTTCAAAATAAATTATTCCATTTAACATCTGACTTTTGGACATTCTTAGTATTTGATGTCTAATAATAAGTCAGATTAATTTAATTATTTATAATAATAAAATGTTACTAATCAGAGCATTAGAACGTGGTAAGTGTATGATAATGTATTTAGGAATATATCCTTTCAGTTAATATTTTTATCTTTTAATTGACTGTCACATACTGGGAAACTTACCTGTACCTAACCTGAGGAGAGTGACTAACAATACTTAAACCTGAACTCTTAAAGAACACTTCCTCCTAATAGATTTGGATTTGTTCTAGTTTTACATAATGGGTTTCTTGCATTTTGTACTCGTGGGTAGTGTAGGGGTTGAAGAGAGGACTTCGGAAAGTTTTAGTTGTAACCCATTTGCGAAAATGTACCATTTTGACGCTAAATAAATTTGAAGATCGAATCGATTTCAAAACTCCCGTTTCACTAGTAGTACACGTCACACAAGTTATCATTCAGTCATTTATGGTAGAATACACTGAGATGTTGAACCAGGTAAACTTTGTGCAAGAATTCATTGTCTCCAATGATTCTACAATCAAACATATTTTTCACCAAAATCGTACATTACTGGACATAGGTTTCTAATTAAATATTAATTTATTAACACCCTTAGAAGTCTGTAATCGAAATTCTAAAACACCCTGTATAATGTTAAGATCGCAGAAATAAATAGTATATGATAACAAGGTGCCGACTTCTTGTGGTTTAGTGGTCAGCGACGCTACTTCGCTCCACAGAGGTTCCGGGTTCGAATCCTAACACACAACCTTTAGCAATTGATGCTATTGTAAATAAAAATAAAGAAGAAAAAAATGACAAAAGAACTCAGTTAAATTGAAGAACAAACTTCTACAAATTATGGTGGCGAGTTCCTCAAACTTAAGTAACAACTGGAGGCCACATAAGCATATAACTTATCAGAAAAATAAATAAACAACAAATCAGCCAATAGATCATAAAACACTACTTGCTAAAAAACAATACAATATTAAATGTGGAACATCTCAAGACGCTCAAGGCCTACTGACTGGCATGTAATCAGCTTATTAGCAAAATATTTGACATGTCAAACTCAAATATTTGCCCATAATAACTTCAAATCACTTGTTGTCACTAGATAAACCAGTTGTTTTAAGTGATCACATGGATAACAATCCGAAGTATTGAGATAAGTGGGACGTGCAGGCCATGACTCTGTTCCTCACCTGCCTGTCTGGTCATGAAAAATATCACACAGACCACCTCGAAAAATGTGACTGGAATTTACTTGAAACACATCATGCATAAACTACATGATTCTTCAATTCCAGATCTGGAAGGATGTTCCCTGTTAATAACGTCTGTAACTCCTACTGGGAGAAAATACCAACATTCGGTTTCATCAAGGGCTGACTATTTTTAGGATGCATGAGGTTGATCCTGTAACTGGTAACTCCATTTAATAGCATACGAAAATAATAATAAATGGAGATGCGGAAGGGAGCCATACTTTAAGGATCCTTCTCGGTATTCATCTGAAAGAGATGAAGGGAAAGCGCTAGAAACCTGTAATTGTCTCACGCCTTTCCAATGACGGGTGAGGAGTTTGCTGTTGGGTCACGGCTTTCCTCACTCCGTGTCTCGGACAGTATAAAAGGCAGATGGCCGACTGATTCAATAGGAGCAGCGGACGGCTCTTACCGTATTTCCTAGGTCTGTCACCCCGAAACATACAGCTCTCAAAACTGACAGCATTGCCTGGCTCTTGAGAGCCTTGAAACCCCGAAGTTAAACCCCAAACGTCTCTCCAGAAAGAGAGGCCAGTCACAGGAATCTTCAACGGGTGATTAATAACAAATGTAACATTTAATATATCCCCCATCATCCTAATGTCAGACTTCGGTTTTGTATTTAGTGATAAAAAATAGCTAGAACCAACGGTCCAATATTTCGCATAATATATAATCTCGAAACTGTATAATAATACTTTTGTTTTACTCCTTCTCTTCGAGAAGAATTAACTGAGCTAAACAAAGAGCATTGGCGTTAAATTATTTCAACTTGGCAGTCTACTTCCAGATTTAAAATACAAATATACTTTGCAAATATTCTGCACAACGTCTATTATGAGAGACAATCGAAGAACTCCGAACACAAAATGGAAATCACTTATAATAAAAACTTTAACTACATTACAATTTTGCGTCCCTGTTTCAAATTCACATAAAGAAAATAATGTTGATTCAGTAAATAAAATGTGATGTTTTTAATTATTAACATCAATTTTTTTCGGGGAGATTTTTCTCCAGATTTTTACTGTACGTCACTATTTTACGTCCCTTATATTTTTATTACACTATTATTCGTATTCATTGTTATTGTTATAATTTTGCCACAATGAGAGGAAATGATCTTTCCTTTAACATAATTTGGAATAGGTTATTTTACTCCCTCTAAATTCAACTGCAGTAAATTCAAAGAATAGTTACTATATAAAGTTAAAAGGTCATGGGCCATTAAAACATTATGATAATGTGCATTTATGTTCAGGTAGAATGCAGTTGAAAGACTGACATCTTTATAATTCGTCGATTGCAAAGTTATTGGTCTTCCGTTGTTTAGATTTCAATTGAATGCTGAGAAATAGTTCACAAAACCTGTCTCGCAAAATTGTGTTAGAAAGATAACAAGTGTCATTCAGAAACGCCACAATAAAAAATGTTATTAATGGCTCTTCGCGGGGGCAAGTTTCGCCCCTCTGGTTTCTACAATGGGTTGTCTTTCTTTTCAGCTGTAATCGCGTTGCAATTGACCGAGGACTGAATAAACTATTGTGACGTCAGATGGGGGACATGTGTCGCACAATACGGCAAGCTGGCAGAAGTGCTAATCCTGCAGCAGTCTTCTTCATCGAACACCTGCTCAGTGGACACGCCAAACTTGATCTAGCCTAGATAGATAATATCAAAGTTTCGCGATATCTGCATTTCATCATAACCACCACGATGATTCAGTATCACAATCGAGTCAAGAAATCGACTGGCGCCTTAAATACGCACATACAAACAGAAAAATACACGGAAACAGTTTTGACGTGGTTTTTACTTTTTATATTTAAACTTATAAATATACTGAAAAATTTAGAGTACATATTTAAATCCGTGGCTGCGAATAAATCTCAACTTTGACATTTAAAACATTTTTATTATCAACAAATGTTAAAGATTCAACAAATTACAATATTTAGAGTTTAATCAATTTTATTTCCTCAGCTATGCCTTAACCAAATAAATAACATATTAAGAGACTTAAATAAATTTAATCTACTTTACTCAGAGCTGTATGAAAGTATCATTACTCAAATAAAATGTTTATTATATTTAATATGCAATAATCTTTCTTGTCAGGCTACATGAGGGCACAATCTATTCATATGTCTTTAGGACACTATTTTTTTGGCCGTAAAGGGGGAAGGAAGGAACCTAAATCTTCGAAAGATCGACACAAATATTTTCTAGGTGAGCATTACGATGCACGGCAGGTACCAAGGGTCGACAAATAATCATTCAAGTTGCCGTCTGTGAAGAGGATTAGAAGCCACTGCTGACCAGTTGAGCATTGTTATTCCTCGAGAGTATGAGTTCCAATCTCAACACTTTGACACGTCTGAACTTTCCCACTAGAAAAGTTTAATAACCAGGTGCGTGAGATTTCACTGCTTTGAAGAAAGACATATAAACCCCTTATTTGGAACCCAGGGAAGTGTAAGATACTATTGGCTAAAGTCATAGGTAATTTAGATGTAAAGGTGGGTGAAAAATATTGAGTCAGTTGTTCATGGAATTTCGGAAAGTAAGTCAACATTTCGTAAGTGGTGATGATAGCCGAGACTTCAGCGACGATCCGTGGACTGCAGGTATTCAAGGGCACCGCCAGTTCTCAGATTTCCAAAAGCCAACACCGATTCAAAAGGGTTTCTGAGTGTTGGCGACAATTATCTCGTAGCACCGTTTGTAATGTTACCACTAAACAATAAACCCATCAAAGCCGTTCAGAAATGCTTCAGCGGCCACCGCAAACAATTGTGTTGTAATTAATCACCAGCTATTTGAGTCCACCATCTCCTGAGGAAAAGGAATCAATTTGTTTTATTTTAATTCGTAAAGCGTAAATTCCGTGTATGCCAACCTCCTGTAGTCTAGTCGCTGCCTCACAACACAGAGCTTCCGGGTTCGAATCCTGGCGTGGCGTGGCTGTTGTGTTTTATCATGGACAGGTGAACTGGGATTGAGACTGCTGGAGAATCGATACTCTGACCACGTATCACTCTAAATTCGGAAAGTATCGAGTAAGATGGCAGTCCGCAGTCGATGCGGTAGGCCAAGGCCCTTAACGTCCTGCAGAGCCAAGGAAGAAAGAAAATATCGAGCTTTGTGTGAAAAGAAACTGTATATTGTTTAGTCTGTTGTCAGCTGTTAAAAAATTTACATGTGTTTTGGTACCATCGGTAATTATTTACTTGTATTTTGCTGACATTATTTGTTAATATTATTGATGTCGAATAAGTGTATTAATATATATGCAATATAGCTATTATAGATTTCTTATGATATTAAAGGTACGCCTATTATGATACCCTTACGTTAATCTGACATAGAATCCCTTCAATTTCAATTGCGAAAAATGCCTGAATAGAAACTGAACAATAAATGCAACAAAATACATCTGCACATACTCAACGCTCATTTAGCATTAATCCACTAAATATGATGTAAAGTTATTCGACTTAGATAAATCATTAACCAGTGAGTATGTCTCTGAAGTTATTTATGGCGTCCCCCAGACGATTTACGTCATGGCAGCTGTTTTATGTTTACTACATGTTGTTAAAAATTGCAGTACACTGTGCAGTTCTTCACTATGTGGCATAAAAACTTTGAAACTTTTATACATCTCAAACCCTTATAGCAGGAGAAATAAACCTACATATTTAACAATCGCGTAGGTTCACGCGGAGACGTATGATGCCAATAATATATTTGATTACTGAAAATATTTTCACTAGTTACAGTGGTCCATTGTATCCCGTCGGCCTTTGCTAACAAAATTAGTAATGTGGTTGAAATAGTCGTCTACTAGTTCATTATATTTGATATTTCTTACTATATGAGTACTGCATACTTAATCAATTAGTGCACGTGATGGTCTAATAGTGTGAAACGACGTCACCCAACGTCACTGCCTATGTCAACATTTGAGTGCATCAAATTTGCTAATAATTATAAGCAAGCATTCAAACTTGACGTATGACTTCTCCAACCATTAACCCAAATATACACAAAAGAAGAAGTGCACCAATTTATAGGATATTTTGTACTTCAATGCTGTTGTAATAAATTTATTTGTACTGAATCTTCCAAATAATGAAAATAATTTGTACCTAAGAAACTTCATAGAAATGTAACAGTCAAGTTGTAACAAAAGTGGTGAAGATATCTTAGTAATAGCTTGAAATATTGAATTAAAAAAGCCGAACCATTTGGGGGTGTTGTTCTGCGCTACATACATTTGAAGCATTCCAAATTACTGATACTCAAGTAACTGATCTCTCAGCCACGTGCAGAGCAGTAAGCTAAAGGTTTAAAGGGGGGAAAATAAAGCAATAATACGTATGTACAACTAATCTGAGTGGATTTAGATTGTATGAGGCACTAAGTTTTTCTAAATATCGGGCCCCCAATAAGTCCAGGTATTCTAAGTCAGTGACAAATAAAATTTAAGGATATCTAAAGGGATAAACAAAAATACAAGTTAGTAGTATATTGATTGATTGATACTGAAATAATAAATATTTTCACTCAAAATCATTTATATTCATAAAAACTTAATAATTCAAACTATATATTATATTATTATTAACATAATATCTTTAGGTTTGGCAGTAAATTGATCCAAAATGATCCAGTTCTAATTGAATAATAATTTTATATTTTAACCATATTTCTACCATAAAAAAGAAGGTAAGTCCATCTTTATTTTTATACATCGTAAAATTAAGGGCATTTTGACAAATTCCTTTTTTCCTCCTTGGCTCTACAGCCCATTGAGGGTCTGGGCCTACCGAGTCGACTGCGAACTGTCATTTTGCATGACACCATTTTGACAAATATCATAACAAAATTCTATATTAGAATGCTTTTTATTCATTTAAAATTCAATTATTCGAAGGTTTCTGTTGCAATATTCATGAGTTCAAAGTAAGCAGTCATTTTACAAAGTTTTTGAGGGAAAATTGTTTATTTTAATTTTATCTATACCAATAAATAAAATTAAAGTCCTGTCTGTATGTTTGTCTCGAATAGGCTCTCAAATGGCACAACGGATTTCAATGAAAATTTGAGGGTTAAAAACATAAGATTTAACTTAAATATTCGTGTATATCTCATTTCGAATTTTTTCAGAAGATATTAATATAATAAAAATATTAATTCTATGGGAAGGTTTCTGGGAATACATGCATTACAATCACCAAAATTGAATGCGGATTGCCTATATTATTGATCTGTTCATTCTCCAAAACGACTTAACGTATGTCAATGAAAATTTCAGGGATTGAAACAAGAATTTTAACTTAAATTTTCGTGTATGTTTCAATTGAATATCTTAGAGAGTTCAGAAGGTATTAATGTAAACATTTATAAATCCATTGAACTGCCACACGAAAAGCGACGTGAAAACCAACTGCGAGTTATAAGTCCTATTAGGCGTTACTATACCATTTATTCCACTTACTGTGTTATTATAAGCGCAATTTTGGCAGCCTGAGAGAGAGAGGAAGAGCGAGCATTCTCACTCCGTCGTAATTAGCCAACTCACTGAGAAATAATAAACTTCTTTGGATCTTTGATACTATGTATACGTAAATTGGTTTTATTTGTCACATCAATTAAATTTTATTATTTAGTAATTGCTCACTTTTAAAAGCAAATAAAATCAATATATAATTGAAGTTTTTGTCTGTCTGGGAAGTTTTTATTGAATTGGCTCCAAAAGGTGTGAAAGCGGTACCTGTTAAAAACCAACTGCGTGTTATAAGGTATACCCTGAAGTGATAATAAATAAATGATTCCGTTATTTTTATATATTCAATTAATTCAACTTTATCAAAATTCTTTACTTGTTGTTTCGTTTTTAGGGTAAAATAAAAAGAGCTATTTACGGGCGAACAAAGTCGCGGGCATAGCTAGTAGAAAATATATTAAAATTTTATGATATTGTAATGTTTTATAATTCGTGGAAAATTTTGACGTTTGATACACAATTTTTTCTGGTTTACCTTTGCCACATCAAAGTCACGGATGATATTATCGAATGATAAGCTTTTTAGTTCGTCACTACATATACATATGAGACTGATGGAACATAATTTATGTTGAGTTATTTTTGTTTTAATTTCATAATTTATCCTCTTCTTCTGAGAAGAATATATTCCCGTACAGCAATTTTCAACCATAAATACAACGAAAGAGTCTCAAAATTGCTTCTACATAAGGATACGATCGTTAAATATTCTCCTACACCGATACCGATGAGTCAGACTATGATGATCAGGTGAACCTTGAGCTCGAGTATATCTAACATTTTGATAAAAATACTTGATTTCTATAAGATTAATATCCACCATTTCAAGATATGTTTCGCAAAAAACACTAACTGCTTCACGAATCTCTTCTTCTGTAGCTTCTAATTTTGTTAAAAATTTGACAAATAGTTTCATACTACATTAAGCTCTTCTCTTACATGTTGGTGGCTCTAAACTATAGCTCGCGTAGCTTATACGTAAATCCGGCTCTGCATCTAATATTATTGGACGAGATATAACTATAAAGGAATGGATAGGATATTAATGTAACATTATATGGGTGGCAACTAATAAATAAATCCGAAATTTTAAAGAAAGTAATAAAATTAGTGGTTAAAAGAAACAAACGACACAAATTCCACCAAAGTAGTTTCTCTTTTTCCCTATGGTCATGGTCCCTCTAATGCCACGCTTTATATAGTGATTACGGCTGACTCAAACCTATATGACTGTAGAGTTTCTCCTAAAATTGCAAATCGCATAGTATTACAGTATGTCTTATGATATGACATATACAGCGATGTAAGAGTAAAATCTCAAATGAAATATTAAAAAATAGGAAAATAAATAAATTGTAAATTAACCTCTACGAAATGGAACTCAGACGAGAATTACAACATATAAATTAATTAAGGTTTTTTTAGGGTGCTGCAAGTCCCCTACTACACTATTCGATTAAGGATGGCGACACTGGGCGGCACGAATTTGGTTTCAAGAACGCTGGAGGGCAGAGTACAGAGAATTCCGGCTACTGTAAACTCTCCGAGAAACCAACAGCCATGGTTGTTTTCTTTCAACGTCCATGAACCTACTGTACATGCATCTCATATGCTGTTGTTGTTGGATTTTTCGGTTCGTACTTAGACTGGTCTAATGCATCCTCTATGCTAACCTATCCAGCACAAGCATTTTCCGACATACTCCCTAATCTACTAAACGCACTCCATCATTTGCCTCCCTCTTATGTTTTTACCCCACACACTTTCTTCTAATGCTAATTTTACTAGACATTCATGTCTCAAAACATTGCCTATTACTATATCCCTTATCTTGGTCAAAGTCCTCCATATTGTTCTCTACTCTCTTATTCTGCTTAGAATTTCCAGGTTAGTTAGTTACCCTATACACCCATCTGATCTTCAGCAGTCTTCTAGAACACCACTTTTCAAAAGCTTCAATTCTTTCCCATTCTGAAATTCCTAATGTCCACGTTTCGTACCCATATAAGGCCACACTCCGTACGAACATTTTTAGTAATGGTTTCCAAATATTCATACTTATATTATCCGTAAGTAAATTTCTCCTTTTTCCTCCTGTGCTATCCTTCCCTTTATGTCTACTGTACTTCTACCATCTCTAGTTATTAGGCTTCCCAAGTATTTCTCTACTACATTGTTTCATTCTCCTTTCTCCATTATTCTACTCTTCATTTCTTCTTTGAAACTCCTATTGCTTCACTTTTTCTAATTCCTATCTCTTTGTTTGAATTCCTTTCTTGAGTTTATTCGTGTTCAGCCTGTATTTCATAATCGACAGATTAATGCCTGAGTTTACATTTCTCCTGGGTAGGTTTTGTAGTCAAGCACCTGGTTCTATATCTCTGTCCAACCATTATTTAGTCCAGTTGGTGTCTACCCCGCGGCTTCTTCCACTTGTAGAGTCTTCTTTAATAATTCTTGAACCAGGTATTTATCACTACCAATTTGTGCTCCATGAAAAATTGAACTAGCTTGTCTCCCCTTTGATCCTTTCTCTAAGTCCACAGTCCCCAACTACATGACTTTCTCTTCCCTTTCCTATTACTGCGTTCCAGTCACCCATTATTATCAAATTCTCGTTTCCCTTGAGACACTTCATTATTTCTTCAACTTCATCAAATATTTTCTCAATATCTTCTTCATCTGCGGCACTTGTAGGCATATAAACTTGTATTATTGTCGTTGGCTGTGGTTTTTATATAACGTCATAGTAACTAACCTTACTTTTTCCAGGAAATGAATAAAAAATATAACATTAAATCAAAAATAAATTTTTATTTAAAATTTTTTTATTAAATTTTCACAGTGAAGCCTAAATTTATATAGATAAAATAAATTAAGGAATGTATCTTTGAGATTCTGAAAACAAATGTCTCAAGAGAGGCAATAATGGAAAATGTCGACCGGACAAGGGATTCGAACACCGGACCTCCCGTTTTCCGTTTGTCACTCTACCACTAAGGTAATCATAGCCGACGTCAAAGGACCGATTCAACATCCTTCCATACCTGTAAACCTAAGCCAGGCTCACCTACAATTTACTAATCACATTCATCACAGCCTCGCTTAGGATTAGCTGAGTGGCAATGTCCGACCACAAAACGGGAGGTCCGGGGTTCGAGTCATTTGTTTGGTTGGCATTTTTCCATTCCTGTCTTTCTTCCAAAATAGTTATACGCTTCTACTTGAGCTTCAATTCAAGCATTTCTACATCCTTTGACTTGAAAACAAATATCTTTGAAATCGTAATTAATTGGAAGTATTAGTCAAACGAGACTCAATCCTACGTAATCGTAATCACTCAGTACCATTTGATTTAATGATAAGTCCATCAGTCCTTGGTCGAGGAAAATATACAAGAACTTTGACATTCAAAGAAAGTTTTCAAGTACTGCAATGGTGCAATCACGATAAGTTAAAATAGGTACGAGGTAAATAGTCCTCATCCAAAACGGTGATAGTTTCCACACGTAAATCTCCTCTTAACGTGCGCCTTGGGTACTTGCTTTCGCAGAATCTACTAGAGACGTGTTCTGCGCACTAGTTATTGGCATAATTTATACTATCTCGCGACCAAATGAAAGAAACGCAAGCACGAGTCAGCGTGCGCTAATGATGACTCGAGTTAATTGCCGTCCTTATCGGGGCGAACAACAGCGAGTGTTTATATCGAGTTGCTTCGCTATAATCTGCAATGCGCGTCGCGCGAGCGCCGCAATCAAAACTTAAGTTTATCGCTGTTTCCGGCTGGAACAGGCTGAAGACGTTAGCCCGCAGCTATTAAGTTTTCCCAACACATCCCGCCATATTTCACAGAGTTAAGCAAGGTCTCCTTCCTCCCTCCACAGCCGCCGCCGTCGTTAAAGATGGCGCGCGCATTGTGTTCAACTGTTCGCCGCCTTTTGTCTCTAATTCCCGGATATGAAATTGCGGCTGCGTGGTTTAAACCCCTGGAGATATTATCTGGAGGAGGGGGAGTGCTTGTGATATACGAGGTAAGTGATTTAAGAAGATTTGTGGTCCGCCTGATAGCGGTGTGCTAGCGAGAGAGCTAATTTATGTAGATCTTGCGGCGGCGTGCGCTGCGCCTATATCTCCAATATGCATGCTTCGCTGCGCACTCCACCTGATAAGGGACTTCTGTACGTCTGTATGCCTCAATCCGTTCTTGTGCTCCCTGCCGAGACGCTGCACAGCAAAATAAGGTTCATCCATGAGACGCTCGCCGACCTCCAAAAAACAATCCTAACTAAGTGGCAATAGTTCCAAGCTTTAAGCCAAATTATATACGGAATATGAAATATGAATATTAAAAACAGCTGTTTAGACTGAAGAAATAAAATAATTTTTTAAAGTCACAACCATTGACCAGTTGCCTTGTTATGATCGCTTTATAGCCTCCGTGGGCTCGTCAACACATTATTTTTTTCCCAACTAACAAACTTTCATCTGAGATGAATATCCTAAATATCGAAAAATACGTAGCCACTGATTCGCCTGAACATTATTAAGCGACTTTCTTTATCCATTCTCAACGGAAGAGGAGATGGATGTAGTCCAACCCAAGTATTAAGATATAATCGCGGATTTTTCATGAATAATTTGGAGAAACCAAGGTAAATCCAAATTTATATGACGGGAATTGTATTAGTACTTCAACTTTTTCCGATGTTTGTCACGGTGCCACCACATGTAAATAAATATACATTACTGTCGAGAAAAAGAAAATATAGATTATGATATTTTTCTAATGCAACGATTCATTCGTGATTTTGAGCATCCTCTTCGCCAGAGTGTTTCGAAATGTTCAAAACAATTGAAATAACCGGTGACTGTGAAGTCAGATCAGAAATGTCACTCCAGAAACGTTCATAGGCAATTGTGTGAGGTGTTGGGGAATCAAGAATGTACGACGGAATGGCGAGGAAGTGGATTAGACTGTTTAGTAGACATCTTGAAAATGTGCACGATGAGCCGCGGTGCAGGCTGTCTGTGATCACAGGTGGTTTCTTTCTTGAAAACTGGATTACGATAAGTGCCTGAATATCAATTGTGAGATGTAAGATAATGATTGACTACCAATAAATTTCTTATTTTTTACAGATTTTCGAAAGTGAATATTGTCCTGCCCTAATTAAACTTCGAGCAGAAGGTATAAATTATACCATGACAGAATTCAAGTTTTTATTGAATTTAACCTATATGTCATATTAAACCGAGACACTATTAACACGAAAAGAAAACCCATGTTGAAGAATTGAGGATATTTAATTAGCTTTAAGCTAATTTGAAGAAATAAATAATTTCGCACAAAATTCCAATTATTTAATTTTAACGTTTTCAGTATTTTTGTTTTATATTAATACTTAAAGATAAATACATTTAATTAATTTTCTAAATTATTATGTTCTATTATCATTTTTCAGAAAAACATATATAATAAACATTTTGAGTAGGTTTCATATATTGACCGATTTATGTACTTGAAAACAAACTTGAGCAAAATAGCTGAGACAGAATGTGATTATTGATTTGACTGAGCACAATATTCAAGAAGCAGCATGTCTGTCCATTTTCTGTAGCGAACGATGTTGGCCATTCCTATTTTCTATTGCGTCACTTCTACGTCTGGTCAAAATTGTGCTCATGCGAACACTGAACTCTAAAATTTCACAAGATTGGTAAAATTACTTGTGTTAAAATGAATAAAATGGTACAAACCGGATTTTTAACTAAGAAACAGCTCTTAATGTAATATTTTGTAATGTTTTATTACATTTAAATCATATCACGACGTAAAAATAATTTACACCAGTTTTACTCCAAATTGGAAACATCCGTCTAGCCTTCCTTCCTCAAAGGTTCTTTCTAGTTGCTTAAAAACCCTGTAAATTAAAAAACCCTAGGCATTTCATTGTTATCTTTAAGTCAAGTTAATGATTTGACCTGTGAGAACCAGATTAATCGTCCATTACAATTGGCGCAGTGCTGTAACCCTTAATCGCGACAGGGCTTTTTTCTGGCAGAGTAACTTATTCTGAAAGTCTGGGAGGGTAAAAGTCTGTTATCATTTCGCTTGGACGCTTCACATTACTCGGCCCAACTGTCTCCAGATTCATGAACTCATGAAATCTGGGACGAAAAGTATCTCGCAGTTTAATCCATCTCGTATAACCACAAACATGGAATATCTAACTTGAACGTAATACGGTTCACCAGTTAGTTAATAACATTCTATTATTTGATTATTTAATTGCTGTTACTTGCTATGTGGAAATAGGAACACTCTGTAGGTATCGTGAAGAATCATAAAGGGACTTTTGCCAACTCTGGTTCATGCCAAACAAAAGACATAAATATAATAAGAAAAATGTGAAAATTTTACTGCTATAATTATTAATTTCATTATGCTTAAAAAGCTTTTATACTTTTATGAAACAAAATAATATAACAACATTCTTTAATAGAATAAAACATGCATGATAGCATAAATAGCAAAAATCTCTAAAAGGAAATTTGACGAAGGTATGTACAGATTGTATATCGAAATTTAGGATCATGAATGAATAATAGGAAGGAAGTGGGAAGATCGACACTACCTATTTTATTTAATGCAGTAGTGGGTTAAACATATATAAGTACTTCAGTGGAATGGTGCAAAATAAGAAATAAGTTCTCACTAACTTCAATTAAAACCAATTTAACGTCGTCAAAATTCTCTACTTTTCTTAATCTAGGAGCTTTCGGCTTTCGCCATATTCATCTGAAAACAGCAAATTCAACCATCTCATATTTAACGATCCAAATTAACATCAAAATACTACAATCTAGCTCTTACTTACTACACAATTATGTCATGTGATTTGTGTTTGGATGTGATGAAAATTAGACACGTATACCAATGTTATGGTATTAATTTTCTTTGTTGTTGACGAAATAATGTAATTAATTGTGTATGGCTTTTATAATATTTAAACGTGTAAACTTATCTAAAGGTTGTAGTATTTTTATATTAATTAGTATTGTTAAACGCGTCATAGTAGTAATTGCTATTTTCAGATGAATACGGCGAGAGAAATAAAGTAGACTTTAAATCTTTTTTCTTGTCGTTAAAAATTTATCCCTGTTTAAAATGGATAATTTCAAAATAATTAATTTTTTAGTCCGTTGGCATAAACGAGTCGCCTGGTGACCGCGTGCTGACGGTAGGAGAGAGAAAAGGCACGTTTTGGTTATAAGGTTATATGCAGCACATACGAGTCCTTTCATGGTATAATTTTGGTAAAAATGATATTTTGACAGTTCAGAGATGGCAGTAGAGCCGAAAACTCCTTGAAAATTCGTTTTAATGAATTATGCATCGGATTGTGTTATTTGTACAAAAGTAAAAAAACTTACTAGAGACCATTAAATAATATGGTTATATAATTAGTTTTAAATTACTAATTTATTAAAACAGCAACAAATTGAAACACTAGCGTATTGTGTTACACTAATCTAACTATTTATTTAATTTAATATATATGTTTTTAATTATTTTACCGTTTTTTCACTTAATATCCCACTATTACGCGTCTGTCTTCGAAATTTGGGTTCTATCCCATATTATCAGCAATTGATTAATCCGCCGCACGTTAAGGCGCGTTGCCTCCAAGATTACAGTGTATTACAGTCGAAGTTGTTCCTCTCAGACCGTAACTACTGTCCTTAGTTGGCTTGCGCACGAAATTTTATCTCATCCATGTGCTCAAAATCAGGTCAGAGGGACGCTCCCCCGACTCTTCCAATTCGTCGTCCCTTGGTGACTTGCCACGTCGATCAGCTGAGGCTATAAGCGTTGCCCTCTTTCCCAGGACAATTCCCCTTCTTAGGTGTCACGCAAAGCGCAGCTGTATCACAGTGATCTCGTACGCGTTGCTAAAAAGATTTGCTGAATTACACAATTTAAGTGACCTAGTACCATCCATTAAGTACATTATTTATAACCGTAGAAAGTACTTTTGAATATATTAATTAATAAATCTAATTAACAGAAATGCATTTTTGCTTAGTATTCATCAACGTTTAATACTGTATTTATGCCTTCATTTCAATGTCATTTATATTAGATTTGTTGTTTATAATTTTGCAGTTATTATAGTTCGTTAACAATCTTATATCGACGAAGAGGGTCGATGAAGTGAACACAATTCGAGAGGGGCGATCACTTCCCCTAGCTATCGATCCCGTATTTGTGATGTCCGGAAAAAGGAAGAGATGAGAATAGGTGAATACGAAAGTCGGTAGCGTAGAATCGCTGTCACCTTGATGACAGTTAAGGATTGGTGCCGATTGGTGGATTTTTAGACGAAGTGCACAAAGTAAAGAAGACTAGTTTATTGTGCCTAAGGCAGTCAACACAATAGTATAAAGAATAGAGAGAAAAGGAAGACTAGCAATTAGGTAATTGCTATGAGCCCTTGAGGGAGGTTTTACATGTGAGCAATGGCTGTCGTGGGCTAACTAGCTGAACTAGCGGATGGTGTGGTGGACCAAGGTGAGGTTTCCTCCATCTTCACCAGCTGCTAGCTAGTTACCTATAGACGAGGAAGTCATCCAAATATGGCTACCCTTCCCCTTAAATTCTCCCCACTTAGAGGTTCTGCTGATCTCTCGGTTCCCACACTCTAGCTGGAAAGTTTCTCCACGTGCTGAGTAGCCGGAAATGTTTATTACAGCAAGTCCAGAGTCGCCGGATGTATAGCGCTGAGACTTATTGAACAATATATATGACATATGTAATGAATTAAGATGACGATTGCAAATTTATTCCATCTGTGGCGATACTCAACATACTATGGTTGAAAAATTCCCCAGTGGCGTCATTTAGGCGGGAATAGCACCCAAGTCCGCAAAACGCCAGCAAGGCGAGACATCAGCGAGCTGGTCAAGAAGTGCTCAGTTTCGCGAATTAAGGGCTTTTACTTGCGAAGGGCGTTAAATCCTCGGGAATTTCATCTGGCGCTTCTCCCTTCACGAAGTATGAAGAAAACCGCGGGTCAAGCCCGATATTTGATTGGGGCTTTAGGTCATGTGATTCACCATCCCCCCTATGATGGGAACATGAGCAGAGTCGACCTGGAGAGATATTTGGAGTTGAAAAAGACTCTCAGAAGGAGGAGGAGATCAGTTGAAAGAGAATCTTAGGAAGAGGAGGAGATGAGTTGGGAAAGAATCATGATAGAGAAAGCAATAAGTCAGGAAGGAACTTTGAAGTAGGAATGTGGAGAGGAGTGAGATAAGGGTTGTCCACTGATCACATTAGATGAGTTGACCAGCTGCCTCCTAAAAGTGGTGGAGACACGGAGAAAGTAATGCTGTGGCGCCACAGCAAGCGCCTCTCCAGATATTGGGAAGGGCGTGAGGATAGTACCCAAAGTCCCGACCTGATGCGGGTTTTCTAGGGATTTCTCTGCATTTCTTTGAGGCGAATCAACGGGTTGGTTCCAAGGGCCCTAGTCAAACCTTGGCTACCTTGTTCTACCGTCCACATCCCCCCTTTTCAATCCCCTTCCTATGCTATTAAAGGGGAGTTGCCTGTTTCAAGATCACCCTCATGTAGCCTGTTACCCCGTCCCCCAAAAATGAAACTATTAATGCAATAATTAAGTATTCCAAATTTTCAGATATATATGGTCTAAAGAGAAAACATTTATTATAAACTATCGTATTTACACTTCAAATAATATACCATTAAATGCCTTACCTCTATAATATTTCCGGGCGCTTTGAAAATTGCCAATTATTTTTAAGGTTTACATATAGTGTATGAAATTTCTCTGCTCTCTATTTTTTCCCTTAATTTTTGACAAGATAATTCACATCAGATTACTTGATTTCTTAAGAAAAATAGCATTTTAACTTTCTACAAATAATGTAGCGTACGATATTATTCAAACTACTCATAATTCATTGTATGAAGAACTAAAGCCTTCTGGAAAATTTGCTGACCTGTATTTTAAACGATAGTTCTCTAAATATTACTAAAAATTTATCATGCCATGCAGCTAAATGCCTTCTTTCTCCTAGAATCGTATGTTAAAATCCGACAACAAAAGGTAGGTGCCGTATCTAAAGATGGTCGTATTCTTTTTCTTCTTCTTCTTACTTGGCTCCACAGCCAATTGACAGTCTTGACCAATCGGGTTGACTGCGAACTGTAATCTTGCGTGACACATGCCTAAATTGAAGTGATACGTGGTCAACGTATCGATTCACCATCAGTCTTAATCCCAATCTCCGTGACCAAAACGGTAGAAACATCAAAGCCAGTATTCGAACCCGGGACCTCTGCGTTGTGAGGCAGTGATGCTAGCCACTAGATCACAGGAGGTTGGAAGATGATCGTATTAATTTATCTAATTGCGGTTTAATTACACGCCGAGACACTAGAGTTTTAATTATTACACTTTTACTTTTCATTTTGTCGTTAGTGTATGTTTGAGTGTTTCTTAATGTATTTAAAGTTTGGAGCTACTCTGTACGAAATTACAGCTGTTTTTGTTGTTCTACAGAATATTGATCACGACCCAAAACAAAAACACTTTGGAGATAAGACACGGCTATCAACCCTAGGGGGAGGGGGTGGAATTAGTGGGATTTTTATATGTAATAAAGGCTTTTATTAGTCGAAAAAAATTCTACAGGTCAATAACTTTTATATTGTTTCCCCGACAATATTTGTGTATAATTTCATCCCTATCCACCATGTGAGGGGTGGGTCGGGGTTGGAAATGAGTCATATGAAAATACCAAGGACATTATCGAAATGGTGTCGAAACCTTTGTAATGCGAGTCTCTGTGTTACATTATGACCATTAGTACGAGATTTAAGTAAAACTTCATGCCTTAAAGGAGGGGAGAATTTTTATTCTGTTAGAGTACTGAAAATAATTTTAGCCCTTCTATTTTACCGGGAGTATTTTTGGCTCTCTAGATATTGGTAATATATTTGAGGTTCATATTGTGATGTTTTCGTTGCATGTGTTCACCAAGAATTAAATAATGTACCGGGATAATATAAATAAATACCCGGGCAACGCCGAGTCCCCGGCTAGGGATGAAATAAAACTAATTGACTATAATTCAGTGTCTCCGTCGGTATTTTCGTGGAGCCTTTCTGGTGGATCTCGGGTACGTGTTATCGATGGACCTCTTTAGTGGCTGCTGTAACAGGGCTAAGACGACGCAATCTGTGTTTCAGCCTCATTAAGCTAATTAGCAGCAAGTTATTGGACTCGCGCGTGGTGAAGAGGCTTAGCTTGCCACTCGAGTTAAACAAATACGTATTCCGTTCTCCAACTTTAGAAACGTTATCCAACTCTTCGCCAAAGTTGTGCCATAATCTTTGAATAAATGAACAGACTGTTAATATTGCGGGCTGTCGATACCTAAATTAGTTAACTCGGAGATTATCCTTAATTTTAGACTCAAAAAGTTGAACAAGTAGTTATAATCGTTTTATGACCTATTTTTCACAGTTTCTGTTATCAGTGCGTAAAATAACTAAAAGTAGCAATAATTAACAGCTTTGTTATTTAATAAGATCAGTACATTTCTGAATAATTATAACACAAAATGGTGTTTTCTTGCTACTTAATCAACTACATGCATCTTAATGATCCTCAAAAACACTATCATGATAACCAATTATTTTCTCCGCTGTTTGGTGAAGAATCCAAATTTTTCTAGCAGCCTTAACAGTGTTGTGAAAGCAAGGATAATCAAAATTTATTGATTAGTGTGGTTCACAACAGTACGTAAAATAATTTCTTTTTTGTTCCGTAAAAAACTGTGATCCAGAAAGACATTTTCGTGGGATGCAGATGAGACGACCTATATGAATATTAAGAAACATTTTTTAAGAAAGAAAAATATTGGAGTGTCTTTGGTCACAAATGAAATAAACTCACTAGATATTCTATTTCTCTGTTTCGTTGGTTCTGCAACCCGTTCAGGGCCTTGGCCTACCGGGTCGAGTGCGGAATGAGTCTTACATGACAAATTCAGAATTAGGAGTGAAACATGGTCAGCGTATCGATTCTCCAGCAGTCTTAATCCCAGTCTCCGATAGATAATAAATTGTAAAAATTTTCGATTTTGAAATATTTTTAAAATTTTTATTGTGATTTAGGAAAGAAATTAATTCACCCACGAGCATACTGACTTTTATAAACGAACATAAGTATAACATATAGTATTTTTCTGTTATTCCAATATAGGCGTGGTGCATTCCCAAGAAAATATTGTTCATACGAATGTGAACCGTGGTATAATTAATAAAAGGCCATTAAACCTTTATGCAGTCACCGCGTCGTATTGACATTTTCAAATTTAAATCTCTATAATATAACTAAATAGGATAGGAATATATATAGGTTTCAGATCGTAAATATGGGTTCCGTATATAATTCTTGTTAACTCCATTTTTATACTGGAATACTTCAACATACTTAATGGCATACTTCATAAAAGTCAGTATGCTCCTGGGTGAGTGAATTTCGTGCCTGAATCACAATAAAAATTTTAAAAATATTTCAACACGTAAAATTTCTATTGAGTTTATTTCATTTGTGACCAAAAACACTCCAATATTTTTCTTTCTCAAAAATGTTTTTAAATATTAATTAAAATCATGTCATCTTCATTCTACGAAAATTTCTTTCTCGAACACAGTTTTTGAAGATATGGAACAATTAAGAAATTGTTTTTCGTAATATTGTGAACCACACTAATCAATGTAAATCTTGTTATCCTTGGTTTCACCCGCTTTTAAGGCTAATGTCAATATCTTATCCACTAGAAAAATTATGGTTCTTTACCAAATAGCGGTAAAATTGCAATTTCCTCTTAAAATCGCCCCCTTCAACATAAAAAACTGTCTTTTTAATTTGAAAGACAAGGCCGTCAAATTCTCTCTCTTAATATTCTATTTCTAAATTCTCTTCTTCCCAGTTTCAATAATAAATATGTTAGAAGTTGATGATGACCATTTCGACCGTAAATATCGAGGGATATAGTACGTGACACCAAATTACTCGCAATGCAATAATTTTATCCATTTAAAAATTTATCTGAAGGAGTCCATAAAGTTGGATGAAACGTTGTATTTATAATAATTAAAAGTTAATTTAATTTATTTTCTGGCATATTTGGCCGTATTTTTATTTATAAATTTCAATTTTGTTTA
Source organism: Eucriotettix oculatus (assembly GCA_034510155.1). Classification (NCBI taxonomy): domain Eukaryota; kingdom Metazoa; phylum Arthropoda; class Insecta; order Orthoptera; family Tetrigidae; genus Eucriotettix; species Eucriotettix oculatus. Next base: position 45,228,671 of record CM067377.1, on the reverse strand, counting down.
AACTTCTAAAAACTTTATAAATAATTTTGATAAGCATTATGCTGTGTTAAAAATTGAGTGTTTGGGTTGTAAAATATGTTATATTGTTCAGACTAAGCGCAAGCTTCAAAATAGAATGAACATTTTGCAGACTAAAAATATTCAATGTGTTAAGAAAACATGTATCTCATGTATTATTATTGTTATTTCACATGTGATGAGTATATCGTGACTGGCAGATAGATGTGACTTTTTCCGATGCAGCAAGAATCTGTGCATGGAATAGAAAGTGGCGTGTCCATATCCGAAGCCGTCGCCCACTAACGCTTGTCTGGATACTCGTACCTGGTGCATATGCCGAGTTCCCAGGCTAGCTATTACGCAGCCCATACTGTTGCGTGTATTATGCGGCATTAGCCTAATCTCTTCTGCTCCCCTGACTCTAATGCCTGGCGCCAGCCGTATAATGGAGATTGTTATCTTTTAAGATCATCCGACAAGTACAGAACAAACCCTCCCAGTATTGAGGGTCGCTGTAATTGAATTCTGTCACTGCGCGTCTGGCTATTGGAATTCACGTCCTGATTGAAAATTTCGCCAGACGGATGAATAATTCCAAATTATAATCACGGGATACACACTTCTCTACGTTTACTATTCCACAAAATGAGAAGTGGTGAAATGTTTTGAAAATTTGAATAAACATGGTAGAAAGAAGGGAATATATTTCAATGCGTGCCGTGTACACAAATTTATACCAAATTTCATAAGTAACATTTCAGGTAGAAAAATATAGAATGCACAGTTAATAAAATACTGCAACCCGTTCAACCGTAGACACGCATCTCAAGACGTTCATAACAAATTGAGCTTTTTCAACTAATGGTTAGTTTGTAAACATGCAACAATATAAAACGGATTAGGATAGAAAAATCTGGGCAGACCGGTAATCAAATGGAGGATTTCAGCTAAGCACGTAGTTGCTGTAACCATTGATCAATCCTTATCGACCGCCGGCCATTTGCGATCTCTACATGACTCTAGGAAATATTTAAAGTTTCTATCTCGTGTTTTTTTCGAGCACACTGGTATTTATTAGGCAACCTTTAAATAGTGACGATAGTTTTGTTGTTGGCTGCCTTGCTCTTCCTCCCGCATCCCTTCATATGTTATTAAAGGTGAGTTGCTACCACATGGACTACCTTCATGTAGTCATTCATTAAAAATTTGAGTAATGAGTAAGCGTTTTAAAAGGCATATACAACAATTTCGTGGACTGTGTCATCAGTCTTAAAGCTTGGCAATTTAAAAATTTGTATTGGCTCTATTGAGCAGAATTTTTATTTTCTCTCGACAATTTTTCGTCAGTGATTCAGACAGCACATAGCAGTCCGCGCGATCTGATTCAAACTTTTGAATCACAAGAGCGGAGTGAATCAAAAGAGCTACTGTTCGTTTCTTCCGATTCTAAGATCACTCACTTCGAAGAGGGAAGTTACCTCTTTGACGTTATATCGCCCATCTCTAGTGGAGACCATATTACAAAGATATCAATGGTTAGAGCAACTGCATGCTTGTCTGAGGTCCTGGGATCAATTCCTGGTCTTGTAGATACTTTCTTATCCTATCCCTTAATTACGTACCATAGAGATTTAACTGAAATATAAAAAACATTAATTATAATTCAAATAAACGATTTTATTCATAACACATAAACCATGCAGCAACTAATTATTGAAATTATTCGTTTATTACGGCCTGGGTAAGAATTAACAATATTCGCAGAAATGATTAATTCAACCAATATATCAGCAATCAAAGAAATGATGCATCCAAGAAAATATTATCGTAAATATATTCTTAACAAACCCATTTCCCACATAGCATTAAGTACAGATTCATAATAACGAATATAAAATAGTTATTTTTTTATTCCATTACTGAATAAAAATAGTTCGAGAGTTGGTCAATAAAGAAATCAACCTAATTTTTACAATATACTTCTACTCAAGTCCAAAATTTGCATGGTCCTTCAAAAGTAGTCAGTGTCTCGCCGTTTTTCCGGTTTCCAAAGATATTCCGAAGCCATTATTGATTGTTTTTTCAAAATCGTCTCCAAAACAATCTTCACCAATTGTGATAATAGTAAACACGTCCTATGAAGGAAAAACGGGGAAAACAATCGCGTGGATAACAGAGATATAAAAATGACTTACACTTTATTCTAGGTTTTGGGATAAAAACGCTCTTATTATCGATGTGCTGGATTCGGCCTGTTTCTTTATAATGTGGCTTCTTGCGTTCTATGTGACTTTGGTGGTTTTTACAGTTCTTCATTATTTATAGAACGCTTATATACCATGTTATATATAATGTTGCTTTGGATACATATAACCTTTCCGTAATTGTCATAAAATTATGTAAGTATAATTATGCCGTAAAACGACGATTGCTTTCTTTGGTTAGTGATACCGGTGATTTACACACAAACTTCGTTGTTTGAACTGCGAACAGAAATTGTGGAGACAATCTGTAACTGAAGCGACAATTTTCTAAAGGAATTATATTTTGCAAATAAAATAATATGTTTTCAATAATTAATTTTCAGTAAAAAGATGACAATGCATGTACCCATGATTCGTGATTACGCTCAATAAATCGTTGGCGATTGCTAAATCGCTGTTTTACATTGCATCTATTCATCGTCTGAATGCCAATAGTGGGCCTCAGTCTGCAGAAGTGTTGAAAATGTGCAGTACTCGTAGTGCTGGACCATGCCTAAGCCTGGTCTTTATAATTTATGGAAGTGATAAGCATCTTGGGTGGGCCAGTTGATTAATAACCATTATCCTGGGAGTGCGACGACAAAGCCATGTTCTCGAGCAGATTATGGACTGTGAATCTTAGCAGCATTCGACACGAAATCTGCCCCGTCCAGAAAGCATTTATTTCTATTCCAATACTTTGCCTTCACAAAATTGCAGGGATAATATGTACTCATACAATGTATTGTGTATTCAGTTGTTCATAATTAAATTACGATTATAAATTTTAGAATTGAGTAACGGATACCGACGGTTGCAATCATTAAAAACAACTATAAGCGTTACACAGATATAAATATATTTTTATTTTACAAAAATAAATAAGTCTACTTTATTATGCATGCACTACCTTGTAGCAGCTGTCGGACGCTTTATTCGTGTACTAAATGAAAGTGTCTCTTGGTTAAATGACCAGTTCCATATAAAAAAGACGCCGAAGAAGAGTGTTGAAGCCTTTACTTCTCCTGGGACAAGCTAAGGTCTGTGGATTTCCCGCTCATGTTGAAAAATTATTTTCTGCTACAGACTAAAGGGAACCTTACAGCACCCTGATACGTGTTCAAACAGTTGCCACTGTAACATTTCTTTTTATTACTTTGTTATTAGCCCGGCTCATTCTATTATTATTAATCATTGGATAATCGAGAATAGCGAACATTTGGGTCTGGGACCTCAGGCGTCACGGACAAGAGGCGAATGTAATTAAGTAAAAGGATTTGAAGGCTGCGACGAAATTGTTTTATGTGTTGTCTGCGCTTACGCTCTTTATTTCGGACAATAGGAATCATTCGTCCCTAATTTAAGAAAGATTTGCTTCTTTCAAGCGTTGCTAATTAGAAACGGCTACTGGGAACGGAACTAATTCAAAACACATGTGTGATGGCAGTTATTTTCAAAGCAAAAATTTTTCCTATTGCAATGGAGCAAATACCAGCCAATGGGTGCCATTTGAAATTTCAGTCGATTGGCTACTGGAAATGAGGAGGAGAATTCTGGAAGCATGCCAAGTTGACGTGGAGAGACGTTTTGAGACAGAGTGGTCACAAAATTAGCAGGTGGTTGATAAGAGATCATTAAATTAAGAGGCGCTGTTAAGAGCTAGGTGGAGCTCTTAAGACGCAGATTTCTTAGTAGGAGTTTCCACTATTTTAGCCCAAGGTTTCATCCATACAGGCAGATCATCCTCGATGCAGTCATCCCAAAGCAGAACGAAGCAAAACGCCTCCAGAGAATGCAACTGCAGTCGTCGATGGTATCGTTGACTTTTATTTTAAAGAGTTCACCTTGCCAGACCTATTTGCCATAGGAAACGTTTACCCCACAGGTGCCATGATTTTAATGCGTTTCATGCAGATCATTAATTTATTATTGCTGTGCTGTTTCATCAGTATATAAATTTATCATTGCTCTATTTTTTCATATAAATTTATTTATCTCTATTTTCGCTTTTTCTAATTTTGTTCTTATAAAACAAATGTCTACTTGATTTTAAATTCATTTGTTATTATTTTTATATTTTTGTTCAAATTATAATTTCCCAATATTAAATAATAGGTTAATTAATTAATCATAATATTAAAAGCCCATCCCACTATTTTTATTACAACAAAGACAGAACTATATAAAACTATGAACACGTGAAAAATAAATATTTTAGCCTCCTTAGCAGTATATAAAGGTCCACTATGCATGAAATATAATATTAATAGTTCTATTTCTTTACATTGTTTAATGAATTTTAAAACTATCATGTAGATTTATACCGGAATAACAAATATTTGGACTAATATGATATTTCTGTAATACGGATGAGTCGTGTTATCGTAATGGTCATTTTTCTATTTCACTAACGTTACATCAAACTATGTTTCCGCTTAATAATATCATATAAATGTAGAGGAAATCGGATTTCAACGGCATAATGGGGTAGAACAGGATACCCATTTTTTGACCTGATAGTGCTGGTGTCTAGTAAATAGGGGTGGAACATTGTAACTGGTCGAGGAAGAAATCCCAGCAGTCGACTTGACCAACTTCTGACAAACCTAGTGAATGAACTATTGTATTGGTATCTTACATCTGTGAATTTAATTTTTTTTCAAAATTCGACAGAAGGTTAAGAGAAAAACTGCTCGCTTTTAACCATGTAAAGGTATATATTCGTAAAGTAGATGTATATAGCTTCATATAAAATTACGTATTAGGTTTAACTCTGCTTGTATTAAAAGTCTCTGATATTGTGTTTAACAAAATGTAATATGTTCCTCAAGAAAAAAGGATAAACATTACTCTGACAGACTCACCTAAGAAGAATGAGTTACAATATGCTGTAGCAAAAAAAAAGGAATCGATAAGGAAAGAAAAGAGAGAAAAGGCCAGAAAAGTCTGAGCAGTTCCAAAAAATTCTCTTTACTAAAGGAAAAATTACGTAAACTAAATCTAAGAAAGAAAACACAAAAGGCGTTACGATATTGCTTAAATTTAATTTAATGTTTTATGTAGAGATTATAATTAAAAAGAAATCTAAAAAAATATCTAAATTTGTAGTTTTAAGTTATATTGACATTATATTAACTAATGAATTGAATAAAATAATGTTTTATACCTTTATGTTATGGGTTCTTCTTTCTCCACAATTTTACAAAAACTGTTAAAAATAAGTGTTTCGTTCCGCCACGACATCCCTTTCGTATTAGTATTCTACATTATTAACATTGTTTTAATTATGCTGTTTAAATTAAAAGTCATATGCGGATAGTAATTTATTTTCTCCAGAATCAGGTTGATAAACCCATTTTACTGAATATTGTTTGTGCCACATATTTTTGCAAAATACTGTATTAAGTTAACATATTATTGTAAGTATTTAGTCGAATACTACGATGGTATTAGCCTATGAGGTTACGAATGATTGCAATCAAAATTTAACGGATTTAATATTCGAAGAGTATATAGTGTAACACTTGCACTTACATATCACTTTGATCTTACGTTTTCATAAAATAATGCCGAAGCCACCTTGCGTAGAAAATGCTACCTTACTGCAAAACTTTTTTATAGTATTTTTGAGACGTCCTGTAATATCCCACATCAGGGGATTCAGAGCTCCGTCTTCTCGTACATCTTCAGGTTTTTTTTCAGCGTTCGCAGTTATTGGCAAAACGTTAACGTCGAGAATAGAGGGTGAGCGGTAATCAAAAAGTCATTTGTACCGACATGCACAAGGCATCTTGGGCCAATGGGGCTACATTTATTTCTTGTCAGTCTTTCTGCTCCCCCAGAGGTCTCTAAAGGGTTATACAATAGGTCCATTAAATATAATAACACCAAAAGAAAAGATGCAGTGATATTATATGGGATCAATATAAATGAATAAATGTAAAATCGGGTTCAATGGAAAATATGATTCAATTTTACTATTTTCCGTGACGTTATTTGGCATTAAAAAGCCCCGTACTGACTTCATAGTGAATACTCAATTGTTTTCATGACACTTAATACGGGAATCATATTTTTTGTAGTGCCGAAAAATTGTTTCTCCTGTCACTTCATTCTGTAAATTATAACTTACTACCTTACACGAATATCGTTAGCAAATATGAATTAATAAACTAACAACATAGAATCAGTTCTCCTATTTTTTACTGGCTCTAGGCAAACTCGCTGGTAATTGAAAATACTTTCTAACCTTAGCTTGAATATTCTACAACTAGTACAAAGTAAATCTATAGTAACAAAATTAACATTCTTAAGTTATTTTCAATTTTTCATGGGATGTGTAACATCTCGAAATGCAAATTGACCTGTCTTCATTTAGTTTAGATTGAAAGAATAACTGATAAGAGATTGTAAATATGTGACAATCATGTTATGAATATCTTATTAAAGCCAATAAAGAATAAATGTATTTCTATTGATTTTATTTTGTGATTATTTAAAAACACCGAATTGGAGGAAATGACAATTATTTGAAACTATTAAATATTAATAATCTGCCTCATCCTTATATTTATTTGACATTTTATGCAAATTTACTTTCCAAAACAATTATTTCAATTCTGTCTTGTATTGTAATGAGTTTGCTGAGAAATTAAATTAAAGAAACATAATCGTATAATATCAAAGGTCTACTAGGTCTTCATACATAAAATAAAATAAAAAGTACATTGAACATATCTGAATTATTAACACAACAAACTTATTCAAATATGACATTTATAAATCACAGAGAAATAATACCGGGGTTATACTCAACAAAAACTTGAACTTAAATATTGCCATTAAATAAATTGAGATAAGTAGGACCTTCGTATGTCAAATGCAACTATTGGTATCATCGAAATGAAAACATAGTTTTTTTGTGAATAAAGAAACTTGTACTCTCTCTGGTAATTTCAAGTTTCTCACAGCTTCATCTATTTCAGGAGGTGTATGTATTAGGGTCTAAGACCTTGGACATACGGTAAGAGTTGTCTGCTTATCAAATTACATCAGTCGGACAGCTGCCTCTTAAAACAGGATGGAGATACGGAGAAGGGAATGCTGCGGCTCCACAGCAAACTCATCTCGCTTCATTCCGAAGGACGTGAGAATAGTACCCAATGCCCAACCTACCTGATGCAGGTTTTCTAGGGTTTTCCCTGCATTTCTTTTAGGTGAAACCCCGGGTAGGATCCTTAAACTATAGCCTGGGGGCTCTAGTCAACCCTCGGCTGCCTTTCTCTACCTTCCACATCCCTTCCTATGCTATTAAATGGGAGTTGCCTGTTTCAGGATCACCCTCATATAGCTGTAAACTCCCCAAAAAAATGTCAGCATACTTAAGTATATCAATTATCATTTCACATAACCCATTTTATTCTGTACAATCACATAATTACATTTTAAAGTCGGACAAATTAATATCGTTAAAATTGTGTTTATTAAATGTTTTTAAAAATTATTTTATTTTAATGATGAATTATATCAAGTCACAGTACTCAGTTATTCTCTGTGATAACGCAAAAAATATTCACATATAAATAAATTACTGAAGATATATTCACTTTACAGACGTCAATTCTTTCCTACCAAAAATAGTTTATATAATATTTTCACTTAATTTCATTTGTCTCTAACATTAAATGCAAAAAATATTAACAAATGGCTTTATAACTTACTATCGACCTTTAAAATATTTTTTCCCGCCAATTGTGAATAATTTATTTCTGACTCAGATTTTGTGATACTTTATTTTCTTAAAAATTAATGATTAGTGCCAATAGTTCGTTTGCTTAATTGATGTGCTCGGGAATTTTATAGAATAAAGAGCATCTGAGAATGAAGTGACGAAGTGAAGGAAATGTAAATGTGAGTTCACATCATTGAGTCATATTCGCGGCATTTTTGCAAGTCAAGGATGCTGATTGTGTTTCATCGATCTGGCGCCCGCTTCACTGTTTGTCGCAATCAACGGAGCAAACACTCCGCAATCTGCAATAAATTGCGACATTTCTCAACATATTTGCTTGCAAGTTAAGTAGATTAGCGACTCCTCCAACCGGAGCACGGAATCTAAGCAAGTCAGCGTTTTACAAGGGTGTCGCATCTGCTGCTCCCCGTCTGGTGTAAAACTTCGTTATGCCTGCAAATTAAAATTAAATTCTTGGCGTAAAAACATAGAACAATGACTGCTTTCTTCACGTTCATTCAACATCAAATATATACATTTTCTCGTTAGAAATATATTATGTTAAAGACAATAACTGGTATTGACGAAATAATGTAACTACAAAGTAAGCAAGTCGAAGAATTGTATTACGAATTGTTTTAATCAACAGCACGATGCCTACGATGCAAACAGCACATTTTTAATGTCAGATGAATATCCATCAATCACCTATCTTGCTATTAAGTTTTCATTACTCGTAATCACTCAAAACTCGACAATTTACATCACATACAATATGTTCCACAATTTGACCATGTGTATGTGCTGAAGTCAAGATGTATTTATGCATCAATAAGCTGCTTTAAAGTACCATACGTTTTATGTCTAGAAGTATTATTTATTTTTAAGAATCATAAATGTTTCGAGAACACCTAATGCAACTGAAAAGTTATCCAGGATCACATTAACGGTGGCTTCGATCAAACGTTACATGGGTAAAATAGAATATCAGTACATTATTTGCTGCCAAAATATACAGGGTTATTATAAAGTCTATGAAACGTTTTTAAAAAATCTGAATATGTAAATACCCAATGATAGAGTATGTTTCAGACGAGTTACCACAGGCCGTAAGTTGCTGAAAATTCTGCAATTGTTGCTCATTCAACAACTTTAAACGGATTTTAACCAGGCTTTTCAAATCTCATGGCTTAATTGTTATTAATAATTGAAATGTGTACTTACATAGATCTGTAATGTAGTAAAATAGTGTGAGAATACGTCTGAAGGCCTGAGACTTTTTTTTGTGTTATACGGAACAGAGCTTTTACTAACAGTACGTGTGAGTCTCTTAAATTAATGGCACCCGTCCCTAAGTCAATAAGGATTTGCTTTTGTCGAGTAGGAAGCTATCGTAGCTGATTTTAAACTGCTACTGCTAATACAAAACATCCTTTAAGACACTCGTTCACAGTAATTTTTTTCCTATTGGATGCAATTGTGTAAATAACCAATTGGATTTATTTGAAATTGCAGCGTATTTGCGTTTTTAACTCCATTTTAATCTGTATGATCCTGTATATGCTAAATATTGTTTCAGGGGAAAATTGCACTGAAGGAAAAAAACCAGAGAGGTTACGGTGATTGCCACTCCTCGCCCCCTAAATGCATGTTATTGTTATGCGTCCAGTATAGGCATCATGTTCATTATATTGGTTCATATTAATGAATCTATATGCAGGATAGTGGCGGATTTTCACCACCCTAAAAAAACCTTCAGTTAATTTGAGTAAGATCTGGTTGTTGTCTGGTTTATACCTTCGATTATTTCTTTTTCAAATTCAAATTGTTTCAAGGCAAAGATAAATGATTGACAAATTTCCTCACATTCTAAAATGTTTGAAGGTTCCAGTTTTCGGTAGTCCTGAAAGGTGTCATGACAAAATCACATTCCCATACAATGTGATCTTCCTGTTTGCAGAAAGAACATGTAAAAGACTGTTAAATTTAATTGTTTTAATTTAGAATTATATGGTCCGTGTCCAGAGAAAAATCTATTTCTCTGGTTGTACTCATGAAGTTGCGTTTTAATCGTGAATCAACCGTGGGTATTAATTTCTTTGACCAAATGCATTTTTCAATTTTGTCCCATCTGGTTTGCCATTCTTTCAACAGCCAATCTCTGCATTTTTATTGGGAATCTACAGATTCGTTAGTAATTTGGTAGACTATGCTTGTATTATTATGCTTTAAGTGGTACAGTGCTGCCCACTGGCGCGCAGTCAAATCTATTGGTGGAATGTCAGTAATGATCTGTATAGATCAACTGGAGAAACATCTTACCCGGTGCCTCCAAATCATCAGCCCAAAGCAGATCTCCGCCAGAGAATACAGCTTCAGTCTTCTGTCAGTATCGTTGATATTGAATTTAATAAGTTCACATTTCCAGGCCTATTTGCCATAGAAACTTTGCTCCCTTTGGTTCACTTGACAGGTTACCTGATATTAAAGATTTTCAGTATGTAAATTTATTCTTGCTCTACAGTTTTCATGTAAATTCATTTTGATTTCTTCTTTTTTTACGAGTTTTATTGATAAAATTTTATTCTTGTTAAAATAAATGTCTACTTTGATTTTAAATTCATTTCTGTCATTATTTGTTTCTCCTTCAAAAATATAAAATTCCAAGAATTCACAGTTTTCGGTCTATGGGGACCATAAATCGGTCTATTTCCATTTTCTATTTAACCTACAAAAGAAAATAAGTACATAATAATGCCAAATTAATTTGAATTATTTTAAAAGCAGAAATTTGTAAAGCAACACAGTAATGTTATTTGAAATTGTTAACTAAACATCTTTCAAAAATTCTGAAAAATTATGTTTCACTCCGGCGCCCAGGAGAATGTATAAAAATATTTAATATAGGATATCGTTTGAAAGTTTGGCATTATTTCAGGCAGAGTTATTCAGATTTGCTCCCTCAATACGGCAACTGCATCTAAAGATTTTATATCAGCCCACTATGTATATTTGCATCAATACTTCCAGAACTTTAGAACTCACTCGTTAATAATAAGCACAATATTCTTCAGCGACGACGTCGTTTCCTCGTAGATTCGATTTACGACAGCGTTCGCAAACAAATAAACGGTCTCCTAGCCATGACTACAGTTGATATGTTTGCCAGTCTGTTTGCGCTCCCTCCACGAAGCCAATAAAATAGCAGGAAAAAAGAGACTAAGAGGGTTAAGACCCGAGGTCGTTGACGACTGCGGTTTTCTGAGAAATGTGAAAGGAAAACGAGACATGCCATTCCACAGTCTTAACAGCTTGGTTTAAAAAGAAAAATCAATATAAATAACGAGATACTTAATTAATAACTTATTTACTATATGTAATATTTGATTTAAAAAATAGTTTCGGTAGTACAATTTAGGTATCAATGCAAACTATGGTTAACGTACCGTAACCGTATACATAAAATATATAAATTTGCCCGCTAACCAACACTAAGTAGCTCATTCACAATTTCACTCCACGTTTTCCAAGCCCCATTATTCGATTTTTTATGTGCACCACGTCGATTTCGAATAGTCTGCATCTACATTTTGTATTATAACGTTAATTATTCACCATTCTTCTTAATGTAATAATCACAAATGTACTTTCATATAAGCTATCAACTACCTTTATATTTCTTCATTTCGACCCCATAATTTTACTCCGTCTATTCCAAAGAGCTTATTCTCCTGATACAGATCAAATATATCGATTGCGATGACACCAATCTCTCCCCAAAACAAGCAATACGGCAGGAGGCGCGAGCTATGCTTAATATTCTGTGCGTAGCTCGACTTTTTATTTGCATATGCCGCTAACACAATTTTTTTAAAAATTATATACGTTCTATCAAAAAAGATTTATATAGTATCCAGTTTCATTTGTAATTTCAATTCGATAGCTTTCAACGTACGTCATAATCATTCTGTGAATATGAGATATCCCTTTGATCATTGATACATTACACAAAATATTGATCACCGTTATTAATTACATACAATCCTTTAAAATTCAAGATTTTACTCAAGTTAAAATTGAACATTTCTAAGATACAATAAAATGAAGGACTGTAATTTTTAAATAAAATAGAATGACTATGAAGTCCGTAGAAAGCTTTCAAATTAAATTATCAAATAAAACTGTTGATCGTATAAAAGTTTTTATTGTTATTTATTATCACAAACAGTCCAATAATACTCAAAAATTATGTGTTGTATCAAAATAATTCAAGTGGCATATTATTCACATTTTAAAACAAATAGGATGCGAAGAACAGACCTTAGATAAACAGTCGCAATCTTGCAATCACCCAAAATTTCGTTATCACAAATTTTTTCTTGAAGACAGCCAAATCGTTTTTATGCCCTTATGCAAAATGAAATCGATTAAAATTTTCAATAATTGACGCTTAATTCCAATAATTTGTTGCCAATAAATATAAGTTGGTCTCAAAACTGTGTATGATGCGGATTTCAGATGAAACGAACAAGTTTTAAATTAATTGCTTACATCCCGTTCTTCAAATACGCTTCGACTATTTTAGGTATCTGAATATATTTCATAAAAACTCGGCTGCCAAAATCATTTACTGATTTAAAACCTAACTTTAGTGATTACAATACTGTAACTCAAAACATACCTCATAAAGTTATTCATTAGTTTGAATCCTCACTTGAAAAATATTTTAATACAAATTAATGAATCAATAAAATGACATATGTAACTCTGTCTATCCCAATATATTTCAAGCATAATCCTCCCATTCTTAAAAATAATAAATTATAAATAATTAAACTTCTTATAAGCAATAGACAATGAAGAAGTCAATTAAAAATGACTGCGTAAACAAAGTTTGATATTTACTTAATTACTTAATTTTTCTGTTAATTAGATACTTCGTTATCTATTTCTTAATTTTTATCTAATATAGACGTTTGTTTATTTAATAATTCACGAGGGAGTAGATTTAGTTTCCAAAAGTTCCGGCGTCAATGAAGGATTACCTTTTAGAAAATTGTAGGTCCACTGTAACGCTTGTTTCGTATTACTGCAATCTAGAATAAAGAGAGAATGAACTTGAGGATCAAGAATCTCCGACAGCCACGTGGAACCTCTTTGTTCTGTTCTAGATACGGGGGCATCCGCTCTACATTTTTCGGCTAGCATTTCTGATACTGTTTAATGATAAATGCTTATTCAACTTATAGTCAAACATAACTTCAATTTGATTGGAATCTCCCGAACTACATAGTGAAAATATTTTGCTATGCTAAAGAAATAATAAACCATTTCATAGTTATAATTAAAGCTTAAATCTATTTTAATTAATGAATCATGTATTAGTCAACAGAAAAAAATAAGTTATGAAATAAAAACCGCAAACGTTTCATCAACTTGTTGCATTATTTACTCACCATGTCACTCAATTTTGTCTGTTTTCTGTTTACTTCATAATATTTTTAATAAATATCAAGATTTAAATTTTTGTGACAAATATTTGAAATATTAATGAAATAAAGTTGCTTCTTTAATAAAGAAAATCCGGAAAACTCTTAAGTAAATCTATAACTATTTCCACCTATAAATCTGACAAATGTCGGACTACTAATCTTCAGAAAAGAAGAGCTAGTGATACTGTGACACTGAAGACGCTGAAGAATGCAAGGACGAGGAGAAGGATTAAAGAATAATTAATATAGTCCTCGGCAGGGAGAGAAACTCATTGAAACAAATAACAGCAAGTACATACCAGCGTAATAGTCGTTTATTCCCCGTTTCTACAAATACTTTCACTTAGATAATTTCTTTGTAACTAGTTATTTTCAAACAACTTCACACAACAATTCAACTTCCTCATTCCCAAACAAGACATTTCTATTCCAGATCCTCTGCGAGCGTCATTACACTTTCGTTAACAGTTCTGTTTTCATTACCAAAAACAAAACAGTCTATGGAAAGTTCTCATCGATAATATCACAGTCCTAGGCAATCTTCCGAGTTCTGATGTATGCACTTTGAGCTATGCGAATCTGTTCGCACCTTATTGTTATTATGATCACTCGTTCCCGAAACATCTGGAGGACTTACGTAGACACCAGCTGAGATCCCGGTATTTAGTCTTCGTATTTGTCCAGGCTTCATGATGTAGAATTCGAAAGAAATGTGAACGTCCTGAAGCAGTAGGAAAGCCGTACTCGGGCAATCACGCGGAATCTGTTGACTGGCTTACATACGGTTACTAGGTGATTGAGGGGGACGACCAGCATTAGCAGGAGACGTGATCCGCATGGCCGAGGACTGCGGACTCCACCATCGATTGTATTGCGGTGTCGTTTCCTCCAAGATCTTCTTAAGCTTCCACGATGAAGTTAAAAGAACCTCCAGGAAATCCCTTTTCCGAAAACGAGAGGTTGTGAAAACCAATTTCCAACTATAACGAAGTAATTGCTTTTCGCGTATTCCATCGGGTATGATGCAGAAAACAAGTAGTTAATCCCCATGCTTAGTCATACTTGAGTTTCACCAGTGGTTTCCGGTTTAAATCCAATTGACTGACGCAAAATTTCTATCAAAACACCGTCAAAAAAAACTTTAATATAGTACAATAATCTTTCTAGATGATATACAAATTATGTTCAAATAGTAACTCAAATTTTGTAACTTCGGATGTTGTATTAATCCGATACACAAATTTTTTCATTGTTGTGTTGATAAACATGTCTGAAAATATCTGTATATTATAAGCGACACCATGTTATTTGTTTAAAAATTGATCAGAGAATTTGCGTTAAATTTTGTTATAAGAATGGAATAGAGTGTATAAATGTTTTGAAAGTCGTAAATATTACTTTTGATAAGTCTTTTATGAGAAAAACAAGGTTTTGATGAGGGGTATAAATGTTTCCAAGAAGGTCGGAAGGACGTTGAGGATTACGAGAGTCCTGGTCTGCGCAGCGCATCAGCGATCGATGAAAACGTCGAAAATGTGAGAGAAATGATTATAAACGATCGCCGAATCACTGTCATCGAGGTCGCTGATGATGTTGTCTCATGCTATGAAATCTTTTCATTTGTTTTAGGTATGAAACCTCTGACAAAATTTGTTCCAAAGTTGTTCAATTTTCAACAAAAACAACAGCGATTAGAAGTTGATCAGGAGTCGCTAAACGTTGCAGACTACTGAAACCTGTTATAGCAAGCGTTTAAACGTGGCTTTACGTTTATTACTTCTAAACTGAGTCTCGATCTTCAAGACCGAAAAAAGTTCGATAAGTGCGGTCTATTGTGATGGTTACACTCGCTGTGTTCTTCGATTTCTAACGGAATTACTGATCATGACTTATTTCCGCAAGGTCAAACGAACATTAAAGAGTACTACCTTCAAGTTCAGAGCCGACTTCGTTAAGAAATACGAAAATAACTTCCGGGGGTTTTCACCACGATATTGCACTTGTTCACAATTCATTATTTGTCCGTAAGATTTTGACCAAAAAACAACCATGTGATAATACTCCGGTCTCCCTATTTGCTTTTTTCGTGTCAACAAAATAAAGAGAACCTTAAAGCCCCGTAGTTTTTCAAGTACAATTGAGATTAAAAGCGCTGAAAGAACTAAACTTTTATCTCAAAGATCAACTTTCAAAAGTCTTCCGGGGATTCACTTTTCAACGATATCCAAGGGGAAATCATTAATGTAGACAAACGAATAAAATTCATTCCAAAGAACCGAAATTCGTTTTTTAATACAATTTTACGTGCCTTACACAGGCTAAATCGAAGGACCACTGACTCGCCATTGAGAAATGTTTGGCTTCAAGTAGTTAGTGCAACAAGCATATACAGTTATTTCAACTGTTTGTCATGTATTTCAGTCAGACATAAATTCTCCTACTACTAACTCTGACTGATACTTATAACGTTCATAACGTAATCACTGGAATTATGAGAAATATCCAGTTAAAACACTTTAAATCATTGTTAGTGGATATTGTACAAGAGAATTTGATTTATCTGTAAGTGTTGTTTCAGTCATACAGTTGAGATTGCTTCCTTCCCCGGACGAGGTCCGGAGAGGAGCGTGATGTGGTTATCTTGGCCATCAGGTCGACGAGACAGCGTCCCCAATCCAATAACGTTTCACTCCCCGAGGACAAGCAAAGTGTCCAGTAAGTGACTCCCAGCCGCGCTTCATGTGCGAAATAAGCTGCAGTAGATAGCCCTTTAGTTATTGCCCATTTCAGATCCTACCCACTCCCCTTTTTATGAGACATTTATTCTTAAAATAGCTCTTCTCCCTTGACGCAAGCTCACGGGGAAATATACTTTCATTTTATACAGTATTACAACGTTTTACATTTTACAGAACAGATTATTTTCTGGTAATTATTTTAATTTTAACATATCATTCAAGTGTGAAACTTTTCTTGCTGAACCATTATGAATTTTCCCATTCTTAGCTGTTACCTGTAGGTCCTCTAAAACATACATTTGTGTTTATAGCCTATCTTACTTTCTGTGATAATTCTTCAAACGCAATAATAAAACACTCCTCTCGAAACATAATACTTGCGCCGTCGTGATAAAACGGGAGAACTTTTTGAAAATGAAAAATTTGGTATTATAGTTCTAAATATATTGTATCATTTTCTGTAAATATTGTGGTGACATTTAGGATAAAAAATTGAAGAATGTAAAATACTCACCTAAATGTAGTTCTTTTTTGATTGTATTAAAAAATAAATTCTGAATCAGATCAAGATATTTTATTTCGGATTTATTGTTGTGGTATTCAGTCCTAAGGCTGGTCTGATGCAACCCTCTATTATAACCTATTTTGCGCAAGCCTTTTCATTTCCGCATAACTAGCACATTCCATATCCTTCCTAAACTGCGTAGCGTATTCCATCCTTGTCCTCATCGCTCTTCTGTTCTTACTCCACTTCCCTCTAATGCTAATTTTACAAGTCCCTCATGTCTTAAGACGTGGCCTATTAATCTGTCCCTTCTCTTGATCAACGTTTTCCATACTGTTCGCTCTTCCCCTATTCTACTTAGAACTTCCTCGTTACTTACTCTATCCACCCATTTCATTTTCAGTATAGTTCTATAGCACCACATTTCAAAGGCTTCTATTCTTTTCCTTTCCGCAACTTCTATCGTCCACGTTTCGCACCCTTATAACGCCACGCTCCATACGAACATTTTGGCAACGATTTCCTATTGTACATTTATATTTTCTGTAAGAAAATTCTCTCTTATAAATGTGGTTCTATAGGCGAATGCTGAAAATCAGATGGGTGGATGGAATCACAAACGAGGAAGTTATAAACAGAATAGGGGAAAAGCGAACAATATGGAGAACGTTGACTAAGAGAAGAGATAGATGAATAGGTCACATTTTAAGACACGAGGGTCTTGTAAAATTTGCATTTGAGTGAAGTGTGTGGGGTAAGAACAGAATAGGGGGATAAGGATGGAATACGCTAAGAATATTAGACGAGGATGTGGGGTGTGCTAGTTATAAGGAAATGAAAAGGCTTGCGCAAGGTAGGTTACCTTGGAGGGTTGCATCAGACCAATCTTAGGACTGAATACCACAACATCAATTTCTACGAACTAATTCCAAGACAGGATTTTTTCAATATGGCTTTTTCAGAAATGACTTATATGTTCTATAAAAATACCATGTATCATTGAATTTTGAAAATTTTCATATCCGAGTGATCAAAATATTGTCAATTGTATCAATCATAAGGTAAAAAATGTTAATTTGAAATAATTCTCAAACCAGTTGGTGTCTTATCTTCGACTTCTCAAATAATCGTTTCTTATTTTGAGAACGGACAGGCTTAAAAATTGGTTGTATATCAGGCTGAGATGCTATTTTCCTAGCAGTGATTAGAGTAAATGAAATTTCGAGCAGTTTTCTGGTAATTGCGTTGCCGATGATTTCGGCGTCCCCGTCATGTGGCACCAGGTGCGGTTAACACTTTCACTGCCACTTACGTAATATAAAACGACTATGAGTGCCATCTTACTCTACTGCGTAGAACAGCAATGATCCGAAGACGCTTAGAAGCGTCAGTGGCACGGAAGCTAATCTGAACTTGACACTTTTAAGCGTCATCGGCAATTAACGTGTTAATGGTGTAAACAAGCGTCGATTAATGGCAGATCTGACCCTTATAGTGTCTCGTAAATTTTCAGCATCAAAAGTGAGACCAGGGAAAATCGCCACGCAATCTCTGAGGCTAAACATTTACATTTCTCGCTTGTCTGACTTCATCTCCAGTCACAATTTCAAATTCAACGTACCACTGATCGGGTCTTCTAAACCAAATACAGAAGCAAATTACCGGATACGTTCCTGATACGAGCGTGGTGGACTTGTTTCCGTCGTATGAGACGAACCAAAGAGAGAATAAATTCCGTCCAGTTTGTGGTCAACTGATTTCCTCCGTAAGAGAAAGTTATTGATCTGCGGCGGGACCTTGGCGCAGGTTTTTATGCGCTGGCGTAGATAGCAATAGCAGCAACAGTGGCGCAAGATTAATTGTCCCGTGCCTCGGGGACCGCCGATCTATCGCGCCTCCTGCGTCGATGTGTCTGCGTCGCGGCGGGCGAGGCGCCGTCTGATCTATGTGCACGACGTCCAATACGTTCAGCGGCGCAAGACGCCAATCTACGCGCACATCTGCATACTATAAATTACGCTTGTGCTCCTTCCTCCCAAACGAACCGATGCTGATAACAAAATTTTATTATTTATTTTTCGTGTAGAATGAAAATGTTGGGCTGGTTTTACATGTTTAATTCGGGCAAGTGATGGGGGGGAGAAGGGAGGATCGTTTTCCCGTTGCTCCAAAGTCGGAGGTTAAATGGACGTATACAAGCACTCGCACCGAAATCTGACACGGAGCTGCATATCAAATGAGGTACATGGGATTGTTTGTCGGCGTTCTTCTCTGAACTCATACTATTACACCAGGTTTCACAGCGTTAAGTTCATTCTGGGTCTCATTACAAGCAGATGAATCGATTTACCCACAGACTGATAAAATTCTTGTCTAATATCTAGAATTTTGTTGAATCGTAATTGAAGTTTGTTATAATATACGTGTTGATACTGTGAAAGAGACATGTCAGTCCGCATCTATCACCACTCGTAGTCAGATAAGAGTCAGAAGAGCTCACATTGCGGCGATATTCTGAGGAAAGGTTTATATCAATATGTGAATATTTATGGGATAATTTATATACTCTTTAAAGGGTTCGGTGCCATATAATTTTATTGGTTTTTAAAGGTAAGTCAAGTAAGCTATTAGCACTGATTCCAAATTAAGCTGCAAATATATTCACACAAATACTACAAATAAAATATTTAAATTTATTCTTAAAGAAGCATGAGATCTTACTCTCAAAAATTCTTGTGCGAATAAAATTTAGCAATTTGGCCAATATATGGTATAGGGGGATTTTATTAAAGAAAATTTTAATAGAAGCTATGTTCTTGGTCCTAATAACTTCACTAAACTCCACACCACTTCGAAGTGAAGATTCCAGTCGAAACGCGATTAATAATTCCTCACGTTTGAGACTCAGAATTTACACGAATTTAATTTTCTTCAGATCTAAATACTACTTATCAGCACATGTCTCAACTTCAGTCAAAGCTACAATAATTATTTCACATAGTCTATTGTGAATCTAAGGAGCGCTTCACATTTACCCTATACGTTTCATCTAATCTTGTATTTATTCAGCTCATCTATTTGTTCTCATATTTATGTCACCATTATCATGGAGGTTGTAGTATTACTGTTAAATTTTTCTCACGATTGATCCGTTCTGGGGGACCAAAACTGTAGAAATATACAGGGTGTTAAAATGTTCCTAATATTTTGAGAGGTTGTATTAACCATCAAAACAAACAAAAAAATAAAGCCCAATAAATATTGGTCCCGAAACGCATACTTTATGAGATCTGTATACTTGTCAACTGTAGAGGTTCAACGTAAAGTCCATTCATGACATTTGTTATAGGAGGTGCTCAACGTGGCAATGCATCCCTCTGCCCTTCGGCGTAAAGAGTTGCACTCTCTTCAAATACAACCGATTGTTGTTTTAAGTCCTTTAGTGTGGACATCGTTGACTGGAGTGGCGTACACTAATGCCATCAAGTACCCCCGTAACAAAACCTAGTGGATTTAGGTTTGGGTAACGGAAAGTCAAGGTTTAGGGCCTGGGTCCAGAAATGTCAGCGTCATATTGAATAGTAGATGTGTTTGGTACGATATCACACATAAACCACATCTATAGTCTTTGCTTACATGCCACTTCCTCCAGCAAAATAGGCAATTCGTTAACAAGAAATTGATAATAATGAGATCCCTTATATCGTGGACTTGGATGTATGTTCCTGGTAATTTTTCACCAATAAACCTGAATGTGCGTTGTTGGAGAAATTATGTTGATGCCTTCTTTCTGTATCTGCATAGAAATTTTAATCAGCCCTCCTATGCTGGTTATGGAAGTTCACAACGCCATATTTTGCGAACCCTGCCTCGTTGGGAAATAGAATCATCGACGAAAGCATTACACTCTGCCGCACACTTCTGCAAGTTCCATTGACAGACAGAACTGCAATCTGCTACGGTGGCCTCTGGTCTTGGTGCCTGGACGCGCTGAGGATGGTAAGGAAACAGTAATTGTTGACTTAGTACCACTCAGACAAGGAGATGACTCACTCCTTTTACTTCTGCCAATCGCCGCACACTGGTTCCATATATTTGGTCAAGTAAATGTAGTGCATAATCCAATATGACGTATGGACCGATGGAGGCCTTCCACAGTTCACATTGTGGTTGCTAGAGAAACTGGAACATTAAGCCATATTTTAAAACAAACATTTTCAGATACTATGGATATACACATCTCTGAAAGTATGCGTTTTCGGACTCACGCTTATTAGACTTTATATCTTGTTTTGATGGTTACTATCACCTCTAAAAATATTCTACACTTTTTCAACGCCCTGCATGTTAAGACAGAATGCAGACTTGAAATGCTTAGGTAAAAGTTTTAAGAGAGCTATGAACTTGATTTGAAGACATGTATGATAAATAAAGAACAGAACACAGCAAGAACGGTACAATATATTGATTGAAATTCAAAGGCAGAAGGATTGCTTCAAATTGAAGCTCAGCCATAGGCTTGGTTCGGTCGAGATTTTTCTATTCTGATTTTCTAAATTAAATATATTAAAATTTTCAATATTTAAAATTCTTATAAAAACCAAAAAAATATTTACTATCTACATATTAAATGTATGACGTCAGCCACTATATTGGACAACTACACTCATATGAAAATATTCAAAAACTTATCTTCCTATATTGTTAAGACAGCAAAAATAATATAGAATGCCACCTATTTGTGCATTTTATAATCATTGGATGATCCCGTTGCCTCCTGTTTTTAGCCTTCTTTTAAACGTCTATATAAGACTACACAAGCTCCTTCTTTAAAGAACGATCAGTAGCAACCGGGTCTATTTTCAGGTTCCCTACGCGCATGGCACAGCCTGAAAATTCCAATTATTATTAAAATATTTATCATAATTATGCTCTGTTAATTATAAAATATACTAAATTATCCTTTCGTATTTCAACCTCATTTTTCTAGTGCTTCATGTTATAAAATATAATAAGAAAATAAAATTTCATATTTAAATTCTTTTCGTTGGTTTTATTTGAAAATTAAATTTTATAGTTCCTTCTAGAACCTCTATATTGAAATATATATTTGCGGTAGAGTATTATAGAGTAAAACATACATTAAACAGTCCTATAATTTGGCAAATGTACAATTTTGTTGACGATATAGACATTTAATTATTAACGTTTCTTAATTTTGTGTTATCAATGATCATATATTATAAAATTTACTTTCCTGTAAGTGATATATGTTACTTGTGTTCAAGATTTATGTTTTTATGAGACTATTATACGTAATATAAAGTGGATAATAGTCTGTAAAAAGAATTAATATGAAATCTGGAATAACGTTATGAATTTTGTATAAAATTATTGAAATACATGACATTAAAAATATAATTCAGAAATCACAAGAGTACACACGTCGTTGAAAATTTTAATTTTGAACCGGAGGTAAAATGCTGGAATTTTCACTTATAAATTGCTAAAGATTTTTTTTACACTTTCACAAAATATAAATAATATATAATATGATACAAGATGTAGGAATAGTTATATTATTTTCGTCTAGGTATTCCTATTTATTATTATGCTTTTAGCAGAAATTAAATTCTCTGAGTTGTTGTAGTAGTAGTTCCTTCCACCATGATAGCCTATTCTGCGGAAGCCCCTCATCCTCCCTAATATGCTTAGGGTATTCTATCCTTGGCCTCCCTATACTAGTATTACCCTACAAACTTCCCTATAATGCTAATTTAACAAGACTCTCATGTCTTAAAACGTGGCATTTTAATCTATCCTCTTCTTTGTCAATCCCTCCAAATTGCAGTCTCTTATCTTTTTCTACTTAAAAATTCCTAGTTAGTAACTCTATCCACTCATCCGATTTTCAGCATCCTTTTCGAAAGAATTCGAAAGCTTCTATTACTTTCTTCTCTGCAACTCCTACCGTCCACGTTTCGCACCTCTAAATCGCCACACTCCATATTACCATTTTTAAAAATGATTTCCTAATATTCATACTTATATTGGACGAGATAAATTCCTCTTTCTTGCGAAAGCCTTCCTTGCCTGTGCAAGTAGTAATTTCACCGAATTCAGTCCTTCCATCATGACCAAAGCATCTGTTTTTCATATAAGCCACCTTTCTAATGTACATAAATCTCAGTTAAAAGCAATCATTAGTAACTACTAAGTTAAAAAAAAGGAAAAGTGTTATAAATATTATTTGAAAGGAGAATATATATCGTTGAATAACGGCTTTCGAATGAAACTGAATTGCTGTTAATGAATATTTATTGAAATAGATAGGGCAAGTTAGAAGATGAAGACGTTCGATCCAAGTGTCTGGTAAGTAATGAGGTTATCCAGAATATGGCTGGGCCCAGCCCCAGGGAGGAAAGAAGGTGCTGTATTGACTAGGGGCCAGTCATCTGGCGCTGCGAACTCGGGAGCGAGCGGTTAAGGCGCTTTGCGACCTCTAAGCCGATTGTCTCTCGCCGCGCTTGTCCATTGTTACACCATTGTCTTTTTAAGTGTGAAATTAATATATGATTGGGCTTAATATAAGCGCATTTCGGAGAGCTCTTCTCTGCGCGATGTTTTTTCGCTCGATCCCAGTTACAATAAACTTGGGCGTATTGTGTCTGTGCTACTAAAATTAAAAAAAAAGCGAGAGATTTTTTTGTGGCCCTCGCAATTCCCGCCCAGGGGTTCGGTGGTATTATGCGTGCGCGCTTATGTGTGAGGGTACAGGATTGTGGTGTCATAATATGTGGTCATAAGCAAAACCGGGGAGGGATCGCGACGCTAAAAAAAATTAAAGGGGGCTGTTGGGAGTGTTGATGACGTCGGTGCAGCCATCTTGAAAATGTGGCTTATTACTCAGTTGAGATGGGCTAAAGCGAAGGAGGGCTAAGCCTAGCCTGAGCGTAAAACCAGAAGCTGTCGTAATTCAGGGTTATCATTTTTAAAGCTTTGTTTACTACAGAAAGGGATTATCCGAGAATTCAATAAAGACGTCTTAATATCAAATAAATATTTCCGCAAAAGTTTGGTTTTCTCTCGAAAATATTCCTTTATAAAATTTTCACTGTAAAGCGAAATCTTAAATTTGACCTTTGTAGAACTCTTATTATTTACTACCCCAACTTTTCTTACAATCTGTCAAAATAAGTAACGAAAATAATCAAAGTGGCTTGTAGGGATACTTCCAATGAAACAAACTTATCTGATAATTTCGATAACAAACAATACGTTTACAGTACATATAAGTTAATCTTAATCAATTCTGTCCATTAGGATTTCTGGGTTATTTTTTTTTAATCGTGGCACTCCACTTGTGCGTTCAAACAAAGCTCTGGAAAGTGCGTTAGGATGAATTTCAGTTCTATCAGATCTCTTATACAATAGAAATTTCTATGAATGAAAATAATAAAATAAATGTGACTTGTTATTAAATATGAAGTACAAATAATGGCCAAAAGTCAAGAATAAAATAAGTTGATTTTAATTAAAACGTTTCGCTTCTCAACTTTCGGGACCTCTTCAGTACATTCTACATAACAAAAAATTATAATTGAATACATATAGACGAATAAAAATAAATAAATAAACTTGGTATGTTGTAGTTACAATTAATTTTTATTAAAATTAGTTTCATTAATAAATGTTAGAAGTAGATTGAATTTTAAAATTAAAAAATAATTCACCCACCACCAAAAACAGTAAAAAATCTATGGGCTTCAACGTTTTATCATATTTAGAGAAAGTACAATATAAATATATTAACTTGTTTGCCAATTACGGTGTTAGGGTAATACTTAAATCATTTAATAATTTAAAATTTGTTAAAAATTCTAAATATTTTATAAAATTTTTTGGATAAACACAATGTTGTGTATTACATGCAGTGTTCGAACTGTTACGGTTGTTATATTGGTCAGACTAGAATTAATCAACATACATAAACAATCTGTGTTAAGTGAATATGTACATTTAAAAAAATTCCACATGATTGATTGGAGTAATGTTAAAATTTTAGATGTACAAAATGATTACTACTCTAGATTGTAGAGTGAAATGCTTCACATAAAATGAAATGTAAATGTAGATACCCAAAGTTTAAATTCAATATGATTCATAATTATTGTTAATTACTAGTGCATTCTTGAAACTATGAAATATAATTCGTTTAAAACAATTTATATCTGTTTTTCGGCATTGTTTGCCCTCATTTCGGCCCCGGACGTTGAGCCAAATTATAAAAAAAATTTAATTGTTAGTAACGAAAATCATAATTCTATAAAAATATCCAACACTGCAGAAAAACTCTTCCATAATCGTACGATGCGTTCATTACATTTAACAGCAAGACCTAATATACATAGTACGAAAATCGTTCATTAAATAAAATATATCAATTTATTTCCAATCAGTCTTGGATTAATGCCAGAAAAATATTACATTTTTATTGCTCTTTAAGTTTGTAAAGATTAAACTGTATAAATAAAATAATCGAGACCTATGTTTTAAATCGTATTTTAATTAATATAGCTACAAGTTTCAGTTTTAACGTGGACCTATAAAATGTACTAAATTTGAAGACTTAATTAACGAAATAAAGTAACAGAGAAATTGAATTATTCAGATCAAATTAGACCTATTAATAGATTTCCTTTTAATATTAACACAGACACTATTTGCTAAGTAATATTAAGCATATTTTAGTTCACGATTCATAGCTCTTCCAGTTTATAAATCAATCTCTAAACTTTGGACTCAATAATTCTTTGAAATTTTATTTAGTTAACATAATATTTGAATTTGATAGCCTTGTATATTTACAACTCATTATCTCCGTTTTCACCAACTTGAAAACCCCTGATTAGGGCCGCATCGTGTAGCTTTATAATTCAAGTTATAATTTTAATAGCCTTTTTTCTGATATTTTATTTAACTAGTTTACTCATTTATAAAGGTCATTTGTATGCAAGTAATTTCAATAAATATTAATAAGCAAACACATTCCTGGAGTATGTTTTAATATATTCTTTTGTCGTCCATTGTCTCCACCATCAACAGTAATCTTACGTTTTGAATGAAACATTTGATTTTAGAATGTTCTGCTAATTCGTTATTTCAAAATAAACCTCTGTGTATCAATACTGATTGAATGCGTTAAGGTATTTTACATATTTCACACAGAATTCATATTGCCTAAGCTTTTTTATGCCACTAAATTCGTTTTCATTATTTCCCACAAAAAAGTGCATTTGAAATTTCAAGCAAGACCTAGTGAAATATCTGAGCTTCTCATTTTGCGTAACCATCTAGGTAAAAAATCTAATGAAAAATTTGGTGTTGTCAGGGATTTAATTTTATTTAATTAATCGTTTCTGTTTTTTCCAATACGAGCTGCCATACAAAGAATTTAAGTATGTTTCATGCTGACTGTAAACATAATTGAATAGAAAATTTTTATCTAATACGCTTCAGGCGTGCAATTATAAATAAAATGAAAAAACTGACTGCATTGAAAATGCATAAAGATCATAACGATGTTAGTATATTTTCTAATGGAACTTTACATAAAATGCTTACATCGTGATATTTCACAATAAAAATTAATAATTATTAAATAGTGAATTTACTGCATTGCTGAAGATTAATTTCTACGTCTATTGGAAACATTTTGATGTAAATAATTTTATGCCAATGAAATAAAAAATTATTAATTTCCATCAAAATGAAATCATTATTTTGTTAGTTGAAATAAGTTTTAATTTTTATTCATTTTTGGAGGAAATTATAATGTCGATACTCGTTATTATAAAATCTAGCTTTGAGATTATTCTAGAGCTACATAGATTTATTTTTTAATTTTAAGGAACATTAGACCCGCTAATCATATTTTTCGAATAATCTGAAAACTTGAGTTATGGTTTGTAAATATATTTAGCGGCTTCAGTTTCGAAATGATTCATCGCTTTCTGTCTGATAAACAAAAAAGTACAGAATACACTGACGCTGCTCTCTGATTTATATTCGAGATTAGATAAACGCTGTACAAATCTTCCTCAGTCGGGTCGCGGAATGACGTAGAGCCGTCAGTCAACACTTGCCTGACAACAATGGCAACGAAATTAAAAGAGAATACCTCGGACGTCAATAACAGGTCTGCAAGACTCGTTTCCGCTCTCTGGCGACGTCATCAATACAAGTGGCCATCTTGATAATTGGTGAGATATGCGGCAGAAGATTAGAAGCGCCACAAATATATCACCACCCGCGGGTGTGTGACTGAGTGTGTGTGTGTGTGTGTATGTGATCGAGTGTGAGGGGAGGATGGTCGGGGTGAAGAGAAAAATGCAAAACAGCGGCGTCGGAATGCGATTGATAAGTTGTAACTCGAGCGCTCGTCTGCTGTTTGTGTCAGTTCAGATATTCCGCACCATTGGACACGAGTTGGTGGAGCTACAGTCGGTTCTCCTACCAACTGGAACATCACAAAGTTCTTCAACATACGAGCATCAGTTGTCTTCTAAGGCACGGAAATAATAAGAACTCTCCAGGCAGAAAATATATCCCTTCTGTCACGTTTCTGCAAGTCCCAAACCATGCCCTATATGATTCACTGCGATAGAATTTCTTATATTCATTAATAGCAAACATTTGCAATTTATTTGATTTTTATTCAGGAATATTTCAGAGACGGGTGTATATTTGAAAATTACTAATTATTTAAGTATGCACGGGAATCCATAGTAGAAAAGCCATTTTGAGACCAGGATAAAGAAATGAAACAGTTACTACAGATTTTTTCAAAATAGGAACAGGTATCTGTTCCAGAATTTCTAAGATTTCCTTGTATTACATACATTGCAAAGCGGTTCTGATTTATAAGTTTATTCGCTGTCCCTGTGGCCAAACATGGTAGCTCTTTCTCGCGAAAAAAGTTTCATTCATTCAACTATTTTATGAGCAAGCCGAACGTACAGAAAATAAACAAAAATGCCAGTCTTGACTACTACGCTTAAGAATAAATTAATTTTAACGTTTGCACAGGCGAACAGATCGTCAGTTCGGAATTGGAATTCCATAAGCGACGAACTATGGTAGTACTGGGAACCGGTTAACTGCAAAAACTGTTCTCAATATGTGAGCCGGGAATATGGATGTGGTTTATCGCGTAGACCAAGCTTCTCCCCGGGTCCAGTTGACAGGCATTCCATCAACAATGGCACCCGTCGGACAGAAATGATGATGTTGATGAATCATGATTCCGTAGTCTGATAACAATTCTGTAATCATCAGTACTGTCAGTGACGCATTAATTATATAAACGTTATTACGAAAACAAGAGTATTATACAAGACGATAATAATTACTCTAAGAAACAAAATTGTCGATTCGTCTGTAAACTAGAAAAAAACTTAACCTTGACCATACATAGCATAGCATGACAAATCTTTGTTCTAAAAATTAAAGTTAACGTTGTATTAGTAAATTAGACCCAAACTTATTTAATCATTAAACATTTTCAACTCAAAATATCATTCTTTTATTATTTAGACTAGAGCTTATCTAACCTTATGTCTTTTGATTTTCTTTTCTAACGTGCGTGGATACATGCACGAACGTTTATTCATTAGTACCTGAGTACCCAGGCATTTATTTAATTTAGATCAAAAATGGAATGAACTCGTATAGTAAACAATCTAAGTTGATTTCGTGTAATAGACTTTCACATTCCACCCCCGCGGGGCTGACGTACAACTTAAGTTGAATGTTGAATATCAGATTTAAAATCCATGACTTCCATAACCCCGATAAAGGAGCAAATCTTTATTGACTTATTGTTACTGACATTCATCCCAGCCACCATTACGCCCAATATGATGCAGTAATACAACTTAAGTTTCATGTTGAATGTCAGAAATAAACTCGGCGTCGTCGATGACTCTAGAACAGACACCAGTCTTGGTTATTTTCGCGTTACGTTTATGAAACACACCTCTACCACTATTTCTTATGGTATTCCCAAACGAGGTTGAAATTATGCACTATTAACATCGGGAAAACACTATTAATCTAATTGATGTCGGTAAAAATTTATTATACGCAAATACCGGCATGTCCAAAAGCTTCTGCCCCTTCACCCCAGCCCCTAAGGGTGGTAGTCAGGTCTTACCCACACAGTGCTTGATTTCAATTTCCGCAGGAGCATGCTTTCTTTTACCCCTACCTCTTAGGGGCTTAACAGCAACTTAACTGGTATGCTGAATGTCAGAATAAAACTCAACGATTTATATAATTTAGGAATAGACACTTATCTGGATTGATTTCGTGTTATAGCACTTCATCCACTTCTACCCTGAAGTACAACATAGTTGCATGTTAAATGTCAAAATTAAACTCAGTGCCACAACCAATCTCATTGGAACCGATGAACATTTATTTGAGGCAAATACAGGCCGTTCCTGCATTTTTTTTTCCATTCCCGTTTACCTCCGAACCTTTAGGAGTGATAGTCGTGTCTTATGCCCACTGATTTTGTTTCCGAGATACAAGGAACATGTGTACAAAATTTGATCGACAATTCTTCTCAGGTTTAAAATTAGTATACGGAACTAACACTCAGTTTTATTTGTTAAATAGATTACGTTCGAATAATTCACAGAACTTCTAAAATGATATGAATATCCATACATATCTCCCGCAAAAATATAGTCTGCAAACTGATTTCACTTTAGGTAGACTCTGGTTTAAGTTAATAATATGTTACAAAAGAGTATTGTTTATATGACCATTTATTTAGTTTAGCTGTATTGAATCATACTGGATTTGTTATATACAGGAAACGGCGTCTTCGGTTCGCTTTCAAAATAACGGCAGCTTTATTTTGACAAAGGGATACTATGTGTGACCAAAAAATAACGATATTTTTTACTTTTAGCGGTTAATATTGAGGTACCAACCGCTTTCTGATTTTCTACCTACTTTACCAGAATCTTTTTGGAAATATAGGTCTTACATTCATTTAGTAACACCTCGTGGCCTGTTCCAAGATATTGCCAAGAAAACCAAATATACTGACGGACGGTAGGACTTTCCAAATTCTGAATGCCTCGTGTAAATGGCGTCTTTTTGGCTTAAGATGGTTGTATCTTCTCACAGACAAAAAGTAATTATGACACTTTGACATTAGTATCAATTTAATGCTAAAAAGTAAATATTTTAGAAACGTCGTGTTTGATGAATCTTTAGTTTTTGTAGTTTGTTCACCGTGAAAGAATATCTCGAGGATCACTCGCCTTTACGTTTGCTAGTGATCGATAGCTGCTTTGCATGCCCCTCGCGGTCCCCGGCAAATGTTGACTGAGCGATTGGTGCCTTCCGGAGGGTCGACGATGACCCGGAAGGTGCAATCTCTTTTCCGAGTTTCGTCCTGACGTGGAACCTTCTTTGTACTGGAATCAGCGTTCGTGACGAAGTTATTCTCTGTGTTGCAAAGAATGCAAACTGTACGTGCATAATCAAAGGACTACCACCCATCAGGAAACGGGGTCTTCGGTTCGCTTTCAAAATAACGGCAGCTTTCTTTTGACAAAGAGATACTACGTGTGATCAAAAAATAACGGGATTTTTTACTTTTGCGGGAAAGACAAGAGTTTGTGTGTATAGGCGTTTCAAAAAGTGTCGTGAAGACGTTGGTGATGACGACCGCCCTAAACGGTCTAGCACATCAACAACCGATGAGAACGTCGAACAAGTGACGAAAATGATTCTGGAGAATCGCCAAATCACTATCAGAGATGTTATTTATGACGTCAGAACATCATTTGTCTAAATCCAAGAATTTTTTCAGATGTTTTGGCATGAACGAAAATCTGCAAAATTCGTTCCTAAATTGCTGAATTTCGACCAAATACAACGCCGCAAAGACACTACTCTCGAAATGCTGAACAACAACGCTTCAGAACGGTCATAACAGGGTATATTGGTTTGACGTCGAAACCAACCTCCAATCGTCCCAATGGAAGGTGCCTGAAGAGCCGAAACGGAAAAAAACGCGACAAGTTTGATTACATGTGAAGATTCTCTTCATATTTCTTTATTTCGATGGCGTAGTGCTTCATGGGCTTTTGCCAAGTGATCGTACTGTTACTGGAAGTTATGCGCCGTTTTCATGAAGCAATCCGACGAAAACTCTCAGAATTGTGACAAAACCACTCATGGAATTTGCATCAGGATCATGCTCCCGCTCACACCTTAATGGTTATTCGCCATTTTTTGACGAAAAGAAAAACACATTCGCCCAACATGACTCCCTGTGACTTTTTTTTATTCCCAAGGCTGAAGAGAACTTTATAAGGACGACCTTTTGCCAACATTGACAAGATAAAGACGGAATCGCTGAAGAAGCTGAATGCTATACTGAAAACTAGTATCAGGAGTGCTTCCAAGATTGTCACAAGTGAAAAGGATTACTTTGGAGGAGACGAAATTGATTCTGATTAATAAATAAAGTTTATTTAATAAAAAACGAAGAGTCCGGTCAATTTTTCATCACACCTCGTATACTAATCATTAATCACCATCGCCTTCTTCCAAAATTCAGCCTCATATTTAACGTTCGTATTAATTTTACCGTAGCGTTGAAATTTGTGAGGTTAAGCCATACGGTTACAAATTAATTATAAGGGTTATTTATATTATATATCTTGGTGGAGCGTGGAATATTTTTAATTATATTGAAACAAAAATATTGCATTTATTATTTTATAAAATTAACCAAAAAATATGAATAAAACACTTCATAATCAACGATTCTTATCATTCGTGCTCTGAAATTTGGATACAGAACTTAACTAAATCTTAATTTACAATATTTTTCTTCTATCCTAAACAAAATACAAGAAAAGTTAAATAGAATTGATTTTATTTACTTTTTAAGTAGGTGTTAAATGAAATAGTAAATTACAGAACAAATGGTTCACAAAATGAATAAAAAATTGTAAATATTTAAAGCTTTAAAAGTATCAAATTACTTTATATTTACGTTTTGCTATATGTCTTGAATGCTCTGAATCAATGTCTGACGTAACGTACTCATGGAAACGAACGTGTCACTATTGTTGCTCGCCTACGTAAAGGAACGCACCGCGTCATTCTGAATGGCTATGTTGTATGGTCTTGTACGTGTTACTTTGTATTCGACTTTCTAAATTTCAGTCTGAGTTTTATTTCGATTGTGGTTTTATAGCGTTGTGTTTCAGAGGTGGTCGGAGGCCATGATGGGCCAGGCAGGGTATATGTGGACAGTGAGAACAGTGTCTGTTAATTTTTTTTAGTCTTACAAGTCCCTGAAAATAATTCCCCATTGCATGCATTATGTGCCGAAAATTTTATGTATTACATTGGTTGGCTTCAAAGCAACAAGGAAACGGACTTGGGCGCAGTGAAATCCGACACACGAGAAGGAACCACCAGAGGGCTGCTATACGAAGATGGAATTTCACCTCAACCAGTCTGATCCATTGAAAGGAACAAAGTAACGAAGAGCTGCAACAGTTAATACACGTCATTATTATAAAAGCATGCGAAAGTGATTGTGTTTTTCATGCATTAAGGTTTGTGGTTTTTAGAAGTACACGGGAGTTCAGACCTCACGTCTGTACATTAGATTTCCACTGTTATCCTCGTAAAAATGTAAGTACTTACACTCATTAATCTTTTCACTTTGCCTTATATATATATTTGTTAATCAGTAATCCTTTGTTTAATTTTAATATTAACCATTATAAACCCCTCATAATATTAATTTTCCGCATTTAAGTGTCCAATTTTCTTGTTTCGGACGCAGATAACTCATTAATATCTTAAAGTTTTGAACAATGTTAAAATTGCCCACCCAGCGACGACGGAAGGAACCATTGGCTGCAATTATACATAGATTGCCTGCTTTTCTGGGTTTCCCGTCAATAGGGTGAATTAGATAGGTAAATAGATTTATTGAGAGACAACATATTGTAACGAAGCTCTCCTATTCGTCGTCGTAATTCAATTCAGACCTCTCGGGTTGCCACGTTGCCAGGAAGAAATGAAAACCAACACACAATACAAATAGAAACAAAAGTTTATTCACGTGAATAAAATAAAGAAAACAATCTTTTAAAAGTTACAAAGCTGGTACACAATTTCAGATTCGCACCGGCAGGGCTGCACTCGACCGTCCAGGTGACGTCCAAATACAGAAAGAAGGGTCCTCGTGGTCGTGCTATCACCACACACTATCTCCCCTCCACCTTCCTCCTAGGTCACGGGGCACCTCGGCCACCAGAGAGATACGCCCCATGTTATATCGTGGCGACGGACTCAGAATCCGAAGTTCGTAGGAAAGAATAAAACGGCGTACAATGAGGGTTTGGCGGACGTGTGACGCGACTGTAACGTCACAATACATTAATGTAAATTAAATATATCAAATACAAAATAACTAAGCTCACATCCAATACCAAAATTATAAATAATTTCACATGAATATAAAATTTGCTTTTTCTGCCCGGTTTTGAGCCCTCTCCGATGCTTGTATCCTTTCGGCTCTGTAGGGGTTCCAACACACCACTCCATATTCAAGAATAGACCATACCAGTGACCTATAAGAAATGTCTTTGGTCTTTTGGATACTTTTCCGCTGGGTTCTATTTAAGAAGTGAAACGCCCACCACCCTTTCCCCGTTACTGAATTCATGTGTTCTCCTAAATTCAAGTCTTTACGCAAGTCTACGGCTAGATATTTTTCTCATTTTTGTAATTATAATCGACTTTTATCTCGTTTTCGTCCGACCAACCTTGAATTCTGTTTACGTCCGCTTCAAGAATATTTGCATTTTGAACACTCCCGATTTTTCTGTAAACTATACAGTCATCCCAAAATAATTATATCGTCAGATCATTTACAAATACTTAAAACATTAGTGGTCCGATTAGGCACCCCTGATATAACTTCAACAGGACAGGAAATTCAATGGTGCGACATGTGGAAAATAAAAATCTCACATTAAAGCATGAGGTCAGCGGCACCAAGGACTTTGATTGTTCATATTAGCACAAATGATTAAAGTAAAACGGTCGACCACATCAACATATATTGCTTGGTGACGTGCTTGAAAAAGTATTATCCGGCATCTCACATAGTGATGAGTGGAGTGATGCGAAAGCGAGATATGCACTGGAGGAAGGTTGGTCACTTAAATGAGGTGTTTGAGTGCCTGGATGCCTGTTTTGTCGATCCGAACTCGTGGCTGATCGACTCGATCTGGGTCGTGACGGCGAACTAATCAGCCCAGTGAGATCAGCCGGTACTCATTAATATTAACCAATACCCACTTCGTACCCAGATCTGGTATTATTATAACTGTCTTACCATTTTTCCCCGTCTTTCGATTGTTCGTTTTCCTCACACTTGAATTGTGATAGATTTTTCATGTTTTCAATACGCGACTTTCACTTGTAAACGTTCACTTCCTACTTACACGTTGGCTAATAAAAATACTACAAAGTTCTCAATCCAGTAACCAGATATCCGTTTCATTCGTCTCGTTTCCAATACTAATTGTAAAAAAAATAATCTTTTTAATTTAGTATTGAATCCTTTATAAAATCATCTTCAGGTGAAGACATTGTCAATAAATATATAATATCATTCACTATACTTTGTTATTCAGATATAAAATTAGGAGGGGAAGCCATGATAACGTACCTCATACGGTTATTTGAAATGTCAATTAACAATAATGAAGTCCCGGACGATTGGAGAAATGCGATCGTAGTAGCTATATACAAAGCGGGTTCGCGATCTGAAACTAGTTACTACAGTCTGACTTCAATGGTATGCAAACTGTTGTAGAGATTATTAGCGGAGTATTTACGTAGTCATTGGGACGAAACGGGGTGGTTACACAGTGGGCAGCACGGTTTTAGGCCAGGATATTCTTGCGAGAGTCAGTTAGTGACAGTATGTCAGGATATATCTCATGTGATAGATGAGGGGGGGACGAATTGATGCTATTGTAATTGACTTTTCAAAGGCTTTTGACCTTGTACCGCATCATATTCTTTTAATGAAATTGGAAAAATCGAGTTTTAAACTGGATTCGCGAGTTTCTGGATAATAGGAAGCTCAGTGTTCGGATAAATGGAGAAATACCTGAGCCAGTTGAAGTCACGTCAGGAAAGTGTAATCGGGACACTAATGTTTTTAGCATTTATAAATTATTTGGCGATAGGTATTGAGTCTCAGATAAGATTATTTGCCGATGACTGTATCATTTACAGAAAAATTGGAAACGTCCAAGATACAAATATTATTCAATCTGATCTAAACAGAATTCATCGTTGGTCGGACGAAAATGAGATGAAAGTAAACGCGACAAAAAGTAAATCGATTGTATTTACAAAAATTAGAAACGTTTTTCAGGTTGAATGTAAATTAGGGGATGAAAATATAATACAAGTAGACACTTGTAAATATCTAGGCGTAACTTTGAGCAAAGACTTAAATTGGGGAGAAGACATAAATTCAGTAACTGGGAAAGGGTGGAGGGCACTTCACAAAGTCAATAGAATACTGCGGAAAAGTACCCGAGAGACCAAAGACATCGCTTATAGGTGTTTGGTTCGGCCTATCCTTGAGTATGGGGGGGTGTGTTGGGATCAGATACACGGGTTGGACAGGCTTCAAATCAGGGCAGGAAAAGCAAATATTTCTGGAGGCACGTGTATGGTAATCTTGAGGAAAAAGAGGGTCAGGCTTTGTGAACTGTACAAAGCGTATACAGACGAACCGGACTGGAGTCATATCAAAACTCGTATTCATTTACCAACACGTGTAGCGAAAAATGACCATCCATTTAAAATAAATAAGGGAAGACAACGAAAGGACGTGGGTAAATACTCCTTCGTAAATAGGACCGTAAAAGACTGGAATGATTTGCCTGTAAGTCTACTAGCGACTTTTCCGAAGAGTGTAAATTTTTTTGGAGATAGAATTAGGGAAATGGTTTAACTTAATTTATTCAGGCTTAGAATTAGTGTTAAAGTATTTGTATATTGAATGTTTATATTAGTATAATTTTATTTTATTTTTTATTTCTTTAACTTATATTCCTTTATTGGAATATTAAATGTATGTTGCCACCGGGCTCAGCCCATTGTAACGTAATAAATCTATCTATCTATCTATAAATCAAATAACGTTTTCATTTAAGTGAAGTAGGTCCTAGTACATCAAGTTTTATAAAGGGTGGCTACGTAATCCAATGTTTCATGTTCCTTGTCAAGGGCGGTATGACATCGTCATTATTTTCCACTGATCTGTAACTTTTGGGTTACCATCCTACTGCAGGTAGACCGTCCAGACAATAGAAATCAATTATAATCCTTCCAAGTAATGACGCAAAGACTTTTTTTTCCGCTGGTAGTGGAATTAGCATCGAATTCCCGCTTCTCATGGTTCCTCGCGCGATTGAAACACTGACTCGAGAATCACTAAAAAGTAAACGCCTAATTATGAATAAAACACTCTACAGTTTAATGCGAAAATTACAGAGGCATTATGAATAAACGTTACTCAATTTATTATAATTGATTTATTGGGCATTTAATTAAGGACTTATACCTCTTGTGTCGGTTTTAGTTACAATAGAAGTATTTTGTATAATTACATAGGAAGCAGTATAAAATATATTTACCTGTCCGTTATTGTTACAATGCAAGGTTTATGTGGAGTCGGAAGACCTATCGATTCTTAATTTATGTTTAGAGTCGCGTTAACTACTTGGCCTTAAGCGACTTTTCTGCCATTATTAGGGACTTTATTTACTTTGTCGGGGTTTTCTCAGGAATTGAACTCATACACAACATGCATGCCCATGCCAGGATTCGAACCTGGGACCTATGTGGTGCGATGCAGTGGCGCTAACCACTAGACCACAGGAGGCCGGCCAACACTATCTTGTCTTTTTCTTAAAAACGTTAAATCACTGAAATTTTCACAGCTTATTTATATCGGTATGGTAAATTTCTGTAAGCAGAATAATTGATTTGAATTATTAGTTATACATAAGAAAAAATGTTTCTAAAATTTTCCAGCAGATAAACAAATTGATAATTAAAAGTTTAATTATAATAAATTATTTATTCTTCTTTCACACCATACCATAAGGTTAAAAATAATTTATGTAAATTTTAGTTCCATTGGGTTTTTTAATAAGGGTCCAAATTCTTTGTTTTTCTTGCAATCAAATCTGCAAATAAATGAAGTTTACATGCTTTGAAACAATAGCCTATAGAGGACAAAATTATTTTTTCACACCACAATACACAAGTTTACGAATCAACAATTGTTGCCAATTTATGAAACAATAATAATACAATCTTACTGCTCAATCTCTCCAATCAAAATAATTCTCTCTGCATATCTCTCCTTAACCAATAGTTTCCATCATAATATTTTCCATTCAGTACGAAAAAATAATCTCTTCTCCAGCTAACATGGCATATCCAGAGATGCTACCTCTCTCCTTCCTCTCAAAGACATCTTTCTTCACGTACAATGCAAGATGTTTTATTTATTTTCTTTGTAGTCATACTTGAACTTGAAGCTGAGAACGTTTCCCACCTTTCTTCCTTAAACGTTACAGCTATCGTAAGGAACTTTTTGAGGAGGGGGCGCGCAGGCTACACGAGGGATCAAGAAACTGGTAAGTCCGCTTTAATAACATACGAAGGGAATCTGAAAAGGGGGGGAGTTAAGGAAAGGGATAGGAAGGCAGACACGGGTTGACTAGAGTCTCCGGGATATAGTTTTAGGATCCTACCCGTTTTTCGCCTGACAGATGCAGGGAGAATCCTAGAAAACCTGTTTCAGGCAGATCAGTTGGCTAAGAGTCAAATGATAGGACTCCATAAATTGATAGTGAAAGTTTATAAAATCGCTGTATATAGGCTACATTATTTTCGGATTTAAATTTGGAATTTTTCTTTTTTTTATGGTGCATATGTCTTGATAGATGACAGTCCGCAGTCGTCCTGGTAGACCAAGGCCCTTAATGGGCTGCAGAGGCAAAAGAAGAAGATGTCTAGATGGAGAACAAGGGAGGTATGAGAATATTACACTCGTAATGATCGAATAAACAGTTCGTGCGTGAGATGTTTTTGGTGTTTCATTCACAAAAGAGCATTATCTATTTACGGAGAAGAACAGTATATTCGGCTACCAGTATGTAAACTATTGAGACTTTCAAACACCCATTCATGTACAATAGCATTAAAGGTAATGCGCTTATTTCGTAGAATTTTCTGTCTTGATTCTGCAATTGGCAATGCGGCTGCGATAAACATTTCCCGCAAACTGCTTTCTTACGTTCGAGCGACTTGAATCCGACATGGAACACTTTGGCTGCACACGGAATTGCGAAACTTGCGGCGACCACTCCAAACGAATTAGTCAGAGGGAGAGCGACTGGCATTGTTATGGGTGACCGCAGCTAATCTGCCAAAGTGCGTACGCTTGTTCTTACCCCACAAATAAAAAATAGTAATAATAAAGTTCTGCGGCTTGGCAGGGGGAGATCTCCAATGCGTATGTTCCTCCGAGATTGTCGACTCACTCTGTCGTGACAGTTTCATAAGAAGTTATCTTTTCTTAAACATTTTTCGAAAAAAAAGGTATGGAAGTGCAATTTGTAAAGCCAAATAATTTTTGTTATAATTACTCGATGACGTCATTGCGCTGGAACAAACTTACTTATACCAAGCTGGATATTGGTAATAATTGAAACATAGTAATGGCTGAAATTAAGCAGCAAAGCGTGAAGTCACCCAACTAAAACTTCATGCGCTGTATTCACAATTTAAAATTTTCTTGTTAGAAAATAACATGACATTGGAAATCTGTTTTAAAATAAACGATACAAAATAGTTAGATATGCTTAGTTGGGTCAAAATGCATTCTGGTAATGAGAACGCAATATAAATTAACTTAATAATAAAGGAAAGAACACAGCACAGAAAAATATTAGCTTGTTTCTGCAAACCTTAAAATATAGCAACTTTTAATAAAATTGTCCATTTTTTATATTTTTCTTGTATAGCACACTCATTGAACATATTTGCTAATGGCTAAGGAATTCCCTATCATAATTGTACAATGAGTTTGGCTTATTATTCCTAGCAATTGAAATCATTGTCCTGTCTAGGAAAAATATTAACATGATATATTAATTCATGTTTCTTCTTTGGGATTTATATGTATTCATTTTCGATTGCACTGTGGGGTTTGTTGGGATTCCAATACAGGGTATTTAAAAGAATTTATTTAAACAACTATTAATGAAGTAAAAATTCGGAAACGGCGAAGCAATATCTGTAGACGTCAATGATTGAGTAACTTGACAGCGTACCTGACTGTATGTAGCGTCGCTTCTCTCCCAGATTCTCCGTAGGAGGGCCCTTAACGTCGCAAGTCGACCTCCTTCAAACGTCCGGGACCAAACGTCGGTTCCCTTCCGTCCCGCCGTGTGCAGAAGCATCCATTAAAATCGATCTTAAAGATCGATTACCGATATCCCATTGGTGGAGGCAATCACGTGGTATTCAAATATTTCGTTGTCTTCCAGATTTTTGATTCCCACGCGAGCGTGTTTACGGAAATCCCAAAGATCATATCCCTACGGGCTGAAATGCCATCCCTGGGGATTAGTGGTGGCCAATTCCAGTTCACAATCCTGGCTAATTTTATATTAAAAAATTAAAATAGTATTATTCTCAGAGGCCCCGAAAAATATTTATATATCGGCCGTTTTCGTACATTTTAACATTCCATCTAGTCCCACCCCCTATAGTGATGCTAAGGGTCTCTTACCTTGACAGTATTTGTTCCTGGATCGTAAATAAGATGTTATATTATATACG
This sequence comes from Eucriotettix oculatus, assembly GCA_034510155.1. Classification (NCBI taxonomy): domain Eukaryota; kingdom Metazoa; phylum Arthropoda; class Insecta; order Orthoptera; family Tetrigidae; genus Eucriotettix; species Eucriotettix oculatus. The sequence continues at coordinate 45,188,961 of CM067377.1, read as the reverse complement.
AAGCTTGATGAATTTTCTCTACTTATTAATGGCTATATAACTATATAAGAAGAAGAATTTAACAAAATAATTAGTTCTATTGATATTACGCTTTAATTGGAATAAAATTTTGCACAAAGCGTCATTCGTTTCTTTGTAATTCCATAAAATTAAATCAAAAAAATTTAAGGAATATGGGTTTTACATACATAATACAATATTATGTCATGGACGTACTCTTCGTGAGATTCTACATGGCTTGTTTACGTGCGCAGTAGGGAAGGAGACGGTGAAGGGAAGTATTGTTTGAGGAGGCACTACATCACCCACCAAGTGGCCTGGCGAAACAATTATTGTGAAGAACATATTTTTAACACACGCTATACTTATTATTTATTACATGTTACGGATGCGTTTCTTGACGTACAACATATTCTGAACTGACAGCAATATATTTCCTAACACCAATATTTTCAGAATTGCTATACCAACTTGTCTAAACAAAAAGTGAGCTTATGTCTACCCTTACTACAATATGGGCGGAGTAGTCCACTGCGCATCGTCTTGACATCGACTGGCTAATTCTCCTGAACTGTAATCCTAGGATTTTTTAGATAAATTTAAATGAATTTCCAAAGATTGGAACGACCGTTAATACTATGTTCAATATGTTATAAGTTTTTATTTCAGTTACAATTTAATTATGACTGAATTCATTTATGTCACTGAAGTCTAATAATCTTATCTATTGGCATTAGGTTTTATGTTGTAAAAACTACAGTCCGACAAATGCGATTCGGGAAAGAGACCCTTTCAGGAAAATGACTCCCTGGAAAGTGTTTTCGAAAAACGACTAATCGGGATATTAACCTGACTAGTAAACGAACATCAGGATATCCCAACCTGTCGAGCAATTGGGATAATGTCGCCGGGAAAACGAGCATCGGGCAAGTAACTTTGATGAATTTGACCAAGACCGGCCACCAACAAAACAACTGTCGACTCCTATTCTTGCTCTTGTTATACTACAGGAGATTGAGGAAGAACAGAAACAGAGAATATTGGGTGCATCACATATGCAACATAAATTGCATTCTAAACTTCTCGACTCGAAAAAAATTTCGCCTTTTATTGAGTGAGTATTATTAGTGTTTTTTTCAGGACGAACAGTAATTATTTGCATTATTTACATCAATTACTTTGGAAATTTTATCTTCAACATATTTCCGTGAGTTTGTAAAACATAATCGTCAACCGATACATGTTCATGTCATTCATTCCACATGTTGACATAAAAATTATGTTACTGGGTACTCTGCTGGTTTATATAATATCGGTCACCCGTGTCGATTGAGGCATCGTGTTTGATCTCCAGCTACTTCTCGTGACAGGCCCTGGGGATTCCGCGAAACGCAATTTGCCGTGCGATCGGCTGGCCCTCTGATTGGGTTTAGGGGAAGCCCAAGGTGTTGCCTTTGACGAAGACGCATCGCCGACTGCGGGAAACGGAGGAAGATCCGCTGATGATTTATGAAAATGAACGGCATTTATGTTAGCGAGTATGGAGTCGTTATTGGCACAAAATGCTCGCGGAGGGGTGAATAATTTTAAAGGCGTCTTTGAAAGAAGACCACTTTGGAAGTTTTGCGAGCAGTGACAGCTCGGATGCAATGCTGATTTCATTTTCGTTTATTTACTTCCGAATAATATTGATCGTCCAAAAAATTTGACAAAGAAATTTCGCAAGTGCCGCGGCATGGTGTCTTTATTTGTTACTGGCTAACTTAATTACGTATTTCAAAGATGTCTTCGAACTTCAATTTTTTTATTATAAGTGGCCATGGAGGTGTTCCTAGAGGCATAAGAGGATGGGGTGGAATAGTTAAAACATGCTAAAACGGCCGGTAATTTGCTTCGAATAAAGAAGGCAGTCAGCAATAATTAGAATTGAAGGGTCAGAAAAGAAAGTAGAAATCAATAAAGGAGTGAGGCAAGGACGCAGTGTCATACGTGCTCTTTAACTTATATATATACATTTATTTATATATATATATATATATATATATATATATATATATAACAGGCAATGAAGAAAGTTAATAAGGAGAAGTGCCCATACTGCAAGGAGAACAAATAAAACCCCCACGGTTTGCCGATGATATTGTAGTGTAAGGAGAGGTAGAAGAAGACTTGGAAAACATGATACATAGCATTAACGTGGTTCTGGAGAGAACAACGTGAGGATTAATAAAAGGAAAATCTGGGAAACAGTGGAATAACAAAGGGTGTTACATTAGGAAGGGATAATTTGAAGGAAGTTAAGGAATTTTGCTATTTGGCCAGCATAATAACTAGGGATAGTAGAAGTATAGTAGACATAGAGTAGGATAGCACAGGCATGAAAGACTTTAGCAAAAAATACTACTATAAATATGAATATTACGAAATCATTACAAAAAGCGTTCGTGTGGAGTTTGACGTTATATGGGTGCGAAACGTGGACGGTAGGAGTTGGAGGAAGGAAAAGAAGCATTTGAAATGTGGCGCAATGAAACAATGCTGAAAATAAAATGAGTAGATAGAACAATTAAGGAGGAAGTTCGAAGCAGAACAATAAGAAGGATAAATTAATAGGCCACCTTTTGAGACACGAGGGTGTTGTAAAATTATCTTTAGAGTGAAATGTGTGGGTTAAGATGTAATACACTAAGCAGATTGTGGAGGAGGAAGTGGGATCTAGTTATGTAATAATGAAAAGGCTTGAGAAGAATAGGTTAGCATGGAGTATGCATCAGACTAGTCTAAGGACTTAGTACGACAACAACAAAAAATATATTAGCGTCGAGTCAAAAATGTTGAAAGTCGCAGAAAATGTCGTTCTAATTGCAGCTCCTAATGACAGTAAAGAGTGGGAACGAAAGAACTTTAAATAAAAATAATTCAAACACAACCGGTAATAGTATATACTGCCTGGTTATAGAAATCGCCGACTTCGATTCTGACTTTCAGCGTGTCTGTTACGTGGAAGCTCAACTTTTATGATGGGGTTTAAAGTGCGTGAAACAAAGTTCCATACACAATCTTAAAGGAGTGAAATAATTATTACCCAACTTACTTACTTACTATTCACGGACAATTACTGGACGTATAAAACACCCCTTTTCTTGAGGACCATAAAATTCATCCTGGAGTGTTGAGAATGATTTGTTAATCAAACTTCATATTTTCTACCTAACGAAATCTTTCCACTACGAATTAAGTACGACTGAATCTCCAATAAAACTCTCTCACCCTGACGCGTGAGTTGCGTTTTGTAATTAACCTGTTAATTTGCAGAAGGCGGCTTCCTTTCATCCTAGTTGACATGTATCTTTTCTTCGGACAACTGCACGGCCAATTAACTCTGAGACTTGACTCCAATATACAACAGGGATATATTGCCTACGATTTGCACGACGAATTGGTCAGGAGATAGAAAGGTGCATAGTAACCTTTCGCTGTCAACTATAATATTTAAATAACGATTATTTCTGGATCTGGAATATTTTTCCATTGGCATGCTTCTTTAAAATGGGATGCATTACTCGTGGTTAGGGAATGAATCCTCTAGGAAATGGAAATGTAACATAAGTTCATATTACTCAGGAATGGTAAACACGTCTAATACAAAAGATTTGCTTGCATAACTTGCGTATCGAAACAAAACGGTTTCAAGCAAGCATTTTAGAAAATACCGATGAGTGATCAAATGTAATCACTAAAACATAGCAACTTCTATAACTCAGAAACTATCAATTTCCTATAGTTTTAAAATGTATTATGTAAAATTCTTGTTAGCAGATAGACAAATCGATCCCGTTTCTGAAACAACATACTTCGTAGAGATTATTCGGAAATTCTGGGTTATGAAAGAAAATTGCACAACCCACATTTCGCGGTTTACGAAACATTTTAAAGACGAGAATCATAATTACTAGTAAATGTTAAAATCAACTTAAAAAGTAATGCACCATAAAATAGGGATTACCGAGTTCCTAATAGACAATTTATGTAGTGCTAACAATTGTACTCCCCCAAAAAAAATGCACGGAAATATCTTAAGTGAAAATTTTGGCTGGTTTTCATACTTTTTTTAACTTTTGTACCAATAACAAAAGTAATTTGTCAGAATAAATCCATTATACCTAGCTTAAAATACGTTTCTTTATTTAGCTTAGTTTAGAATTTACTCAAGTTCAAAGATGGACTGTGCAAGGGTCAAGTGTTCACTATAGTATATAACATTCGCATGCAGCCGAACAAATTAATTTACATTGGGAAAATCTTTGCTCTTAGATCATGAAGACTTAGTCCTGTCCAATCAACACCTCAGTTTCAAGTAAACAATCAATTCCTCTCATTCGTGCCTATATTACCCACAAACACAGGATGGCTCCACCCCCTCTACAATCCTTAGCATAGAATCCTCTTTCTCAACTATACATATAAAAATGAATCCCTATTTCCTTTGGTCACACCATAACTTCAGAACGCTAATATTACGTACAAGGTTCTTACGGGAAAAGAAATTAAGAAAATTGCGCAGAAGATTCGAAAATTTCAGAAAACTTAACTACGTGAAGGCTTCTTCATATCCGCGCGTTTGAATCTCCAATGGAATGCGGGTTGCCTATATTCTTGATGTGTTATGCTCCGTAAAGGATCAACGGATTTCATTGAAAATTTCAGGTATTGAAACAGGAATTTCGTGTATGTTTCACTTCGAAATCTTGCAGAGTTCAGAAGACATTAATGTCAATATTTATAAATCCGTTGAATTGCCGCGAGAAAGGCGGCGTAAAAATAAACTGCGAGTTTAAAACTCCCATTAGTCGTTCCTATACCATTCATCTGACTTACTGTGTTATATGCGTAATTTTGGCAGCATGACAAACAGGGAGAGAGAGTGAGCGATATCACTGCATCTATTGTTGTAAACATGAGAAAACGGGACCTGTTCAAAACCAACTGCGACATATAAAGTTTGCTGTGAAGCGATCATAAGCTCAACCACTGGACTGGACAGACATGTTCATACAGTATTGATAGATTGACATTCACACGTATTAAATTAGTTTCTTTCATAACAGCAAAACTTGGTGTGTGTCATGGGTTTATCATTGTGTTAGTGATAAAAAAATGCCACCAGTGAGGCGTCAAAGTTTTGGTTGGCAAACATGTAACACAAGTAGAGTTTATAATCGAGACAATGAGACTGAAGAGAGCATATGCAGAGTTTGGAGGCAAACATAATGGCAATTTCTCAATCAAGATCTATCACGGCTCCAGAAGAACCCATACTGTCGGGTTTAGGCGAGAGGCGACAAAACAGCTGGTCAAACGTAACATCTGCCTATGAACGTTTGGCATATAGCTTCCGAACGACTCCCCTTGGGGAAGAGGTGGAATTGATGGAATTTTTATTTAAGTAAAAATTCACCCATAAATGGAGAAGAAATTTTATTCTATCAGAGTACTGAAAATATTTTTAGCCCTGTTATTGTACTGGGAGTATTTTTCACTCTCAAGATATTGGAATATATTTGAGGTTCATATTGTGATGTTTTCGACGCCAAGTCTCCAGCTAGTACCTTATATAATGCACATTATTTGGTATATATGTCATCAGACTCATAATATTAAAGACTTTCTAATTGAAAATAGTATATAAATGAATTCTTACCATTGCAGTCAGCTTATATATTTTTAATTAATAATTGGAAATTGAATTGTGTGAAAATATAACAATTTCACATTAGAGTCCCATTTATTCTCGAAATGATATATTTAAAATTTATTTAAAGTGCAACTTTTCAAACACAACTTCCTTGATTACGACATATCCTAACTTAGCTATTATGTGCCCATAAAAATTAGTTGAAATGATAAAAAAAAAATGTTTTTGTGTGATCCTTTGCATTTTGGTTGGGGAAAGTGGAGTATGAAAATACACTACACAATAAATTTTAACATTTGACCCAAGTATTTGGCAAACAAAATATTTATTTTTTGTGAAACAATTGCATTATACACATGTAAAAAACAACCGAAAACAATATCAACAAATTTTACCATGTAACATTTGTCTCATGTATATATGCATATAAAGACAATATTATAGAATTATATACAAGATTGAAACAGTGAACAGGAGTGTAATATATTTCCTGGCAAATACAAGTTTCAAAATAATGCATGGGTGAAATAGTTATTTCACAATAATTTTAAGTATATACCAATTCAAAATTATGAAACATTAACTGTAATAAAAATTTAAATCATAATATGCAATATCTATAAGGATTTGTAAACAAAAAAAAACTGTCAAAAAATCAGATCTTTTCAACTCATATGAATAACATCATTTTTCAAAATGAAGTAATCAATTCACATGCTATTCTTATCAAAGCATCTTATTTACCAATAGCAAATAAAACTGTAACACATAACTCTCAATATATACACAGTTTTAACAGATAAAAAATGCCTCAGTCCTATTCTTAATAATAGCCATCAAAGCAAAAAGCTTTTGATGAATTTATTATGTCATGATCCATTATGTTAAAGTGTTAGTAATAGAACTAATGCTAATTTTTAAAAGTAATCACTTATGCAACTTATGTAAAAGAGAAGTTGACAGTGCTTACAAAATCACAGCCTTTACTCCAATTGGAGGTGTCAATATATTGATTCAAAACAAAGTCACATTACTGAGTCAGTGTGAAAGCCATATCTTGTCTACCGCCCATATAACAATGTGGCACCCAAAGCACATATTAAAGATATGGGAATTTAATATTTAAAATCTTAATGTAAAAGGTGAATTCACCTGGACTTATATTTTAGCAGTATCACAAAATGCCAGTCAAAATTATTTGAAAACAAAAATATTATAATGGTGAGAAGCATATCTTATACAATGGATTTCAATCATAGCTTATCAGGAAGTTTACATTTATTAAAGAAATCTTTGTTACAAAATCAAACATTGACCTATAAAGCTCAGATATTTTTTGATAATTAATTACAGATTGTCTTGCAGTGCATACTATTTCCAAACATTTATTTTAATATTAAAAGGAAATCAAAAAAGTTTCAATTCTATGAATGAACCTAAAATGATATTAATTCAACAAGTGTAAAAATAATGCTACTGCAAAATTTCTATTCATGAATAGAAGAAATTAATACCAAATTTATGTTAGTCACAAGTTAAGACATTAAGGGCTTGATTTGAGCTCAATCATGGAGCAGAAATCAAAAATCAGTTGCAAGTAGTATGACAGTGGGCAAATTTATTATTAGTAAATTTCTAAATTTCGGCATTGGATATGGATGAACAATTCGAGAATTGTTTTTTTTGTACACCGGTCTTGTTCCACAATGACAATGTTTTAACTAGTGTAATTTCGCACACCTTTCTGTTAAATATAATGTCCCCTTTGAGGATTTAATTAATTTGATACTACCATTATCTTTTTGCCATACCCCCACAATCTAATACAAAAACACCACCTACCACCGAGTTCTAAAAGAATGTGTAAATTTGGTACAATTTAACTAGTCAGTGTGAAAGAAGATTTTCAGAAATAATAATGGAAAAGTAAAATTTTCAACATTGATATGGCCCTGGAATATTAAGATAAGACCATATTTCAAATAATGCTTTCCAAACTAAAACACAACTGAAAAATCATAAATATTTTCAACAGAAACTCTAATATACAAAAAACAAACCTCGGAGCTTTATATAGACAATATACAGTACAATTTTTATAATATAATGAAGCATGTAAGGTAAAGTTTCATACAATCAACAATATTGCACAACATATGGCACAAAGAGTATGCTTGGAAGTTAAAAACTTATGAGATATAGACTAGATATGTATTGCAAAAAATAAAAAAAATATTGTAAAGTATATAAAGTTAGTTATAAGTTGCTACAAAAAATTGTTTGAAAAATATAACTTTTAATTCATTTGACAAAAATATCAACCTTAAACAATAATTTGAGGCATTAAACAACTTCAAAATAATTATAGACCAGTACTCGATGGTTTTCAGGCCAGTAAACGATTTCAGAGGGCAAAATATGAGTAAAAGTGTTTCACGTAATATCATTCTAAAAAAGATACATCAAGATTATAATCTATACTTGGTATACAAACATATCCAAAATTGGCATTAAGTTTTTGCATGAATCATTTTGAAATCAGTTCAAAAATTAGGGGAGAAATAACTTAAATTGGAATAATTTAATTAAGATACATAATTATTTCAAAAAATCATTAATTAATAACTTAGGTACCTGTAAATATGTAAAATATATATAATTATATATAAAATAATTAATAGGGAAAGGACAGAGAGATAGAAAGAAGGTGACTTACCTGAGGTTCATAGATGGTAGACACCTTGTGAAGTTTAGAGTACTTGAATTTTCATCAGAAAGTTGGTAAGTCACCTTCTTTCTATCTCTCTGCCCTTTCCCTATTAATTGTTTTAATTAACATGACAATGTCATTTCCTGACTTATTTATATATAAAATATATATAATTATATACCATTTCTTGATTATGCAAATCTATGCAATTGCCTCTCCTCAATTTAAAAGAAAAAAATGTAACTGGAAACTTGGCAGTTGGTAAAATTTTGATAATTTGTTATGATCCATATAATGCCACAAATTTCAAGTTATGCTAATATAAAGGATTAGTAATCGGTAACAAATTATACAATGCTGAAGATATACAACCTTACACATAACCACAATTTCACAGCAAATGAAAATGTTTTGTATGCATTAACTAGTCAATTTTACGTTTGTATAACAAATAATATTTAGTATGAAACTGAAATATAAAATTCATAATTTATATACAATCGTATAAAAGCTACCCTTACAAATAAAATAAGATAAATTTGTCAGAAAAAAATTTAATCAACATTTGGCTAATATAATTTAATATTATTTATTTATCAAATAAAAAATGTATTGACTTTTCAGTGCCAACAATGAATTCAGTACTATTGTAATAAATTTTTATCTACATCATATTCCACTAAAATTGGTGTTCTATGAAATACTAATTTTATACTAAACTGTAAATATTTAAATCTGAAATGAAGCAAATATGAACAGTATGACCCAATATTAGTTTGGAGAGATTGATCTACTTGAGATTATATAACATATGCATTTAAAAATACAATTAGTTGGTATTAATTTCAATTCTGATTTTCTGCTCCAGCATATATAAACCATTTTTGTGGCTAATATACAAGTAAAGTGTTTATTCTGAATGCCTCTTTAATTAGATTGGTAAACAAAAAATTGTATTGATTGTAAGTAGTTATGTTAGGTTTCGGAGCTACATATTCATTATTTATAGTTAAGATATTAAATTAGCATGAGCAAGTCACAACAAGACAAGTATTTGAGTACAAAAGTGTAAAACCTACTTTTTCCCCAATTATGTACATTATCTGTCTCGTTCTTTGCCTCCTTTCTTATCAGTACAAAGATACTTAATATCCCAAAGTTGTTAAAAAGCTAATTTAACATCAATTCCAAATGAACATCAGTCTCCATTAATATACAGAAAATTTCAAATTGTATTCTGCTAACTCTCAGTTAATTGAGTATTAAGACCGTTACATAATTACTATATTAGGCTAATTAGCACTGATATATACTGAAATATATGTTACTAAGAGGTAGAGTATTAAACTTTGAAGGCATTTAAGCATTTGCAAGATTAATTATGAAAACCAAATTTCATATAATAAAATATATATCACAAGTGTGGTATTATACTTTATGGAAATGGCCCAGTGAAGTTAACTGAACTTACTAAAATCAAGACACAATACTTATTGTACCCTTCTATAGGCATAAGCTCATTTTTTTCTTGCTCATATTTTCAACATAAACCAGCATTTATCTATTTACTGGATATAAATATCAAGATAGTTTTAATGTGATACTTGGTATTACAAACCAGCTTCAATATAAATCTTTGACAATCTAAATTTTAATATAACTGCAATAATTTATGATAAATTAAATGCTTCTAACCAACCAATAAGTGGAATGTGGTAGCTACCAATATAGATTCTAGATAAATTTTAAATTTATCAATAATAGTCATATTGTAAGAATATTTTTTTAAAAAAAAACAAGTTTAATATATAGACAAATTGGTTACCTACTTCTCTTCAAATACAGATGGTTAGACAATAAGTTTATTGTAATTATATCAATTATATCAGTACTTTACTTATTGTATGTTTAATTTTTTTCTTGCTATATTCCATGTTAGTGGAGATAAGTAAATTTTCTCATTAACTATTAGATGATTCATTACCCAAACAAATATAACATTCCTGTGTTTTTCAGATCAAATTCTTATAGCATTAGTTGAAAAGTGGAAGATGATAAAAATCATATCCACGCTTCCCCTTTACTGCCCAATAAATATATACAACATGGTACGCTCCAGGGATAAAACATATGAAGCCAGCCAGAAAGAAAACAAATCCTTGAATGCCAGATTCAGGAATACAGACAACTACAACTCCTGTTACTAAGAGCCCTGAATAATAAAAAAAAAAGAAAATTTAAATAGTTACATATATGAACTAGTTATAGTGAGAATATTAAAGAACAATGATTTAACACATTAAATAAACTTCTAAGCATAAAAATGGTACTTAGGATTCAAGTAATAATTAAGTATACTATATTAATGACTTTCATAGGCTTGAGGATATTTATCACTGGCTTTAATTCACTCAACAAAAGAAGACTATTAAACTAAGTAAACTATACCAACTTAACTATTTTGTGGACTCTGGGGCACTGCCACAGAAAGTCATACCAGAGACATAGAGGTTACACAAAACAGAGTAATGGGACTCACAACTGGAGCACCCAAGTATAATAGAAAATAAAGACAAAGGTATACCCATGATGAAAGCACCCACCTTATAGATGAATGAATCTGTACAAAGTTTGGTCATAGAACCCCATTATTGCATCAATAACATGATTCAATTAACTAACATTAGCAAATGAAATTATAAGAAAGAAAAAATATAGTTCGACAATTGGTGAACAATACCGGGCAACATACGGATGCCACAGCATTCAGTCAGAAGATTGCTTGGGTTCTCAAAAATTCTAATTTTTTGTAATGCCTTGCTAATATCTCTAGCAAATTAAGGTACGTTAATTATTGTTTCCTATCTCACTTTCCTATCCAATATACAAGTAAGGATATGATGTCAGAATAATTAACACAATTGATAAGAACAGGAAAAAAGAGACAACAGGAGGTGTGAAGAGGGAGAGAGAACAAAATTAGCATGTAGAGTTCATGTGTATGGATGTTAAACAAGGAAAATTGGAAAACCTAAATGTTCATAAGGAGTGTGGTGTAATATGGGTGAGAAACTTAGACGATAGGAGTTGCAGACAGCAAAAGGATAGAAGCTTTTGAAATGTGAATTTATAGAAGAATGATAATCAGATGGGTAGATAGGGTAACTAACCAGGAAGTCCTACGAAGAATAGGGGAAGATTGAACAATTTCGAGGTCTTTGCCCAAGAAAAAGGATTAAAATACCATGTTTTGAGACATGAGGGTATTGTAAAATTAACATTAGGGGGAAGTGTATAGTGTAAGAACAGAAGAGGGAGACCAAGGATGGAATATGGTAAGCAGATTAGGAAGGATGTGGTAGCTATGTAGAAATGGAAAGGCTAGCGCAGGATAGGTTAGCATGGAGTGTTGTATCAGACTGATTACCACCACAACAAACATAAATGTATTAGACTAGAAACTTTGAAATGTATTGACTGATTAAGTAAAGAAGCGGAGTTTAAAAATGCATTGGTTAGAGAGAATAAATCATTGGTGCAGTTTAACAAAATCATCATTATTAGTGGAGCACACACTGAGACGGTTTGATAAACTTAGTGATGGTGAGGTACTGGGAAGGAGTAGAATAGTAGACGACAGCAAGGTTACATTTTATAGGTTTGAAGATTGGTTAAAGTGGATATAGCAAGCAGTATAATATGAACTGGCTGACTGTGGAAAATGACATCTGACAGCCACAAAACTCATGGTCCAAAAGAGCATGAGACATAAGCAAGCATCACTTTTACATTTCACAGTTTAAAACAGACTGTGCAGTAAAGTATAGATACAAAAATTAAAAACACACATTCAATTTTTAAAATTTAGAATTTAAATATGACAGATAAATTATATAAAATGGGCTTCATGTACGATACTTGGTTTGCACAAGTGACATAAGGAGTACACTTTATAAATACAACTGATGTCTGACTGCAAAGAGATTTTACTTGAATTGATGATGGTTAAATAAAATATTTTAAGAGAATGAGACCTATTGGCTTTTATTTCATTACACATAAAATTTAAAGGTAAAAAAAATTATTGTCTGAAGATAATGTATTTGATGGAATAGTAATGTTTTGTGTAGAGGAAAACGGTCATCAATATAGCAGAGATTAGTTTGTTGAATATGAACTAAACCAATGGTTACATTTGTAATTCTAACAAACAAAAAGTTTATCTCAATTAGAAAGATTTAAACATATGCACAATCTTACCAATCCCAACAATCAACAAAACAACAGCAGCCAAAACCATTTTCCAATTTTCTCTGATTTTTGGGTGCCTCCAACATGACTGAGATGGATCGAACATGCCAGTATAATAGCCCCCATCCTGTATTAATGAGTCACTGTCTCTGGAAATAGTCTAAAACAAAAGACATTAAAATCAATTGACCAAAAAAACATTGTTATTTTAATACTAAATCATGCTTACATCATCAGTTGACTTGAACCTTGGAGCAGTACTTGTCACAGTCCTTGCACTTTTATTAGGATCTTCTATGCGGACGATGATGCTATCTTCGGATATGACGTTTCTATTTTTTGGTTTCAGAGGGGACCTTTCAGTTGTGGAACCATAAACTCTTATGGCTTCATCGTTTTCTTCTTCAAAGGCATCGTCAATTGTAAACCGTTTATCATGATTTCCAAACACTCCAGCCATTTTTGTAGTTGTTACTTCGAGTAAAATTACGTGCTCTTATCAAATACAACTCCACATAATTATAATGACAATGTCTCATAATTAGAAATCATTATCAAAAAAATAGAATGTCGCATAACCTAATTCCTGTAATCCAAATTTTCATAATTGTTGTTCTTGCCAACACAGTTTTATAAATAGCAAAATTTTCGAAGGGATAAAATAATAATGATATATTAGAACTAGTATACGGATGATAACAAATTAAGTATATTACTTATTACTTGAAACATAAGTCATTTAAAAGTCAACCACTACACACAACAAAGATAAACCACTAGTTTAACAAAGAAACTTTGTATTACTTGCGCGCCAAAGAGTATCTTTACGCTGTGTTGCGCGCTGGTATGGGTTTAGAAAAATACTTTCAACCACTTTTAAAAGTCAATTTCAGTAATAATCTGCTGTTGATAAACATTTATTTCACTTACCCATCATTCATATTTAAGTACGCGGGAGAGAGTTGCCATGTCATACTTGACGTTTTAAACATGAACGATGCATCTAATGTATTCATAACTTTCTACATTTAATTGTATGTTCCTCACATACAGTTTTACGAGATTTCATCTAATTCAAGTTACCGAACAATTCCGAGTCGAGATAGGGACAAAGTTTGGTTATATAAGTAAACGCGTGTGTTTTGTAATGTTATAATGCATTTTGGAATGTCTACTTCGCACAATGAAAGTCAATTTTACTTTCAAAGAGTATTTCTTGTATTATTTAACCGTAACTGTATTTAATTAACGTAATCGTGCATTTAACCATTATACGTTTTTGGGGATACGTAGGTAACTTAATTTTAATCACATGGC